>NW_020869631.1:535984-550984 GCF_003789085.1 Penaeus vannamei | reverse complement strand
AGAAAAGATAAGAGAAACAACGAAAGAGAGCAATGAGAAGACAAGAAGGGAGAGAGAGAGGGGAGAAGGAGAGAGAGAGAGAGAGAGAGAGAGAGAGAGAGAGAGGAGAGAGAGAGAGAGAGAGGAGAGAGAGAGAGAGAGAAAGAGAAGAGAGAGAGAGAGAGAGAGAGAGAGAGAGAGAGAGAGAGAGAGAGAGAGAGAGAGAGAGAGAGAGAGAGAGAGAGAAGAGAGAGAGAGAGAGAGAGAGAGAGAGAGAGAGAAAGAGAGAGAGAGGACAGAGACAGAGAGAGAGAGAAGAGAGAGAGAGAGAGAGAGAGAGAGAGAGAAGAGAGAGAGAGAGAGAGAGAGAGAGAGAGAGAGAGCAGACAGAGGACAGAGAGAGAGAGAGACAGAACGAGAGAGAGAGAGAGAGAGAGAGCAAAGAAAGAGAGAGAGAGAGAGAGAGAGAAGAGAGAGAGAGAGAGAAGAGAACCTCGCCTTTAGATTTCCGTTTCCTCGTAACTTAGAATATATCGGTTCCACACGGCAATTGTTCCAGGTCGTTATGTAAAGGCTAAATGCTATGTCTAAGGTCGCTCTTTCCCGCGGATCAGCTGGCTCCGAACCGACAGACGGTGGGGGGGGTGTAAATATTCGGTGGGTAGGGGTGGGGGGGATGGGGGGGATATTCGGGTGGGTAGGGGGGGATGGGGGTATTCGGGTGTTAGGGGGGGGGTGGGGGGAATATTCGGGTGGGTAGGGGGTGGGGGATGGCGGGGATATTCGGGTGGGGTAGGGTGGGGGTTGGGAGGGGATATTCGGGTGGGTAGGGGTGAGGGTTTGGGAGGGGATATTCGGGTGGGGTAGGGGTGAGGGGTTGGGAGGGGATATTCGGGTGGGTAGGGGTGAGGTGGGAGGGGATATTCGGGTGGGTTGGGAGATTCGGTGGGTAGGGGTGAGGTGGGGGGAATATTCGGGTGGGTAGGGGTGGGGGGGGTATTGGGGTACTTTGGAGCTGGATTCTGTTGTAGGCGTCTCGGTTTTTGGTATTTATATTCGTTTATTTATTGGTTTATGATGTGTTTATTATTTTGGGGAGGGGTTAGGTAGGGGTAAGAGTGGTGGGGGTGGGGTGGAGGAGAGGAAGGGAGGGGAGAGGGGGAAGATAAGGGAGGTTCAAAGGTTTTCTCTGTATGTTTGTCTATCTCTCTCTCTCTATCTATCTTCTATCTCCCCATCTCTCCTCTTCTCTCCTTTCTTTCTCCCCCTCCTCTGTCTTTATTTCCCCTCTCCCTCACTTTCTTTTTTCCTTTCTCCTCCTCTACCCTCCTCCTTCTCCTCATCCCCCCCCCCATTCACCTCCCTCCCCATTCCTATTTTAACTCTGGATGATTATTCCCCATTTGTATTATCTTTATGTGACTGTTAACGGCCCGATAGAACAGCTAAAGGGTTTTAATGAGTGGATATATATATCGAAGGAGACGGCGAGGGGGGGGGAGGGGGGGCGGGAGAACCAGACAAGGGGGGAGTCGAAGTTTCTCTCACGGATTCGGACAACGGGATTTTGGTTTCTCTCACGGATTCGGGACAACGGGATTTTGGTTTTCTCTCACGGATTCGGACAGAGGAATCATAGCGGTTTCATTAACGATTCGGACAGAGGAACAATTTTGGTTTCATTCACGAATTCGGACAATGGGATCATTGTTACTTCATTCACGGATTTTGGTTTCTCTCACGGATTCGGACAACGGGATTTTGGTTTCATTTTCAGATTCGAAGAATGGTTTAGGTTAGGTTTGGTAAGTTAGGTTCAGGTCCACGGATTCGGACAGTGGGATCATTGTTTTTTTATTCACGGATTCGGACAACGGGATCATTGTTATTTCATTTACGGATTCGGATAACGGTTAACTTAGGTTGGAACACGGATTCGGATAACGGGGTCGTGGTGGTTTCATGCACGGATTCGGACAGAGGAATCATGAATGTTTCACTCATGGATTCGGACAACGGAATCATTGTTGTTCTATGCACGCATTCGGACAGTGGAATCATGAAAGTTTCACTCACGGATTCGGACAACGCCTCTATTCTCTGTTCTCCGTGGCTTTCTTCATAAGCTTTTGTTTTATTATCATTATAGCTTTCAATATTTTTTATTATTTTCTATCTATCATTTATCTATTTTTCATCTTAATAGATAGGGATAAGACACACAGACATTTGTGTGTAAAGGCACTCAAGAATACAGACATACACACGCACACATATGTATTCCCTGTACATTCATACATTCACTCCTCTGTCAACACACACACACGAACATCCCCTATCGCACACACATATGCAAATAGGCAGATGTGCGACCCCCTTTCCCATACATATATTTCACTCTCTCATTCACACACACATCAGTTCTTATTCACACACACACACACACACATCAATTCTCTCAAGCATACACACATTTCTCTCAATCACACACACACGCACACACACTCATCCCCATCCCTCTCCTCCTTCTCATTCTCCCCTCTCTCACCCCCCCTCCACCTTCTCCCCTCCTCCTCCTCCCTCTCCACCCCCTCTCCCCTTCTCCTCCTCCTCCTCCTCCTCCCCCTCTTCCCCTCTTCCTCTCCCTCCTCCTCTCTCACACACCCCTCCTCCTCCTCCCCCTCCCCCTTATCCCCTCCTCTCTCACCCCCCTCCTCCTTCCCCCCCTCCTCCTCCCCCTCTCCCCCTCTCTCTCTCACACCCCACCTCCTTGATTCGGGGTCAAAGCGAGGCATGATCTAATTTCCAAAACCTTTCGCAGATGATAAGCAGAAAAGGCAGGAGAGGCTACGTATTGTAAAGACCCCCTTTGACCCGATAAAAGGAGAGAGACATTTAGAATTCCATATCATCTGTAGGTTGGGAATGAGTGGAAGGGAAGGTTGGGAATGAGTGGAAGGGAAGGAAGAGAAAGAGAGGAGAAGAAAGAAAATGACAAGGATGATGTGAAGAAAAAAAAAAGGAGAGACATTTAGAATTCCATATCATCTGTAGGTTGTGAATGAGGGTGAAGAGAAGGTTGGGAATGAGTGGAAGGATGAAGAGAAAGAGAGGAGGAAGAAGGAAAATGACAAGGATGATGTGAAGATGATTAAAAAGAAAAGAAAAGAAAAAAAAAAGAAATATGGAAGGTTGGGAATGAGTGGAAGGGTGAAGAGAAAGAGAAGAGGAAGGAGGAAAACGACAAGGATGATGTGAAGATGATAAAAAAAAAAAGAAAAGAAAAGAATTTAGAATTCCATATCATCTGTAGGTTGGGAATGAGGGTGAAGAGAAGGTTGGGAATGAGTGGAAGGGAAGGTTGGGAATGAGTGGAAGGGTGAAGAGAAAGGGAAGAGGAAAGAGGAAAACGACAAGGATGGTGTGAAGATGATTAAAAGAAAAGAAAAGAAAACAATGAGAAATATGGAAGGTTGGGAATGAGTGGAAGGGTGAAGAGAAAGAGAGGAGGAAAGAGGAAAACGACAAGGATGATGTGAAGATGATTAAAAAGAAGAAAGAGATAAAAAAATGAATGAGAATGATTATAAGAACGAGGATGGAGATTTAAAGATAATGAATAAGAATAGGAATAAAGAAGGGGATAAGAATAAGCATGATAATGAAAAAAATAGTAATAATAGTAACAATAAGAAAAAATATATATAACATCAAATAAGGGTCAGAAAACGATGAATGAGAAAAGAATAAAATGAAAAAATACGAATAAGAATAGAAAAAATGCAGAACAAACAAACAAAATTACAATCTAAATATAATATATCTCCCTTCATATTCAATGCAATTCATCAATTAATCACAATTGGCCGATTAATAAATTCATGAAAGCAAAACCAAAAAAAAAAAAAAAAAAAATGTAGCAAATAAGGATTTTAAACGTTTCTTTGTCTTCGGAACAATGTCATACTCGTTTTGATGAAAGAAAGAGAAACAGGGACAACGAGGGAAAGATGGCTTGCGAAAAGAGATAGAAATACATATATGTATATACATGTATATATATATATATACATATATATATATATATATATATATATGTATATATATATATATATATATATATATATATATATATATATATATATATATATATATATATATATATATATATATATATATATATATATATATATATATATATATATATATATATATATATATATATATATATATATATATATATATATATATATAATAATATATATATATATACATATATATATATATATATATATATATATATATATATATATATATATATATATATATATATATATATATATATATATATATATATATATATATATATATATATATATATATATATATATATATATATATATATATATATATATATATATATATATATATATATATATATATCGCGGTGCCAAAAAAAAACGAACAATAGAAATAAGCCCCAGAGACCCCAAACCTCAGAGCCAATCAAAGTCCTCTTTCGCCGTATCAGATCGCGCGCTGATACACCCCCACTCCTCCCACTCCCTCTCTCCCCTCCACCCCCTCCCTCCCCTCCACCCCATTCCCCACTCCCCTCCACCCCTCCTCTCCCCACGACACTCCCTGCCTCCCCTCCACCCCCCCATTCCGTCCCTCCCTCACACCCCTCACTCCTTCCCTCCCTCCACCCTTCCTCTCCCCCCCTCCTGCCCTCCCCCCCCCCTTAAAAAAAGGAGCGAAAACCCAACGCCTCGAAGGATAACCGATCGCCTTCCCCCCCCCCCCCCCCCCCCTCGCCTCCTCCTCCCCAGGGACTCCTTCGTCTCCCTGATCGCCCCCCGAGAGGAGATCAAAATACAATCACGTGATCGGAATGAAGCTAAGAAGTCATTTCAGTTTTTTTTTCTCTCCTTTTTGATATCCACTCATTGTTATTTCATTTTCATTTTTATTTTATTTTTTTATTTTTTATTTTTTTTGGGGGGGGGGTGGGTGTTGGGGAGGGGGGAGGGGGGAGGGGGGGGTGTCTGAGGAAGGGGGGAGGGGTTGGTGAGGGAGAGTGAGGGCGAAGGGTGGAGGAGAATGGGTGGAGAGGGACGTGGTGAAGAGTGTTGGGGGAGGAGGGGGGGGGGAGGTGATGAAGGATGCGCCCTTTCTTTTCTCCTCTCTTTTCTTTTTTCTTATTTGTTCTCCTTCTTCCTATTCTTCTCTTTTTTCAGTCTTTTTACTTTTTCTCGCCGTTCTTCCTCTCCTCCTTTTCTTCCTCGTCCTCCTGTTTCTCCTCCTTCTCTTCCTCGTTCATCTTTTTCTCCTTCTCCTTCTCGCCTTCTTTTTACTATTTATGTTCTACTCCTCTTTCTCATTTTCGTCCTCCTCCGCTTCATCCCTCTTCTCCTGCTCTCTCTACTCCTTCCCCTTCTCCTCTTTCGCCCAGCCTCTTCCTCTCCACCTCCTACTCTTCTCTTCTCCTCCCCCCTCTCCGATTTTTTTCCCTCTCTCCTCTTCTCCCTCTCCCTCTCTCCCTCTCTCCCTCTCTCTCTCTCTCTTCTCTCTCTTCTCTCTCTCTCTCTCTCTCTCTCTCTCTCTCTCTCTTCTCTCTCTCCTCTCTCTCTCTCTCTCTCTCTTCTCTCTCTCTCTCTCTCTCTCTCTCTCTCTCTCTCTCTCTCTCTCTCTCTTCTGTCCTCCCGAATTTCACGCGATCATCTTAGAAAATAGGTTTATGTTTTGCTAGTTTTTCCTTCGTCTCGATTTACGACTGGTCACAAATTTTAGGAGATGCGGGTCCCTGGTCAGTGAGGGTGGGCTGGCAGGGATAAGGTGGTGAAGGGGTGTTGGCAGGGGTGGAGTGTTGGGAGGGACAGGGGTGTTGGCAGGGGTGGAGTGTTGGGTGTGTTGGGAGGGACAGGGGTGTTGGGATGTTAGCAGGGTGAGAGGGTCAGTAGGGGCAAGGATGTTGGTGGTGGTGGGGGGGGGGGCAGGGGTGTTGGCAGGGATGTGAGGGTCAGTAGGGGCAGGTGTTGGTGGTTGAGGTGTTGGTAGGGAGAAAGTGTTGATTGGGGCAGAGCGGAGGGGTTGATTGGAGTTGCGCAGGGCTAAGGTGTTGGTAGGGTTAGGGATGTTCGCAGCAGTAGGGGATTGGCGAGAGCAGGGTTCAGTGGTTGATAGGGGCATAGATGTTCGCAAGGGTAAGAGGTTGGCAAAAACAAGGATGTTGGCACAGTCGAGGTTTTAACAGGAACAACGATGCTGTTAGGGATGTTGGCAGGGGAAAGGGTTTGACAGAGGCATGGATGTTGGCAGGATTGAGGGGCTGATAGGGGCATGGATATTGGCAAGGATAAGAGCCTGGCAGGGACAAGGAAGTTGGCAGTGTAAAGGATGTTAGTAGGAAAGGAGGTTGCTGGTAGGACACAGAGCAATAGCAGGGTATTTTTTTTTTTTTTGGGGGGGTGACTTGGCAGGGGATTGTTGGCAGGGTCGGGAGTTGTTAGCAGGACAGAGGATTACAGGTAGTGCAGAAGGTGTTGGCAGGATAGAAAGCATTGGCTCGGCAGAGACATGTTGGCTGGCAGAAATGTATTGGCACAGAGGATGTCAATAAAGAAAGACATGTAAATACGACAGATAATTGTTGGTAGAGAGAGGCAGGGACAAGGACAAGGAACGGCAAAGTGTTGGCAGCAGGTGTTGGAAAAGGATGCCAGGGAGAGTTTAAGGCGAGATTTCAGTAGATAGATGGGAGATCTGGAGCCGAGAAATGGTAAGATCTCCAGGAGCTTTTCCAAAGATTTATGTTGATCAGAATCAGATGGATTTCGCCAGAATGGGCTTGATAAGTTAATGGTTTTCGGTGATTAAAAATCGTGGTGATGATGATAGTGGTGGTGATGGTGGATGATGATGATGATGATGATGAGATGGTGATGAAAGGATGATGATGATGGTGATGATGATGATGATGATGGGATGGTGATGGTGATGAGATAATGATGATGGTGAAATGATGATGATTGATGGTGATGATGATGATGATGATGATGGTGATGAGGATGATGGATGATGGTGATGAATCAAGGATGATGTGATGACAAGGATGATGATGATGATGGTGATGATGGTGATGAGGGTATGATGATGGTGATAATGATGATGACAAGGACAAGGATGACAATAACACAATAAACAAACAATTAAAATAACAAAATATAACATTACCAAAATTTTGGAGCAAAAACAAGCAATTTCTTCTCTGTTGTCTACATCTAAATAATAATAATAAAAATAATAATAATAATAATAATAATAATAATAATAATAATAATAATAATAATAATAATAATAATAATAATAATAATAATAATGACAATAATAATAATAATGATAATAATAATAATAATGATAATAAAAATGATAATAAATAAATAATGACAATAATAATAATAATAATAATAAATAATAATAAACAATAATAATAACAATAATATAATAAATAATAATAATAATAATAATAATAATAATAATAATAATAATAATAATAATAATAATAATGAATAATAAACACAACAACAATAATAATAATAGTAATAATAATTATAATAATGATGATAATAATGATAACAACAACAATAATAATAATAATAACAATAATAATAATAATGATAATAATAACAATAATAAAAACAATAATAACAATAATAATAATAATAATAATTTCCAAAAATATCTTTCCCTATTGACATACTCACCTTCGTCACATTTCAGGAGAGAGAAAAAAGGACGAGGTATTTTTCATAAAAGTGCGATCAATCACCAGGAAATATTTTATTTATTGGACAAAAAAAAATATTCCGGCATCAAGTCGACGAGAAGTATTAGAAGAATGTCTATTATAAAGACCTTTTTTTTTTTTTTTTTTTTTTTTTTTTTTTTTTTTTTTTTTTTTTTTTTTTTTTTTTTTTGAGTTCTCGCTGTTATGATTGTATTTTAGGTTTACTTGTTTATTTGTATTTTCGTTTTTTTTATTCTGGCATATCGTTTTTATTTTATATTTCCGATTTAAAAAAAAACTAATATCGGTTTTTCTTTTTTTTAAGTGTTATTTCTTTTTGATTATCATTAATATCTTTTTGGGGGGGTTTATTATCATTATGAATTATGTTATCTATTCTTCTATCACTCCCTCTATCAACACATTTTTTTTCCTTTTCTTATTTATTTCCTTTCAATTTTCTAGGTTTTCTATTTTTTTTTTTTTTTTTAAGGTGAAGATGAATTAAAGAGATTGATGGTGACACAATTCAACGGAACATGGTTGAACAATATATATATATATATATATATATATATATATATATATATATATATATATATATATAATATAATATAGGTTTTTTTTTTTTTTTTTTTTTTTTTTTTTTTTTTTTTTTTTTTACTTAATAATCCTTACCAACGTCTCAATCACCATAGAATTGTCACCACCATCAATCTATCACCCTGTTATCACCCAAGCCTGTCATCAGTCATCATCAACCTGTCAGCTTCCTGTCAATCAACACTTACCTGTCATGTACAAATTTAACTCAATTAAGAAATATCAAGTTTCTTGTCCTCCTCCCCCCCCACACCTCTTTCAGTGAGGGAATACAGTACATTAAGCCTTTCCTTTTATATAATTTTAAAATCTATTATCGTTTTTTTTTTTTTTCTTTTCTTCGTGTAATCAATTACTCATGTCCTTTTATCATTCAGAGTATGATGAAATATATATATATATATATATATATATATATATATATATATATATATATATATATATATATATATATATATATATATATATATAACATGTATGTATATATATATATTTTTTTTTTCTTCTTTTTTTCTTTTTTTTTTTTTTTTTTGTTGTTGTTGTTGTTGACAGAGTTTTGAAAATCGTGGTGAGCGCAAACGCTCCCTTTTCAAGACCAAAGTTGTTTATTTACGCCTCTTTTTGCATACAGCTTTAGTTAGTTACCTTTATTTTCTCTTTGCTTATTTTTTTCTCCTTTTATTTCATCTATATCATTCTCCTCCTTATTTCCTCCAGCTATCAAGCACGCTCCTTCTCCCTTCGCCCTATCTCAAGCAGAGACTCGGCACACTGACTCGTTGATGCCGCGAAATTGAAATTCTGGTCCGGTCAGCAATCCGGTGAAGGTTAGCGGAAAACTGCTGACACATATTGGCTGCCGCTAAATTGCAGCGATTGCTATCATTTCTCGCTAGCAGGGGAAAGGCCATAGCAGGCACTGGGGCGTGTTCATTTATAGACTGTTTTCTAATTTAATGTTAAAGGCCGGCGTGTCCGTTCTTTCCATATCGAAACATATATCTTTTTTTTTTTTTTTTCTTCAAGCGAGGTCGAATGAACACGTTCGAACACCGGCCAATACTGGTGTTTGAATGCTTCGATGCAGTTCCACGGTCGTGCAAGGATTTTAGAAAATAGATTCAAAATTGAGAAGAATACTTATTCCTTTGTCTCTCTTGACCATTTTATCTGAAGGGTTCGGATACCCGGGAATTCACATCTTCATTTCTTTTCCAGAAAATCAAAGAGAAATGCAGGCTGCAAAGTCGAAGACGATGCCGGCCATAGTGATGAGACTCCGATCTGAAAATCACGAATCTCGCGATTAAAAATATCTTTTCAAATATTGCTTTACCTGATTTTATTCGAAAAGACAGAGAGAGAGAGAAAAAAAAGTATTTCTCGAGCAGCGATGCAAATCATGATTGGAAATTCTGAAGCATTAGAATTTATCTACTTTATTTGTGATTTAAACAGACAAGACATTGAAGACAGAAACACTTTAGTAATAATGACAATGGATATACAGTAATTCGGATAATGATATTAGCAATAATAATAACGATAACAACAACTATACTAATAATGAAAATAATAATTATAGTAACGGAAATTATGATTATGAAACAAAACAAAAAGAATGATGATAATAATAATAATGATAATGCTAATGACAGTAATAATGATAATGATAATGATAACAAACATAATGATAACAATAATAACAGAATAATAACAATAATTATAACATCAATAATGACAACAACAACATTAAAAATATAATGATAATCACAAAAAAACACATAAAATTGACTATAATAAGTAAAAGAACAATCTATCCCACAAGCTATTGTACAAACACATCCATAACAGATAGATAAGATATATCTCTTATATTATATCTATTTCATCTCATTCTGCTTTTGTATTTTTTTTTTTTATCTCATTCTTTTTTTGCATATTCTTTAATTCTATCAAACTTTTTTTTTTTTTTATTCTATTTATTTATATCTTAACCATAGACAAATAAAAAATATATTTTCTATCTTATCAAAAATTCGGTTTCCTAATTACACTGACAAAACATCCATCTTCAGGATAAGGTTCTGTTTCGTTTTACATTCCTAGGGCAAGGGAAATTAAGAGAATATCCTGCAGGGTTTTTAAAAGGTCTTCCTGTTGCACTGCAGGATGCCGAGATCGTTGCGAGTTCGTGGCAGAGAAAGGGTTGGATACACAGCATGCAATTTTTTTTTTTTTTTTTTTTTTTTTTTTGTTTTTTTTTTTTTTAACTATAAACTGCTTATTATTTACTATTTTTATCACAATCTTTTTTATTCATTTTTCTATTTATTTATAGCATTGTTTTCTTCTTCATTTATCTACCCTTTCCATATTTGTGTTGTTTTTTTTTTTCTTCTTCATTCATCCATTTGTCAATTTATCTTATATCTACGTTTATATCATTTATTGATTTGTTTATCAATTTTCTATCTATTTATTTTGTCATTTTTTTTATTTATGTATTCATTTATTTATCTTTTCATATATTCATTTACTTTGGGATTAAGAGTAACAAAGAAAATCAAGTAATGAAAAAATTTGAAACAAAACAAAATAACCAAAATGATGTAATGTTATAAAACAATGATGTTATATCTTTAAACTAATACGAGTATTGTTTACCTTAGGCTTATGGTAATGATTCTGCAGATATTGATAATGATGATTAGCAATGATAATTATGATGATTAGCAATGAGAGAGAGAGAGAGAGAGAAAGAAGAGAGAGAGGAGAGAGAGAGAAGAGAGAGAGAAGGAGGAGGCAAGAAGAGAAGAGAGAATGAGAGAGAGAACGGTGAGAGGAGAGAGGAGACGCGAAGAGACGATGACGAGAGAGAGAAGAGAGTTATTTTTACTTACTTGCATGAGGGATTAAGATATGATGTATACATTATAACGATATTTTAATGATACAATAATAATGATAATGAATAATAATATGAATATACGTGATATTATGGACAATGAGATGTAATAACAATGATTGAAATCATAATAAATCAATAATAAAGATATAATAATGATATAATGAAAATTGATTAATACAACAACAATAAAAATTAGTCGATAGAGAAATGGATTACCTNAAAATTCTCCTCTGCTGACTCATCGTTGAATATCTCGTCGAAATCAGGAGGAAGAAAGGAAGAGGAGGAGGGGAGGGTGGAGACATAAGGAAAGGAAGAGGAGGAGGAGAGGGTGGAGACAAAGGGAGAGGAAGAGGAGGAGGAGAGGGTGGAGAAACAGGGAGAGGAAGAGGAGGAGGAGAGGGTGGAGACACAGGGAGAGGGAGGAGGAGGAGAAGGGTGGGGACACAGGAAGAGGAAGAGGAGGAGGAGAGGGTGGAGACATAAGGAAAAGGAAGAGGAGGGAGGAGAGGGTGGAGACACAGGGAGAGGAAGAGGGGAAATGGAAGAGAAGGTGCTGGGGGTGGAGTAGGAGCAGCAGCAGCATAAGGAGCAGGAGGGAGGCAGGAGGAGGATTAGGAGGAGAAGGAAGGGACAAAGAAGAAGAGGAAGATGATGAAGAAGAAGAAAAAGGGGGGGAGGAGGAGGAGGAGGAGGAGGAGGAGGAGGAGGAGGAGGAGGAAGAGAAGAGGAAGAGGAAGAGGAAGAAGAGGAGGAGAAGGAGAAGCAGAAGGTGAAGGAGAAAGAAAAGGAGAAGGAGAAGGAGAAGGAGAAGGAGGAGAAGGAAAAGGAAGAGGAGAAGAGGAAAAAAAAGAGGAAGAAGAAAACGCCGAGTGGAAGAAGAAGAAGAAGAAGAAGAATGAGAAGATGCACAAGAAACAGTAGTAACGACATTATTAATAATACTAAGATAATGAAAAGAGAAAGACAACGAAGAAGAGAAAGAGGACGAGAAAGAGAAGTAATTAAGAAGACGAAGAAGAAGACGACGACAAAGAGGACGAGAAAGAGAGAGAAATAAGAAGACGATGAAGAGAAGAGAAAGAGGACGAGAAAGAGAGACAGTAAGAAGACGACGACGAAGAAGAAGAGGAGGAGGACGAGCAAGAGAGACAGTAAGAAGAAGGCGACGACGAAGAAGAGCAGGAGGACGAGAAAGCGAGGCAATAAGAAGAAGACGAAGAAGACGACGAAGAGGACGAGAAAGAGAAGTAATAAGAAGACGACAACGAAGAAGAAGAGGAGGAGGAGGACGAGAAAGCGAGGAAAGGCGGGAGTAGAAGCAGCTGATGAATAATGGAACGTGGTGATGAACCCGCCAAAGCTCCTCTTTCTCGCGCCGATGAATCCCCACTGGCCAGGGTTGATGATGTGCGGTGAATAACGCCTTTCTCATCACCAGGTGAATCCCCCCACGCGAGCAGAAGCACAGGGTGAATAGCGATGAGTCAGTGGGATGGGTGGAAGGAAGGGAGGTGTGTGTGTGTGCTTGTGTGGGTTTGGGTTTGGATTGTGTGTGTGTGTGTGGGTTTGGGTTTGTGTGTGTGGGTTTGTGTTTGTGTGTTTGTGTGTATGTGGGTTTGTTTGGGTTTGTGTGTGTGTGTGTGTGCGTGTGTGGGTTTGGGTTTGGGTTTGTGTGTTTGTGTGTGTGTGTGTGTTGTGTGTGTGTGCGTGTGTGGGTTTGGGTTTGTGTGTGTGTTTGGGTGTGTGTGTGTATGTGTGTGGTTTGTTTGTTTGTGTATGTGTGTGTGTGTGTGTGTGCGTGTGTGTGTGTGTGTGTGTGTGTGCGTGACTCCTGTAGCGAAGGAAGGAAGGAAGGAAGGGGTCGGTGTGGGGTGGGTGGGTGAGTGGGGGTGTTATGTGTATCTTTGGGTTGAATGAAGTGTGTGTGGGATAGTGTGAATGAATGTAGGATTATCGTTTTTTTTCGTATGTAAAAAAAAAAAAAAAGTAGAGCTTGGATAGGCCTATCTATCCTTTCACTCACACCAAAACTGACGGAGGGAACTCGAACTCACACACACACACACATACAGTCACACGAACAAGTACACACACACACAGTCACACGAACAAGTACACACACACCAGTCACACGACAACAAGATCACACACACACACAGTCACACGAACAAGTACACACACACACAGTCACACGAACAAGTACACACACACACCAGTCACACGAACAAGTACACACACACACAACAGTCACCGACACGAACAAGTACACCACTCACACACACACATGTAATAGCACTGCATTGAATGAGTGGAATAAAAATTGCAGTCATTATAATGATTAACAAAACGGTTAAATTTGTTAAATACCAGCGTGGGTGAGGGTGCCCATACATCCGTCATTTTCAAATCCCGCGCCAGCCAGGACAATTGATGTGTAAAATGGTGATGGTAATTGCTGGGTGATTACCTGCAATTAACCGACACCAATTGGTCATTAGCAAGGGGACTATTGCGAGGGAGAGCGATCGAGGGAGGGGGGGGAGGGAGGGAGGGAGGGAGGAAGGGAGGGAGGGAGGGAGGGGGGAGCGAGAGGAGAGAGAAGAAAGGGGGAGAGGGAGAGGGAGAGATAGATGGAGAGGGAGAGAGGAGAGAGAGAGAGAGAGAGAGAGAGAGAGAGAGAGAAAGAAAAAGAGGGAGAGGGAAGAGGGAGGGGGAGAGATAGAGGGAGAGGAAGCGGCAGAGGGAGAGGGAGAGAGAGAGAAAGATAATAGATAGATAGATAGAGAGATTCGCATTATTTCTCTTCAAAATTCCCTTCTTAGTATAACGTTACTCGGCATCACACTATTGAAATAATGCAGCTTCAGTGCAACTTAAGCTCTCCCTAAACACCAAGAAAAAACAAACAAACAAAGACAACAACACCAGGAGCAGAATCAGCAGCAGCAGCAACAACAACAAACAAGTCACACACACAACCCACCGTGCCAGTGACGAATCAACCTATCCTCCCCACTCCCTCTCTTCCTCCCTCCCTCACCCCCCCACTTCACTAGCCTCCCCCTCCCTCCCTCACCCCCCCCTCCTCCCCATCACCTCCCACCGCCTTAAAACATAACGAGCCTCCACTTCCCAGGCCTCTCCAACCACCCCTTTCTCCCCCCACCCCCCCACTCCTCCTTCCTCCACCTCCACCACCACCACCCCACCCCCTCCTCCTCTTCGAATCCCCGCCTATTTTTCACCTATTACACATTTCCTATTACGGCCGTGTGATGCCATAACCTGCGACTTAAAAGGCAGTGATGCGATTTCTCACTTGACTGATTCGGTTGGGCGATAAAATCAAGTGTTCATCAGCCACCTATTTCCTCGCCGGGTGTGCCGAAGTCTACGGGAGTTTCTCGCCGCGTTTCAGTATATCCTCGACTCCCTCTCCCTCCCTCCTCACCTTCACCTTCACCTCTCCTCGTCTCTTTCCTAAATTTGAGTGATGGCTGATGGGGAAGGGGAGTAGGAGGATGAGGAGGAAGAGGAGGATGAGGATGAGGAGGAGGGAGAGAAGGAGGAGGAGGAGAGGAGGAGGAAGAGGAAGAGAGGAAGTGGAAGAGGAAGAGATGGAATAGGGGATTAAGGGAAGGAGGAAGAGGAGAAGGAGGAAGAAGAGAAGGAGGAAGAGGGAGAGGAGGGAAAAGAGGAAAAAGAAGAGAAGGAC
>NW_020869631.1:528484-530984 GCF_003789085.1 Penaeus vannamei | reverse complement strand
AACCATAATAAAGTAATAACGAAAATAATCATAATATTATATATCATTAAATTACCTCACCAACAGTAATTAAATTGATGATGTTAAAGACAATTGAAATGATAATAATGATAATGATAATAATAGTAGATGAAAACCATTACTATACCATTATTATATGACACAGGTAAGGTAATGATAGTAATGATGTTAATGATAAATGATAAAAATGATAATTTCACTGATAATGATGATAATAATCATAATGATAATAGTAAAAATTATTATACCAGTAATGATAGTAGTAGTAGTGGTAATAGTATTATGATGGTAATAATAATGATGAGGATGATAATAATGATAATGATAATAATAATAACAAAAATGAAAATAATGATAATGATATTAATGATAATAATGATAATAATGATAACAATAATAATGATAATAATAATTATAATAATATCAATAATGATAATCATAATAGTTGTAATAATAACAATAATAATAATGATAATGATAGTAATAATATTGATAATAATGATGCTACTACTAGTACTACTACTACTACTAATAATAATAATGAAAATAATAATACTAACAATTATGTTATTGTTAATAATGCTGATGATAATAGCAAATATAAAATAATAATAATGATAATAATAATAATAATAATAATAACTAGTGGAACGATAGTCAAACAACTGCAACAACAGTAACAGAAATATTAAAGATAATGACAACATCAGTAAAGATAATGATAGTAATCCAAATGACAAAACAGAAAAGTAATAAAAGTAGGAATAAGGATAATGATAACGATAATAACAGTTAAGATAGAAACAATAACAAGAAGAACAATGATGCTTATTGTAATGATGATCATGCTAATTGCAATGATTGTAACAACAACAAGAACAATATTAATAATAGCAATCTGAATAAGGTGATGATGATGATGATGATGATGATGATGATGATGATGATGATGATGATGATGATGATGATGATGATGATGATGATGATGATAATAATAATAATAATAATAATAATAATAATAGTAATAATAACAATAATAATAACAATAATAATAATGAAAATGATGATGATAATAGTGATAATATCAATGATAATAATAATAATAATAATAATAATAATAATAATAATAAAATAATAATAATAATAATAATAATGATATTAATAACAATAATAACAATGACAATATTCATGATAACAACAAATGTGACAAAGGTGATGATAACAATAATAACAACATCAACAAGAAAAACAACAACAATAATAATAATGATGATGATAATAATAATAATAATAATAATAATAATAATATAGTAATAATAATAAAGATAATAATAATGATAATAAGAATGTTGATAATGATGGCCTTACTAATAATAGTGATAATGATAATATAGATAATAATGATAATACTGATAAAGATAAAAGTAATAAAATAACGATGATCAAAATGGTTATAATAAACAACAACAATAATAATAGCAATAATAAAAACATCTTTTATAATACCAATAATAACAGCACTAACGATAATAATGATAAAGCAACAACAACAACACCAATAACATCAACAGCGAGAACAAGAACATCAATAAAGAACAAGAAGCAACAGAGAACATTCACGAGAACAACTGAGCCAGCGCCAAGACCCGTGTTCTTCGCCCCGCCCTTAAGCATTAACAACCGGAGCAATATGGTTGTGAGCGAAACAACGTTAACGAACTGCGACGAATTCGGGTTGGGGGGGGAAGGGGGGAGGGGTGGAGGAGGGGAAGGGGGGGAGGGGTATAGAACACCCCCCCACTACTCTCCCTCCCATTCCCCTACCCCTCCTACCCTCCCCCTCCCCCTTCCTCTTCGCCATCAACGACAACAACAAAGGGAAGAAAAAAAGGGAGAGAACGAGAGGGTGATAATAGATAAAAAGGGAGATAGAAGGGAGAGGAGATTATGAATGGCGTTCTTTATCACGAGGGCGAGAGCGAGGTTTCCCCGACGTGGCTGACACCCGCGGATGACGAGGCGGGGGAAAGGGACTCGTGAATGCGTTTTAACAAAGCGTGGCGGATGGATTTCCATGGCGGCGGCGGCGCGGCGGCCGGCGGCGACGGCAAGGGTAGCGGGAGGAGAGGAGCCGGGAAGGGCGCGCGGGTGAGAAAGGGAGCTTCCTTTTTCTAGTTTATTTTATTTATTTTATTGTTTTTTTTTTCCAGGTTTGTTAAGTGGAGATGTGAGGGGGAGGGAGGGGATGAGGTCTAGGATGTGATTTTGTTTTTTTTTCTTTCTTCTCTTATGTTCTTTGTCTCGCTCGTTAAATTTCGCTCGTTTCCTTTATTCCTCTTTCATTCGAGATGCATTTCCTTCCTCTAGAAGTTTTGAGTTGTCCTCTTTTCTCTCTTCCTTCCACCCCCTTTTCCTTTTCCTCTTCATTTCCCTTTCCCCCCCTTTCGCCTTTTTTCACCCTTCCCCTCTAATTATCCCC
>NW_020869631.1:512868-518161 GCF_003789085.1 Penaeus vannamei | reverse complement strand
CTCGCTCTCTCCCCTCTCGACCCATGTGTTAATGTGCCTCTCCCTCACGCTCTCGTCCTCACAAATCCCCAAACTTATTAATTCCTTCCCTATCACGCTCTCTCCCTGCTCACTCACCTCTCTCTCCCCTCATCATTAGAAGACAGTGGCGAGTGTTTACCGTCTGGTCCGCAAGTCAGATCCAATTTCAAAGTATCTATTTATTCAAATGATGAGACCGATGCAGCACTCGTCTCTCGCGCCAGGGTAAATAGGGGGACTAATTTGATGGGCTGGGGGTCCCTGGGGTCCTCTTCTCTCCCTCTTTTACTCCTTTTTCCCCTTCTCCCTTTCGTCTTGTTTGTCTGTGTTCGGGTTTTATCTCCTCTCTTCTTTTGGTTCTCGCTTTTACTTGAGTTTCTGTCGTCTACGGTTTACCCTTTCATTAGGTTTGTTGATTTTAAGCTTCTTTTTAATCTTCTGCTCTCTTCTATCTCTCTTCTTTCCTTCTCTCCCTCTTCCTCCTGTTCAACCCTCCTCCCTTTTTATTCTCTTTCTCCTCTTTCCTTTCTCTCCCTCTTCCTTCCGTGCTTCTTCAGTTCATTTCATTCTTCCCTTCTTCTTCCGTTCTCCTCACCATCCTTCTTCTTTCATAGCTCCTTATCCCCCCTTCTTCATCTCCTCTTCTTCCCTTCCCTTCCCTTTCTTTCTCTCTCTTTCTCCTTTACAATTGTTTCTCTTATTCCCTCTTCCTCTTTCCCCCTTTCTTTCCTCCTCTCTTCCCTTCACCCTCCTTCTCTTCCCAATCATTTTTCTTATTCCCTCCTCCTCCTCTCCTCTCCTCCTCCTCCTCCTCCTCCTCCTTCCTCTTCTCCTTCTCCTCCTCCTCCTCCTCCTCCTCCTCCTCCTCCTCCTCCTCCTCCTCCTCCTCCTCCTCTTCTTCTTCCTCCTCCTCTCCTCCTCCTCCTTCTCCTCCTCCTCCTCCTCCTCCTCCTCCTTTCTCTCCTCCTCCTCCTCCTCCTCCTCCCTCCTCCCTCGCTCTCCTCCTCTCCTTCTCTCCTCCTCCTCCTCCTTCTCTTCTCCTTCCTCCTCCTCCTCCTCCTCCTCCTCCTCCTCCTCTCCTCCTCCTTCTCCTCCTCCTCCTCCTCCTCCTCCTCCTCCTCCTCCTCCTCCTCCTCCTTCTCCTTCTCCTCCTCCTCCTCCTCCTCCTCCTCCTCCTCCTCCTCCTCCTTCTCGCTGCTCCTCCACTTTCGCAACCCTTCCCAGCCACCCTCCCTCTCCCCCTCCCTCCCTCCCTCCCTCCCTCTCCCTCCCTCCCCCCTCCCCCTCCCTCCCTCCTCTCCCTCCCCTGCAGGGTGTAAGGGTGATAGAGTGGCGAGTTTTTAATGTGGGTTGTTGGTTCCACTTCAAGGGTGTTAGCTCTGGTTGGAAAGGGTAGAGGAGGGATTGAGTTAATTGCCGTCTAATCGCGGTCGTAATCTGTGCCTAGTTATTCAAACACACATAAATTAGACTTTGCCCTCCGCCCTTCTCCTCTCTCCTCTTCTTCCTTCTCCTCTTCCTTCTCCTCTTTATTCCTTCCTTCTTTTTTCCTTCTCCTCGTCCTCCGCTTCTTCTTCTTCTCCTCTCTCCTTCTCCTCCTCCTCTTCTTCCTTCTCCTCTCATCCTCCTCTTCTTTCTTTCCTTTTCTTCTTCGCCTCTTTTTTTCTTCTTTCTACTTCTCCTCTTATTCATCTTCTTCTTTTTCCTTCTCCTCGTCCTCCACTTCTTCCTTCTACTCCTCTCCTTCCTCCTCTCTTCTTCTTCCTCCTCCTCTTCCTCCTCTCTTCTTCTTCTTCTCTCCCTCTCTTCTTATTATTCTTTCTTCTTCTTTCTCCTCGTCCTCCACCTCCTCCTCTTCTTCTTCTTCCTTCTCCTCCTCCTCATACTCTTCTTCTTCTTCTTCCTTCCTTCCTCCTCCTCCTCTTCTTTTTCCTTCTCCTCCTCCTCCTTTTCCTCTTCTTTTTACTCCTCCTTCTCTTCTTTTTCTTCTTCCTCCTCCTCCTCCTTCTCCTCCTCTTCTCCTCTTATTCTTTTCCTCCTCCTTTCCTCTTTCTCTTCCTCCACCACCACCTCCCTCTCTCTCCTCTCTCTCTCCTCCTCCTACACCTCCTCCTACTCCTCCTCCTCCTCTCCTCCTCCTCCTCCTCCTCTCTCCTCCTCCTCCTCCTCCCTCCCTCCCTCCTCCTCCTCCTCCTCCTCCTCCTCCTCTTCCTCCTCCTCTCCCGCCATCGCTTCTTGCCACCTCCACTACCCTCCCCTTTGCCCTTCTCAGAAAACCCTCTGCTTGAAACTGATAGGAGCCCTTATTACTTATTAAATTATTAATTCATGAATTTATATGCTTTACCTATTCATGTTTTCATTTTCATTGATTTATCTACTTATTCATTTATTTATCTGTATATTCGAATGATTTTTGTCTTTACTTCTTTTTTTTTGTTTTTCCTTTCCCCTTCCCTCTCTTCCACCCCTCTCCCTTTCCCCTTCCCCTCTTCCTCCCCCATTCCCCCTTCCTCTCCCTTCCCCTTCCCCTTCCCACGTCGCATCCCTCTTCCCTTCCCGTCACCCCTTCCTCCTACTGCTCCCCTTCCTCCTTCCCACCGTCCATCCCCCTTCCCCTTCCTACTCTCCCGTTCTACATCTTCTCTTCTTCCTCCCTTTCTTCCCCTTCCCCTCTCTCCCCCCCTCGTTTCCTCTTCTTTCCCTTCCCTTTCTTCCCCCCTTCCCCTCTCCCTCTACATCTTCTTTCTTCCCTCCCTTTTCCTTCCCCTTCCCCTCTCCTCCCCTCTTCTTCCTCTTCTTCCTCTTCTTCTTTTCCCCCCTCCCTTCTCTTCTCTTTCTCTTCCCTTTCCTTTACAAATTGTTTCTCTCATTCTTCCTCCTTCCCCCTCTCTTTCTCCTCCCTTCCCTTCACCCTCCTTCTCCTTCCCAATCATTTTTTTTTATCCCCCCTCCTCCTCCTTCTCCTCCTCCTCCTCCNCTTATATATATAGACCCTAATATATTACTACTATATATTAATATACTCAGGTGCACACAGCACACCACAGCAGCACACACACACAGGTGTCGGTGCGGAGCTAGGCCACCATATAATATATTATATGATTGTTACTATATAAATATGATATATATAAGGATAGTATATATATATATATATAATATATAGCAACATACATAGGATGTTATTATTCATATTATACATATATAACTATAGGTATATATAGTATATATTATATAATTAGTAATATAGTATATATATATATTATAAGGTGTTATATGTCCGTTGTTATATATATTTTACTAATATACGACATGCTGAGTAAATGCATCTAAAACACACATACACATATATTCATATATATACTATATATATATATATTATAGTAGTTATATTATACTATATATTATGTATGTATAGCATATATATATGTATTATAATATCATCTATCTGCGAGTCGATTTCTAAATAGCAGAGGCTCTAAACGTTTTTAAATAGTGAGATTCGTCCGCTTAGAATCTATACTTGTCGTCAAGGTGCGATAATATAAATGGGGGGCGCCATGGATAATGAGGACGAAAACGGTCGAATAATGACGTCCTGCGTGAACGACGCTCGCGCCAAATATTTAATGCTGATAAAGAAAAAAGAAAAAAAAAGAAAGAAGAAAGAAAGATAAAAAAAACAGGTTTATTAGTTTTATTACTTTACCTGATTTCTGTTCCTGCATACGTCTTGTTTACTTTCCTCTCTTGTGCAATATAATTTATGATAAATATGTGGATAACAATAACTGTAATGATGATGTAATGATGATGATGGTGTTACAAATAAAGATTATGAGAACATTAATAACATTATAAATATAATTATATTGATAGTATTAATAACAATAATGATAATAATAATGAAAATGCCAATGGCAATAATAATTATATTAACAATAACATCTATAATAATGCCAATAATAATAATAATAATAATAATAATAATAATAATAATAATAATAATAATAATTATAATAAAATAATAATAATAATAAAAAATAGTGAAGATTATGATAATGATGTGATAATGTAATGCTAATATTAATGCTAATAATAATAATAATAATAATAATAATAATAATAATAATAATAATAATAATAATAATAATAATAATAATAATAAAAATAGTGAAGATTATGATAATGAAGTGATAATGTAATGCTAATATTAATGCTAATAATAATAATAATAATAATAATAATAATAATAATAATAATAATAATAATAATAATAATAACAATAGTAATGATAATAGTAATAATAATATTAATAATAATGAAGGTAATAATAACCATAATAATAATAATAATAATAACTATGATAAAATCAATATTCATAATAATATCAATGGTGATAAAAGTATTGCAGTAGCAGTAACGATAATAATGATAATAATGGTAAAGGTAATGATAATAGCAATGATAATAATAATAATAATAATAAATAATAATGATGATAATTCTAATAATAGTAATACTAACAATAGTAAGAACAAAACAACAATAGTAATGATATTAGTAATAATAATTATGAGAACATTAATGATAATATAAATGAAAATTGAATATATGTTATAACAACGATAATACTAATACTGATGATAATAAAAAAGATAATAAAAATAATATTGATATTTATAATAAAAATAACAAATCAAGAACAATAATAATAATGATAATAATAATAACAACGATAGTAATAATATCGATGATAACAACATTAATGATAAATATCGTAATAACATTAGTGACTTATAATGACAATAATCATAACAATAACGATTATAATAATGATCATAACAAACAAATGATTACAGCAACAACCAATAAAGATGATAATGATGACAAAGTGGTGATAATGATGATAATAACGATAACGATAACTGATAATGATAGTATCCATATTCGTGATAATAATTCTATAATGCCAATAATACTAATAAATATTTAGACAAATAGAAGAATGAAGAAGCAGAGACAGTGACGCAGTAAATTCAGATCCTGATATTGCTTCCAGACCCGAAGCTTCGACTGAAATCAAGGCAAGATTTCCTGAAGACTTTCTCTATCTTTCTTCAATGTCCCCCTTTTTATATGCATCTCTTCTCCTTTCTTTCTTTATCTCTCTTTTCGTCCGTCTGTTTCTCTTTGTCCGTGTTTATTTCCGTCTGCCTCTGTGTGTGTCTTTCTCTCCCATGGCAAAATATCGGGAGATGCACCATAA
>NW_020869631.1:485368-495368 GCF_003789085.1 Penaeus vannamei | reverse complement strand
GAGAGAGAGAGAGAGAGAGAGAGAGAGAGAGAGAGAGAGAGAGAGAGAGAGAAGAGAGAGAGAGAGAGAGAGAGAGAGAGAGAGAGAGAGAGCCCATTGCCGAGAGTACTCCGCCGAAAAATAGCAAAACCATGGTCCAAACAAGTGTATATATGTGTGTGTGTGTGTACGTAATTCTGTGGCTAATGTTCATTTACTCACGTACTTTTCTTTTGAATCTGTATGAGGCTGAGGCTTATGGAGATTGAAATTGCGATGACGGCGATGCGGACTGCAGGTCGCCGAGCAGCAGTGATTTCCAAATATTTTCGTTCGCAGCGCAGGTTGCTACCTTTTGTTCCGTGAGTCGTGAGAGAGTGACTCATGCCCACCTGCCCGAGTGTCACGCGCATGCGCAGAAGTACCCAAGAGTTGCCACATGTCGCTTGGGTGTCCATGGCAACGGGTAGTTGTCAGGTGTTCCCATTTATTACTATTAGTATTTTCAACATACGAAAATGAACACCTAGACATACATACACACACACACACACACACACACACACACACACACACACACACACACACACACACACACACACACACACACACACACACACACACACACACACACACACACACACACACACACTATATATATATATATATATACACACACACACACACACACACACACACACACACACACACACACACACACACACACACACACACACACACACACACACACACACAACACATATATATATATATATATATATATATATATACATATATACATACATACATAAATATATGTATATACAATTACATATATATATATATATATATATATATATATATATATATTATAATATATTCATTTAAACATATATAAATTTCTGGTTCCTGGAAAACAAAAGTTGGAGCCGAGGCGCGTCCTTCAGCCTCCCGAAGACACTGACGACCGCGCCGTCGCTCACAACTAGCTCGAGATGGCAGAGGGTTGACTTGGATTGCTGTTCTTTATCATTACTTTTACTTATCCTCATTCTTTCCTTGTCGCTTCATATTTTCTCTTGACTCTCTCCTCCTTGCTTTTCTCTCTCCTCCTTGCTTTATTGCTCTCCTCCTTTCCTCTCTTCTCTTGCTTTCTCTCTCCTCCTTGCTTTTTCTTCCATTTCCTTTCGCAGGCTTTGCCACTTATTCCAACGCCAAATAATTCGATATATATATATATATATATATATATATATATATATATATATATATATATATATATAATATATATTTTTTTTTTTTTTTTGCGTGTTTTTGTTGAAAGGATTTTGAAGGATTCATGCATTTGTTCCTTCTTACGTGCATCTCAGGGTTCAATTCTTCGGTAGTCTCCGTATCCCTCGAGACAATTAAATAAAAAAAAATAAATAATGAATATAATATATATATATATATATATATATATATATATATATATATATATATATATATATATATATATGTATATAATATACATATATATATATATATATATATATATATATATATATATATATATATATATATATATATATATATATATATATGTATATATATATATATATATATATATATATATATATATATATATATATATATATATATATATATATAATATATATATATATATATATATATATGCGTGTGTGTGCGAGTATGTATATGTTCCTTTTTATTTTATTATCATCATTTCTTCTTCCATACTTTCACTCTTCACGTCTTACTTTCTCTTTTCTCGCCCCCCCCTCTCTCTCTCTCGATTTATTTTTTCCTTTCTTTCTCCTCGTGTGTTTTCCAAGAAATTCTCTGACCGAACCCTCGTCACTTGACGTTCTCGGGAGAGCGAAGGAGAGAAAGCAAAGTCTTGTCCTGAAAGCAAAGTCTTGTCCTGAAAGCAAAGTCTTGTCCTGAAAGCAAAGTCTTGTCCTGGTATACGGCTGAAGGATAAGACTGCTGAGGAAGTTTCTTGGTCTTCCTTCTGTCGTCCTTTTCCAAATGGTTATCATCTTTTTCTACGACTACTTTTGGCATTACCATTATCACCGTCATCATCATCATCACCATTATAATTTGTAATATCATTAACAGTAAGAGATCGAGATGGTAAGATCCTAAACGCAAAAGTGTGACGGAAATGAAAACCAAAATGTTTGATCGTCGAAGCAGAACGAGAGCCAGAAGAAGCAGAGGAACCAGCTGCAGACGAAACACCTGCGCAGATCATTACATCTTAACTTGCCTTCAGCTTGGACATTCTAGTACAAAAATTAAGAAAGAAGGATGTTAAATGGCTAAAAGAAACGCTAGAGGTTCTCCCAAAATCGTTAACGAGATCTTAGCTTCCCGCACGTTTATCGCGGGTTCACAACCACGAAGGTGAAATCCGCGCCAGACAACAGCTGGCCTATTGTTTTAAGGAAATTCGTCTCTTTTTTTAGAGAGAGAGAGGAAGGGAGGGAGAGGGAGGGAGGGAGGGAGGGAGGGAGGGAGGGAGGGAGGGAGGGAGGAAGGGAGGAGGGAGGGAGGGAGGGAGGGAGAGAGAGAGAGAGAGAAGAGAGAGAGAGAGAGAGAGAGAGAGAGAGAGAGAGAGAGAGAGAGAGAGAGAGAGAGAGAGAGAGAGAGAGAGAGAGAGAGAAAGAATTTGTCAGTTTTGCTGAAATCATGTAGTCACGTTCCAGACATTCCATAAATTTCTTACTTATTTCTTTCCTTGTGTTAACTTTACTACAGAATGGATATTCTACGCCAGGTTGCTTGGCCTGCGGCGCTTTGATAATACACAGTATTATCAAATGTTCAATAAAATAAGCATGGTAAACAAATATTGGTTTATTCATCTAAGAGTATGAGGATCTATGTTGCTTCTTAGACGGGTCTCTTTCATCAGATTCTTCTCATCATGGTCCTTTTCTGCGTCGAGTTGGAGTTTAGATCCACGACCTTCATCGCTGTCTTCATCAGTCATCCTCTTAATTATGCTGAAGATCCTCTCGAGTTTCTCGTTGTTTTTATCGTTTCCAAAATGTCATCATTCAGTTCCTCTAGTGAATCTTCGGTGTTGGTTGACACAAAGTCAAGGAAATGGAAGAAAGGAAATGGAAGAAAAGCAAGGAGGAGAGAGTAAAGCATGGAGGAGAGAGGAAAGCGACAAGGAAAGAATTAGGATAAGTAAAATCATCTTAATTGCCTCTTCTTCTGTTAGCTTGAACGTTTCACTGTGCTCGTCCCTTAGTCTTGATGTCAACCACCTTATCTTCTTGGAACATCATCTTCGTTATACCTTCCTTCTTCCTTTTCCCTTCTGCCTCTCTTCCTTCTTCCTCCTCCGTCCCGCCTTTTCCACGTTTCTTTTGCTCCTTCCCTCCCATTTCCTTATCCCAACTACCAAATACCGACACTGCCGAGGTCATTTCTGTGTGTATGTGTTTGTGTGTGACTGTGTGTGTATGCATGCGTGTGTGTGTGTCTACAGACTCATGGTGTGTGTGTGTCTACAGAGTCATGTATGTGTGTCTGTTTGTATGTGCATATGTAGAGAGTATTCTTATCCTCCGGTTAGCAAAAATGATATATTCCTTGCTGATAACAGTGATGCAACCCAAATCTTGCAGAATAATCTTTATCGTTAAATTTGAATACTCGATCCAAGACCGCATTTCAGTAGCACGATGTACAAGGAAGGTTTAAGATATTTAAACGTTCAAATGAAATATTCAAATGATATTCAAGCTTACATTCAAATCAAGATGATTTTTAAAATGATGTTTAAACACCTGAAGGAGAACGTTTAGATTTGATCAAAAAGTCACCTTGCGGAGCATTATATTTTAAACGAAAATTGAGATTATAAGCTCGAACATTGGAGGGTACGTTTGGTGTGTTACTTGATACATGTCATATCAGATAAGAAGAAAAAAAAAAAAATGTGGAGAGCGCGTCCAACGTCACTTCAGTCAATGGACATCAGAGGACGCGCCTGCGCGCCAGCACGGAGCATCCGTTGATGTCATCATCATTATTATTATTATAATTATTGTTTTTATCATTACTGCAGTCGGTTTGCTCTAAAACGAATGATTTTCGTTTTGTTTACACACACACAAATAGACACATATACAAACACAAACACATGCGCTTGCGCGCACGCAAATATCCATATATATATATATATATATATATATATATATATATATATATATATATATTATCTTTATCAATCGGATAATAAGATTATCATTAATATTATATTAACAACGATATTGAAATTATCATCATTATCATATATATATATATTTTTTTCTTTATCAATCGGATAATAAGATTATCAATATTAACAATGCTACTCAAAGTCATCATTATCATTATCATTTATATTTCGTCTCAGTTGCGTTGTGAGTGAGGCCGTTGCCTCATTTACCACAGCAACTGTGACGCCAACTCACCGTTCTCAGGCTTCTTGGCCTTCCTTCTCAGGTTTCTGGACAATCTCAGGCTCCAACTGAAGATTTGGTGGATATTTACTGATTACTGCAAGACTGACTTGCCGAGTCTCATGGCAGATGCACTGGGTGGTTCGTCTGTCCCACGGGTATCGAGATAATATAATATAACTTAATAATATGGATTATGATTTCAACACCTTTACTGCACGTATGCAACAGGAAGTGCGCAGAACTTCTGAATATTATGATATTGTCTTAAATTTCCTCTTTCAACTGAAAAAAACATGAATCAATTGCTGTCTTCATTAAGACCTTGTTAGAAAGCGTTAGCAATAGACAACGTTAAATTCATATATTGTGATCTGAAAATAGTACAATGGTACCATAATTAGCATACAAAAATAGACACTACTGGACGGTCTTACAGTACTATATCAGCATAGTCCTCTTTACTGTTATCATTATTTTTAGTCTTATTCTCTTTTGTATTTATTAGCCGCCGTATTAGCAACACATTATGATCGATGCTTTTCTTAAACTAATATAAAACCATGTGTAGAAGGAGAGTAAATATACCAAAAAGTATGTTATATATCTTGTCTCTGAGAAACTACAATGGAAGAGGCCATTTATGTTACCTAATTATAATGATAAAAAAAGGATGATTATGATACCATCTGTGAAGAATATATTGGTAGACTTGAAAGTGCGCCATAAACGCATATTCACCAAATGCGAATCTCATGGAACAGTATTGATTTATTGCAGTGATTCCCAAACATTTACAGGCTCCCCCCCCTCCCCACCTTCCCTCTCTCTCATATACAGATGCTAACACACACCATTTTTATGATGGTATATTTCAAACTGAAACCGGATTAAACACAAAGATCTATTTCACAAATAAAACAATTTAGTGAACTATTTTCTTTAGCATTTTTACCTGTCCATCCCCCCTCTTTGCTCACTTTGGGAGTTAAATATTTATTGGAACTATGAAAAGCTGCTCTTTATCATCCGCTCTCTCTCCCTCTCTCGCTTTCTCTTTCTTTCTCTTTCTCTCTTTCTCTCCCTCTCTCTCTCTCTCTCTCAAACTCATAACTGGATGTCGAGGAAATAGATGGAAAGAGGAGTAAATATAAGATTATTTCAAATAAACGATATAGGTAATTCTTCCCGTCTGGCTATTTTTGGTATTTAATCGTTGAATTGTATCATGGCAAAAAGGTTTCCTTAATCCTGGTTGTTGCCTTCCCCTTCTCTCTCCCTCCCCTTCCCTCCATCTCTCTCTCTCTCTCTCTCTCTCTCTCTCTCTCTCTCTCTCTCTCTCTCTCTCTCTCATCTTCCCTTCTCTCTCTCCCCTTCCCTCCATCCTTTCTCTCTCTCTTTCTCTCTCTCCATCAGTCTATGTGTAATAGACTGAAAAAAAATATGGCTATTCTTGGGTAGCATATATCTAGAGAGCGCAGACTTCTACTGCCAGCTTTCTAGCTTCTCTGTGAAAACTTCTCGCAGGCAATTTTTCAGCAGAAGTTGTATGACTCTTTTGGGTCAAAGTAAATCTAGTTACGTTATTCGAACATCAATGAATTATTGATCTTGTTTTTCGTTTCCGTTCCTCCACATTTGCACATCTGATTTCTTCGGCTTATATAAATGCAGCCAATCTGACGTGAAAAGTAAGACGCTGGAGCGGTTCGGAACTTTCCTCGGAGCAAGTCAACAAACCAGAATTTAACGCCGGCTAAACTTACGAACTTCTCAAAAGCCTTTGATGGCGTTTTTCGTCTCACTTCTGATCGAGGTCTTCTCTTCTGCTCGGGGCTCTGAGGAGGATTGGATAATCGTTCGTCGCATCCCATGGCAATTATTTTGATTTAGAATGATTTAGAGAGTGTATAGTGTGTTTCATGAGATCTGAAAAAAAATCATGATGTCTGTAAAGTATATGATTATCTATATTGATGTGTGTGTGTGTGTGTGTGTGTGTGTGTGTGTGTGTGTGTGTGTGTGTGTGTGTGTGTGTGTGTGTGTGTGTGTGTGTGTGTGTGTGTGTGTGTGTGTGTGTGTGTGTGTGTGTGTGTGTGTGTGTGTGCGTGTGTGTGTGTGTGTCTTGGCGTTTGTGTTTATCTCTATTAAAACGTAAGTGTCGGAATGAAGTGATGAAACATGAAATCAAACTCCTATATTTTTTAGTGTTGCGGCTTTTATCAATATTGGTTTTCATCGATATTGGAAAGAGGCCACAGTTTTTCTTCCAGCAGTCCATTTATTAAGGATATATATATAACAGGATCTCGCACTGTAAGAAAGAGGAGAAGGAGGCGGGAGATGAAGAGGGGAGAGCAAGAGAAATAGGAGAAAACGTCATCTCAATGGTTTCACGCGTATTTCCCGACAGCTGATCCTCTAAGAAAACCAGGCAGCAGCGTCCTCCGAAACAGAAGCTAATATACGTTTAAAGAAGCTAATATACACTTAGCAAAGCAAGTCTCGGGGAAAGTGCGCTTTTATCCCTATCCAATGTGTCTCCAGTCCTTGGTCCACCTGCCTTTCCCAACAATTTCGTTTGAAGTCGAACTATTGACCAGGTCGTTCGGCAGTTGGACTACTTTCGGGGTTGATTCCTTTCCATGACAGTAAATACTTTCTTGTATTATTTCTTGACAATATGGTTACGGGAAAAGGTTCTCTTCA
Organism: Penaeus vannamei; assembly: GCF_003789085.1. NCBI lineage: Eukaryota > Metazoa > Arthropoda > Malacostraca > Decapoda > Penaeidae > Penaeus > Penaeus vannamei. The sequence continues at coordinate 488,211 of NW_020869631.1, read as the reverse complement.
TTTCGTTCTATACATTATTTGAAATGAATCATGACATTTTTTTCGGGATTAGATTTTTTTTTCGTCACAGTTGTAGACATGTGTGTTTAGTAAGAATTACCAGTTACCTTGTGTCCTAATTCCTTTCCGTAACAAAATCTTTGTATCTCCCTCTCCCTCTCTTCACATTACCGCTTATTTCTCCTTTCTCTCGTATATTTTTTTCTTTCTTTTTACTTCTTCCTCTCCCATTGCTCCCCATTTCTTATCTCTCCTTTCATTTTTTCCTTTCTTTCCCCCTTTTCCTTTCTTTATTGCTTTGTGATAGATAGCGACGGAGTTCGAAAATATCTCTGTTCTGAAAAGCCTTCTGCTTATGAGTCTTCAGTCTTTGCTCCGAGACATGAATACTTATAGAGAGGAAACGATCGACACTTGTTTTACATGTCCTTAAGTGCTGCTAACAGGCGGCGAGAAGACAGCTTGAGTCAGCAAAACTGAAAAGCGTTTTACGTATCCTTCTTATATTCAAATGTTATTTTTTTCTGTAACATATATAGATAAGTACATGAATAAACAAATGAGTAAACAAACTATGTATACATATACATACATACATATATATATATACATATATATATATATATATATATATATATATATATATATATATATATATATGTGTGTGTGTGTGTGTGTGTGTGTGTGTGTGTGTGTGTGTGTGTGTGTGTGTGTGTGTGTCTGGCACATAGCAATGAAGTTGCATGGCCAGGAAAATAAAGATATAATAATCATTAATGTAAATTGAGTCTCACAGCTTATGTAATCGCACTGTGGAATATCACGCTGTGTTTATTTATTTTCGTAAAAAAATGACAATGGCAAATGCTGATTTTTGAGTTTCAGGAACATGCATCAAGACATATCTGTTGCAGTAAGAGGAAATTGGTTAAACAAACAAACAAACAAAAAAACGTTGTTTGGGATAACTGTAAACCTATTTACATTGCTATTATCACTACCATTGTTATCATTATTACTTTTATTATTATCATTATGATATGACTGTTAGTATTACCTTTATCATTTTTATCATTGCTTTTATCATTATTTTTATTATTACTATTACTATTATTGTTATCATTATTGTTATAATCACTTTGTTACTATTACCATTATCATTATCATCATCATTATCAATATTGTTATAAGTATCATTATCATAAGAAAATATCATTTTCATTAATACTATTATTAATATAATATTAATATATTCTTATTTACAATAATGGTATTATTGTCATAATCATAATCACCATTATCCTCTTTATCATTGTTCTTATCATTACCATTATTATTGATAATATTATCATTATGTTTTAAATATTATCAGTATCATTATTATTATTATCATTATGACTATCATTATTATCGTTATTATCATGATCATATTATTATTGTTATTATTATCATTATGATATTTATTATTGTTATTATTACCAATATAATATTTATTGTTATATTACTATTGTTATTATTATTGTTATATCACTATCGTTATTAGTGATAATATATGATTAGAAAAACACAATACCGTGTTGATGCTATGGAAGAAAAACCCACAATACACAAACTAGATTTATTGAGGAAAGTGAGACACTTTCCTCAATAAATCTAGTTTGTGCATTGTCATTATATCATTATCATCATAATCAAATGTCAGGCCGTACATTTCCCTTACACTTGCCTATTCCATGCTTTCGGATGCCTAAACGAACAAACACACAAAATAACAAGAGAAGAACAGAGACTACTCCACTTCAACCTAAACCCTACCTTAGTTTCCTTTACACATTCGGCCAGTTTTCGAAGTGTGAAGTAAACGCTGCAGCTATTTCGGGTTTTCACTTTTATTTTATTTGCTTTTGTTCCATTCCACGCTAACGACTTGGGACGTTACTGGGAGCTATTCACTTTAACCCTTTGGACGCGGGTAGGTGCGCTGTCCTTGGTGAATTTCGTCGCTCACAGATGGCGCCACAGGTCCTCACCCAGCCAAAAAAGGGTCAACAGCATGTGAACAATACCCGACAACAGCATATGGACAATACCCGACAGCAGCATATGAACAATACCCGACAACAGTATATGAACAATACCCGACAACAGCATGTGAACAATACCCGACAGCAGCATATGAACAATACCCGACAACAGCATGTGAACAATACTCGACAACAGCATATGAAAAATACCCGACAACAGCATATGAACAATACCCGACAACAGCATATGAACAATACCCGACAACAGCATATGAACAATACCCGACAACAGCATATGAACAATACCCGACATAAGCATATCAACAAAAATATGCACCAGGTAATTCCTACATTCATCCAGTAACATCTCCACAATACGCGATCCACAGGCATGCCACTTGATCAAAGGGTCATGTGGCAAGTGTCAAGCGATCTGTCATTTTTTCTGTCATTTTTTTCTGTCATTTTTCTTCACGGAATGAGGAGAGGATTGAAGTACGAAAGTTGGATAAGTGTCGTGGAAACGTAGAATTGGGGTTTTAAAGGAAGGAAAAGTCAAAAGAAATCAGAATAAGACCAGGTGAAGTAGATACGAGAGAGGCACGATAGCAGGGGTAGTTTTACAGACAACCGGTTCTCTCTCTCTCTCTCTCTTGATCTTTCTCTCTTTCTCTCAATCTCTCTCTCTCTCTCTCTCTCTCTCTCTCGCTCTTCTCTCTCTCTCTCTCTCTCTCTTTCTCTCTCTCTCTCTCTCTCTCTCTTTATCTTTCTCTTTCTCTCTCACTCTCTTTCTCTCTTCTTTTCTCTATTACCCCTGCC
>NW_020869631.1:467868-475368 GCF_003789085.1 Penaeus vannamei | reverse complement strand
AGTAATTACGATAACGATTATAATAACGATGATAACAATAATATTATATATCATTATATAATATACATATACGTAATGTATAATAACAACAAAAATTATGATAGCAATAATGATAATAACGATGATAACAGCAATGATGATGATAGCCATAATAACAAAATGTTTAAAATAAATCATTACAGGAATAGAGCAATAAGCAGTTAGAACATAGTGATAATAATGTAAATAATAATGAAAATAATGATAGTTATGATAATAGTACCGATAAGAATAGCAATAATAATAAAGATAAGGATAATGATATTGATAATGATAATAATGATGACATTGAAAACAATAATAGCAGCAGCAATAATAACAATAATATTGATAATAATGATAACAATGATAATAATGATAATGATTGTGATATTAACGATAATAATAATGATAATGATAAAAACAATAACAACAATACTACAACTGCTAATGATAACGATAATCACAATTCTCTTCTTCCTCATAATCATGATTGTCACCATGAACAGCATCACTTGCACGAAGATTTCATTCGTATTGCAAATGGTTCAAATCCTTTACCTTTAAATCTTATGGTTCTGGTTCTTTGTAAATGTTCCGATTGTGCAGACATGGTGCATGGTGCAACACATGGGGATTAAGGCGAATGTTAGAGTATGGTGAGTTATGGTAGAGAGATGAGAGTAAATAGAATGCAGGAAGGGCAGCAACTGATGGATATGCTGAAGAGGTAGTTAATAATTGTGAATGAAGTTGGTGAATAGTGCTGGATGTCGTGTGAAGGAGGGGAAGGGGGATTTGGGGGGGGTTGCAAGTGAATTCTCCATTGGATTGACAAGGAGTTTGTTTGTTTGTTTGTTTTTCAATCCAAAGTTTCCAGAAGTTTGACGATTCGTTTGCAGGCTTAGTTACTCGCCCGAGGGAAGAGTAGAAGGAAGGAGGGAAGAAAACTAAGAAGGAGAGTGATAGAGAGAAACAAGGAGAGGAGAGAGGAGGCGCGGGAGGCAGTGCAGTGGAAAAACAAAAAACAAAACAAATAACAATGGACTCCATGTATAATTTCCGAATCCATCTCTCCATCCCTGGATACCTCCGAGCCAAAGTACACAAACTTTTCAACTCTCTTCAGTACTTCGCCTCGAATTCTCATTCCTCTTTCTCAATCACAGAAATTCAGATATTCTGTCTTCTCCTTGCTGGTTTTTTAAGCCTCTATCCTCTAAGTCACTTTTTCATTGATCTAATTTACGTTCGATCTCCTCTTTACTGGCGGAAAAATGGCGTCTGCAAACATCATGCACCAAGGAGAATGTTCCTTAAATATAAAAGAAAATATAATGACTCGGAGGGAGTAAATTATAAAAAATGAATATGAATGCCATATATATAATAGATATCATACGTATAAAAATACAGCAATGTGGAATTAGAAATCATGCACTATTGACAGTATGAAAGACAGTAGTAATGTAGGGAAAAATATAAGACGTATTGGATGTACCGAAACAATATTAAAATCACTATGAAGCGAAGACCCTTTAGCTGAATAATGGATTATCTAAAATCACTCCCCGAATTCCGACGAAGACTAAGAACAGATTTATCAAAGCGACAAACTTCCCTTTTGAAAACCCTAAATCGTCATCAGTTCTAACGTAAGAATAGTGTATTACGGATCTATCACAGCTGGTATCGAATGGCCAGAGATAAGATAAACATGGAGGCATTTATAGAACCGACGGAAATACCCTCACCTGGTGACAGCAAATCGTTGCCTTAAAATGTACACAAGTGTCCATGTCCTTATTGCCCTCTCAAGATGTATGTGTATGTGTATATGTGTATGTGTATGTGTATGTGTATGTGTATGTGTATGTGTATGTGTATGTGTATGTGTATGTGTATGTGTATGTGTATGTGTATGTGTATGTGTATGTGTATATGTGTATGTGTATGTGTATGTGTATGTGTATGTGTATGTGTATGTGTATGTGTATGTGTATGTGTATGTGTATGTGTATGTGTATGTGTATGTGTGTATGTGTATGTGTATATGTGTATGTGTATGTGTATGTGTATGTGTATGTGTGTGTATGTGTATGTGTATGTGTATGTGTGTGTGTGTGTGTGTGTGTGTGTGTGTGTGTGTGTGTGTGTGTGTGTGTGTGTGTGTGTGTGTGTGTGTGTTGTAACAATCCCGCTTGTTGTACAGTGTAGTACAATGTAGGTTTATAGTACAAGTACGATTATGTCTTAAGACGTCTAGGAGAAGTAGCGGAATAATTACAAGTACTGAAAGTAGCTTACATTATAGCTTATGAATTAGTGTATTATTTAGCTTACGTTATTATTTTATTTAATTCATACATTTCTGATTTATTCTTAGATGTACTTTTGAATCATTAGTTAATTATGAAGTTATTGTTCAGTATGCTTTTGTTCAATCAGTATCTTTCAATTACTCATTTCAGAATTATTCAGTTATTCCAGTATTGTTTCTTATTTCTATTTTATTTATTTAGTGCTCTTATTTAGTTATTCTTCATTATACATATATCCATTATCCAGATATAATTGATTATAGAGTGTCCAATAGTGTATTTTCTCACTTAAGATTATATTTTCATTTAATGTTTCTTAGTATTCTTGGATTATCAGAGTATGTTTATCTCAAATAGGTTTATTTAAATTGAACTATATTTCACACAATTTTGATTATTTAATTAATTATTTTATACACAACAAACATTCAATATTTTATAAAAAGAACATACACCATGAATGATTAGTAGAATTTCTTCCGTAATTCTGAATACGCACACGTTTTCCACTTAAACACCGGATAATCGCATAATTTATATAAACACCAATAACACTAGAACACCACCACTTATTTCCCTTATGTTCCACCTCATATCCTAACGCATGAATAACACATAGATATACATCACCAGTATACTTAGCAGTGATAAGGTTCCAGATGTATAAACTTAATTTTCAACGTTAGTCCACCGCTTACACGTGTACCTGGGAGTGAAGTGAGCAATGGCCGCTCAGACGAGACTCACTTTTCTGTCCACGTCGCCCCCCAGGTAGACTGCTGCGCCCTCCGCTTCGGAACCTCGGATTCGCGAATCCTCATGCTCGATGCACAATAGTTTTCTAACGCATTCTTGTAATCATTTTATTGCGCACAGGCCGTGAATTTGATGAGATTATAATAGTGTACACATGTATACATATATATATGTGCATATGAATACACATTTATATGTATGCATTACCGTATTTGAATGGCTGAGTTGCATGCTGCAAAAGCTTTGTAGGAACAAGTATTATTTTTTCAAATCGAAAAATATATTACTCTTTATTTTCACCTGGTGGAATTGTCCTATACTGATGATCCATATTTTTCAAGGATGATGCTTAATTAGCATGGACGTGAATAATAATAATAATAATAATAATAAAAGAAACATTGAGTTCGAAATATCTTTTTTCTTTAACAAATGATTGGATGCTGATTCATGACACCCTGGGTGAGGTAGAGGCTACGGAAGAGGAAGAGAGAGAAAGAGAATAAACCAAGGTAGGAAGAGGTGATAAAGAGAAAAGAAAGCATAAGGGCGGAGGCAGATTAAGAGCAGCTTGCATTAATGTTGCAAGCGCGAAAGAAGTTTCCTTTGACCACGACGTCGAACCGCGCCGACGTGAGTTTTGTTGGACGTAATCCCCGCTAATGCATTTTTGTTCCTCTGGTCTTCGAGAGACAACGCCGGTTTAATTCCTCTTCGAAATAGGAGGGAAGGAAAAAGATAGCAAAGATAAACACACAAGACAGGAGAAAAGAAGTTCCTGATCTTGACGAATTACTGGAAATTTTCACCGGAGCGTCCGCGGGCGTCCGGACGGGTGGGCGTGGTGCGGGCGGGGCGGTGTCGAACGGACGCTACAGCTGCTCTTTTCTCCCGCTTCTCTGCTTATTTCTTTTTTTAATATTTTGTTCCTCTCTGATGTTTTTGTTACATTTTCTGTATCCCTACTTTTTTCCCTTTCTCTCTACTCATGCTTTCTTTACCCATTACATACAATAATTAATTCGTAGAACCTGTCTGTCTGTGTTTGCTCTCTAGATTTCTTCATCAACATTAACCGCCTTCCTTTCCACTCTCGTTACATTCTCCGTCAAAGTTTCAAAATTATATTTCCGTCGGACGCAAATTCTGAAAAATCCGAACGGCTCCATTTTTCTCGGGCGTCCAGGTATTCCCGGGTCAAAGGTCACGTGTCGACAGCAGCTCACAAGGCGAAGGAAAGGACTGGCGGGCTTAACTTACACTCCGCGGCGCTGTTTGTTGCACCAGACGATCGGAATCCCGGCCTGAAATCGGCGACTGACCGATGCGTTCTTCGTGGAATCGGTAAGAATGAGGAGCTTGGCATCTGTTTGCATGTGTTGGCTATTCTTTTTAAAGGATTAGAGAGAATTGTGCCTCTCTCTCTCTCTCTCTTTCTCCGTTTTCCTCTCGCTCTACCCTCCCTCCCTGGTTCTCTCGCTCATTATCTTTCCCCTTTTCCCTCCCTCTCGCTCTCTCTCCCTTGCTTTCTCTTTGCCTCCCTCTCTCCCCTCCTCTCTGTCTCTCTCGTTTACTAATTCTCTCGCTCATTCTCCCTCCCCTTTTCCCTCCCTTTCGCTCTTTCTCTCCCCCTTGCTTTCTCTTTGCTTCCCTCTCTCCCCTCCTCTCTGTCTCTCTCTCTCGTTTACTAATTCTCTCGCTCATGCTCTCTCCACTTTTCCCTCCTTCTCATTCTCTCTCTCTCTCCCTTGCTTTCTCTTTGCTTCCCTCTCTCCCCTCCTCTCTGTCTGTCTCTCGTTTACTAATTCTCTCGCTCACTCTCCCTCCCTCTCGCTCGCTCTCTCTCTTGCTTTCTCTTTGCCTCCCTCTCTCCCCTCCTCTCTGTCTCTCTCTCGTTTACTAATTCTATCGCTCATTCTCCCTCCCTCTCGCTGTCTCTCTTCTTTCTCTTTGCCTCCCTCTCTCCCCTCCTCTCTGTCTCTCTCTCGTTTACTAATTCTCTCGCTCATGCTCTCTCCCTCTCGCTCTCTCTCTTCTTTCTCTTTGCCTCCCTCTCTCCCCTCCTCTCTGTCTCTCTCTCGTTTACTATGGAAATTACCGCACAGCGAAAGAAATGTTTTCCCACAATATGTGTCATAAACCCATGGCCGGGGACACTGAGCCATTTGTAACAGAAAACGGGATAAAGATTTCAGGCGAGGGGAGACTTTTCAGATTCTTGTTCTGACAACTGCATTCAGGGGAGGATTTTTTTTTCTTTTCTCTCTTTTATATCATTTTCAACATTTAGAGAGCTCAAATGAGTGAAGTTTATTAGATTACCTACCTGCAAGGCACTTCGCCCATTCCAAAATCGTGTATTGCTACCCAGAGATATCATATTCATCGATTTGTCCATTCATCTCATACTTTTCGCAGAAAATACACAGTCGTTTCGCGTGCCAAAAGCGGCGATTCATTTCAGATTTATTGCGCCGTTTAAGTAATCTTTACCTCCGAGATAATTTATAACACAGACACCTTGCTGACGCCGAGAAAAGAAGGTTCCTCAATTTCATTCTTTATTTAGTCGAATGTAAAATAATCGATAATTATGTTATCGACCTATCCATTTGAATACATATGTATGTATATCTGATTGTATAAATATGTTTGTAAATATACATATACATACGTACGTGTATATATATGTATATATATATATATATATATATATATATATATATATGTATATATATATATATATATATATATATATATATATATAATATATATTCATACACACATATATTATTTGGAATAAATATAGCCTCGCGAATGCACTCATAAATCTCCCGTGAGGAAAAGAACGTTTGGCAAAGATATTTCTTCTGAAAACGTTTACCTTCCTTCTTCCTCTTCTCCAGTAACGTTTCCCTCCTTTCGGCTCTCGCGTGTTCCTTCTTCCTTGTGTTTCTTGTGCTTTAATAGAAGATTTTGGTGAAGCCGTCTTTTTGCGCCTGGATCTATCGCTGTCTATCTCTATGTCAGCTTTTCCTCGAATGGGCTAAGCCAGGGAAAGTGTCTCGATAATCTCTCCATGTTGGCATCCTTTCGGCGAGGGGGACGGGGTGGGACGCGGGGGACGGGTGGGGGGGGTGGGGTGGTGTGGGGGATGGGGGGGGGGAAGCGGGAGGAAGCGGTGACGATTTCCGAAAACAGTTAAAGCGTTGAATTATTCATCGCCACAGGTCGTCCTCCTTCCTCTCCTTATCTGTCTTGCCAATATATATACGTGTGTGTGTGGTGTGTGTGTGTGTGTGTGTTGTGCGTATGTCTGTGTGTATTTGTGTGTGTGCGTGGTGTGTGTGTGTGTGTGTGTGCGTGTGTGTGTGTGTGTGTGTGTGTGTGTGTGTGTGTGCAAATTTAATTATATTATTATCATGTTCTAAGTTAAAGTTGAACGCGCAAGACAATGGTTTTTAAAGCTTTTCTTCGTTTGCTTCTTTCTTCCTTTCATTATCACCCTTCGTTTCGTGTTCTTTCTTGCTTTACTTCTCCTTCCTTGTCTTTCATCTGCTGCTCCTTTTTGCATCTCTTCCTTTTCGTTATATTATTAAACTTTTCCTTTTTAAACATTTGATCAAACTCTGTTCAAACATCCTTCTGCACGCTGTTGGTATTATTATTATTATCTTTATTATTATTATCGTTACTTTTATTGTTATTGTTATCATTATTATCGTTAATATTATTATTATTATCATTATCAATATTAATATTTACTTTTATTATTATCTTTACTATTATTAACATCCTCATTGTTTTTACTACTACTACTACTACTACTATTTATCTTGATTATTATGATTCCTATAAGAAGTATATTCACCACTATCCTCATCACTACCATTGTCATTCAGGACATAATGAATAATAAGAGTAGCAACAATAACAATAATAATTACAAGCAAATATGACTGAAAATCGACGGTAATATAGACTATGATCAAAGAATCTTAATAATCAATCAAATAATCAACAAAACCGCATAAAGCAAGGGATTTTGCTGCAGACGAAATACCTGCCCACATCATTACATTTTTACCCACTGTCAGCTTACAAATATTTTAGGCTAACACTCATAAGTAGCATCAAAAGCACTGATGAACGAAGCCTAAATAGCTGCGCAGAGAAAGAGCTTTATCCAAGATTAGGCTAATTGGATCCTGGCTTCACTTACTTGCTAATCGCGGATAGGCGGCAGTGTTGCCAGATGGCTCTCAAGAAAATTGCCCACAGCTATCGCCAGAATTGGCCAAAAAATCTGGCTAAGCACAAGGGGAAAATGACCAGGAAAATATCCATTCATGTATTTATATGAATATATATTTTTAAAGGGATTCCCATAGAAACTAAACATTTC
>NW_020869631.1:457868-460368 GCF_003789085.1 Penaeus vannamei | reverse complement strand
CGAGGACGAGAAGTAGGGCTGGTGGACCGGGACGAGAAGAAAGGCCCGAAGAGAGAGTGAGCGATACAACAAGGAGAGAGAGGAAGAGATGAGGCGTAGACGAGAAAGAGAGAGGAGAATGAGAGAGAGAGAGAGAGAGAGGACGAAGAGAGATAGAGACCGAGATATTATATATGGAAGAGAGGGAGGAGCGGAAAGGAGCGGATTGGAGAGCAACGAGCCGGAGAGATAGAGAAAAGAGAGCACTGCCAGAGAGAGAAGCAGAGAGACGAGAGGACGATAGAGACGACGAGATAGCGGACCACGGAGAGACCCGAGAGGAGAGTCTCCACGCACGACAGCAGATTCGAGATGACGCACGACGACGATAGAGAAGACACCGAGGACCCACGGGAGATGCGCACCTCCTAATCCCGGGGTGATGACGGGTGATGAAGCAGAGAAAAACAAAAGGACGAACGAGACGAGAGAGAGAGAACTATGAGAAAGAGACTGAGAGAGAGAGATGATTACGGAGAGGAAGATAACCGAAGACGAAGAGAAAGAGGAGAGAGAAGAGAGAGAGAGAGAGATGAGAGCCTGACCCGTGACCGTGAGACGATGACAGAGAGCGAGAGACCCAGAAGATCATCGAGACGATGAGAACGCGACGATAAAAGAGACGAGAGGAGCAAAGAGAGAGAGATCTGAGACGAACCGAAGTAGAGGCAACGAGACGAGAGACTGAAGGAAAGCGGAGAGAGAGGGCGGAGAACGAGAGAAAGGACGAGGAGAGAGACGACGACGAGGAGATGAGTGAGAGAAGAGAGAGAAGAGAGACGAGAAGACCCTTGAGAGAGAGCACGAGAGAGACGAGAGAGAGAGAGAGAAAGGCGAGAGAGAAAGGGAGAGAGAAACGGAAGAGAAGGGACGACGAGAGAGAGAAAGTAATAGAGAGAGGAGAAAAGGGTGGAAGGAAACCCCGAGAGAGAGGAGAGAGCGAGAGAGAGAGGACCGCAGAGAGAAAGAAGAGAGAGAGACGAGAGAGAGAGAGAGAGAGAGACGAGAGAGCGTATTAGAGAGAGGAGAGAGCAGAGACGAGAAGAGAAAGAGAGAGAGAGACCACGATTGAGACGAGAGAGAGACAGAGGATAGAGATGATGGAGAGCAAGAGCAGAGAGAGAGGAGAAGAGGAGAGAGAGAGAGTCTAAAAGAACCAAAAATCTAATCTCAAATTCTCTCCGATTTCTTGCCGTTGTTGTTAGTGATGAGAAAAGGGCCAAAAGACACATCAGCATACTATTATATATAATATATAGTTAATTATATCAGTATCATATATATATATATATTACATACTATATATATAATATGATATAATAAGTATATATATATATATTATATATATTATACATACATAGCATTACAGTAGTATATAGTTATATATATATATAGACTTATATCTATAAGATATTAATATATATAATATATCAGTATTATATTGTTGCTGACTACTTTATATATATATCACTATGTAACTACTATGTATTAAACGCTCATATACATATATCAACTATATCTATGTAGAATATACGTTATTACTATATATATATACATATATATATATACTTAGCCTATATATATTTAAACTATATACACATACACACACACACTGTATAGGTTCATAGCATGCATGTGTCTATATATACTATAAATTTATCGCCTTGGATTCACAGTGTACACTGACTCTGTTCATAAAGCCCTTTTAAGCCTGATTTGACTCATTTGTCATTAAGGGATATGTTAATTACATGATTTTGATTGCACAGCCATTAACAGACATGAGTATCTACATGTATTCTTTTAGGCTCTCTGAATATTTGTATATATTATTATCTTTTTATATTTATAGAGAATATTTGTATATATTATTTGAGTATATATAATTATCCATATAGTTCTGGGTTAAAAAGACAGAAAAAAAAAAAAAAACTTGTTTCCACATAGCAGGCGACTTTCCCCCCTAACGACAGTCCAGGTCTCAGTGCCTCGGGCGCGTTTCCGAAGAGGAGCTCGCCGTCCTTCGCGAACGTCAACCTGCGCAGGTATTTGTGCCTTAATCCTCGGTATCTGAATGACAGCCTCGGTATGCACGAAGAGGATTTTGCAAGCGGATAGTCTGGTAAAGAGTGGAATGGCGGGCGCAGTTGTTTCACTCGGTATGCAGGAAGTGGATTTTTGCAAGCGGGTACATGGCTAGTCTGGTAAAGAGTGGAATGGCTAGTTCTGGTAAAGGGGAAGGCTGTCTGTGTAAAGAGTGGAATGGCTAGTCTGGTTAAGAGTGGAATGGCTAGTCCTGGTAAAGAGTGGAATGGCTAGTCTGGTAAAGAGTGGAATGGCTAGTCTGGTTAAGAGTGGAATGGCTAGTCTGGTAAAGAGAGTGGATGGCTAGTCTGGTACAGAGTGATGGCTAGTCTGTGGTAAAGAGTGGATGGCTAGTTGGTAAGAGTGGAATGGCTAG
>NW_020869631.1:455015-457830 GCF_003789085.1 Penaeus vannamei | reverse complement strand
GGAATGGCTAGTCTGGTAAATAGGTGGAATGGTAGTCTGGCTAAAGGGTGGATGGGCCTAGCTGGTAAAGAGCGGCAATAGCTAGTCTGCTAACAGGAGTGGAATGGCTAGTCTGGTACAGAGTGAATGGCTAGTCTGGTAAAGAGTGGAATGGCAGTCCTGGTAACGAGTGGTAATGGCTAGTCTGGGTAAAGAGTGGATGGCTAGTCCCTGGTAAACACGAGTGGCAAATGGCTATCTCGGTAAAGAGTGGAATGCTAGTCTGGTAAAGAGTGGGATGGCTAAGGTCTGGGTAAAAGAGTGGACATGGCTAAGTCCCTCGGTAATAGAGCTGGATGGCTATACTGGTAAGAGTCGGAATCGGCTACGTCTGGATAAAGAGTGGGAATGGCTAGTTCTGGTAACGGAGAGTCGGAAATGGGCTAGTCTGAGATAAAGAGTGGAATGGCTAGTCCTGGTCGTGGAATGGCTAGTCTGGTAAAGAGTGGAATGGCTAGTCTGGTAAAGAGTGGAATGGCTAGTTCGAGTGGAATGGTAGTCTGGTAAAGAGTGGAATGGCTAGTCTGGTAAGAGGTGGAATGGCTAGTTGTGTAAAGAGTTGGAACTTGCATGGCGCGCGTGTTTCATTGCAGCGCCCGTGCCTTATGGGGTTCTGTTGACACGTCGTGTTCTGCTAAAGGACACGTGCTGGACAGAAGAAAAAGAGTTGATCATGATAGTTCTTTATCATATTATTATTATTTTTTTAGGCAATGCTTGATAATTTTTAGGCAATGCTTGATAATTTTTAGGCAATGCTTTTTTTTTATTCTATTGTTTATTGACTGATAGTGACGGCTTGAGATAATTTGCTAATAATATTAATGATAATAATAAATGATAATCAATGATAATGATAACAATAACTGGACAACACCCTACATCACAAACACATACACCACACCAACACACCGAACACACACCACACACACATACAGCACAACCACACCCACAACACACACACACACAACACACACACACACACACACACACACACACATACATAAATATAATATATATATATATATATATATATATTATACTACTACCTAATATATAATTATACATATATGTATGATGTATGTGATAGTATAAAGTAAATAAACAAATTAGATATTGTATGGAAATTACGTAGTAAGAAAGCATATCGATACACAGAAAAAGGAAAGAACAGAGAGAGAGATGAGAGAGAAGAAGAGAAGAGAGAGAGAGGAGAGAGAGAGAGAGAGAGAAGAGGAAGAAGAGAGAGAGGAGAGAGAGGAGGAGAGGGGGAGGGGAGGGAGAGAGGGAGGGAGGGAGGGAGGAGGGAGAGAAGAGAGGAGAGAGAGAGAGAGAAGAGAGAGAGAGAGAGAGAGAGAGAGAGAGAGAGAGAGAGAGAGAGAGAGAGAGAGAGAGAGGGGGAGAGAGTTATATAATTATCAAAAGCACGATTGATATCCTCGCCTGATCACACATTCAGACCGTGATAAATGATTCTAACCCCATTCGTTGATTATGAAGGATCTCTCATTTAATCATCGAGAATTTCTAAGTTCCTTCTCCCACTTTCTTTATCTAGCTTCTTCTCTTTCTTCTCATCTCCTCTCTCTTTTCCTTTCTTTCTTCTCTCTCTCTTTTCCTTTTTCTTTCTTCTTTCTTCCTCTCTTTCTCCTTTCTTTCTTTCTTTTTCTCTCCTCTCTCTTCTCTCTCTCTCTCTCTCTCTTTCCCTTTTTTCTTTCTTTCTTCTCTCTCTCTCTTCACATCCTTTTTGCATAGTTCATCAGAAAGGAGAAAATATAGCTGATAGTGATAGTGAACCACTCACTATGAGTAAGTCAATGTATGAGCCAGGGCAGTTAAGAGCTATATGATTCTTCCCAAAGTATATACACTGCTTGTTTACTGGGAGTTCAGTTAAAGACTGGAAGAGTATGTTGTGGTCTGTAAATTAATTATACTAACACTAATACTAATTATGTAAGAACTGGACTCCGAGTGACTGACTATATATCAAAAACAAGCTAAGTTAGTCGCTATGCTGGAGGAATTAATATGGTCAAAGACAGAAAAAACATGTATATTTTTTGGTAGGCAGCCGAGGTGCTTTAGAAGCCAACGTACGATAAAATAGTTTGTGACCTTAAGAAAGTAATGCAGGAGTGAATATCAGTGGTTATAGTATTAAATCTGTCTGGATCCCCTGACAAGTTTAACGAATCTGTTGATAATGTAGCAAAGCGAGATACTAAAAAACGTGACGTTGATATATTATGCAACCATGGTTTAAGACACATTAAGAATATTAAATGACATATTAAGAAATGAGTGATATTGCGACACTAAATAAATATTCTTATGAACACAAACTTGACGTACGGAAGGTGGAAGAACAGGTGGGCAGATCTAAGTGTAAATGAGATTTAATGATAATAAATTAAATAATAAAATATATAATATATAAAATATAAAATTAAAAAATAAAATAATAAAATAATAAATCTAATTTAATTTAAATAGTTCGGATATTGATATTAAAGGGAGCTAGGAGGAGCGAGCCAACAGAGGACGATAGCAAATGGAGTGGAACCCTGAGATCCCACAACCTGGCCCATCAGGTAATGAGATGTAACATTGCAGTAATGATAAAAAATGAATAAATAAATAAATAAAAAAGAATTGGAAGAAGTCAGTGTTCTCAACTCTATTGGGTTCAACTCTGGATTTTCCTTGAATTGATGTGAGCCCTTAAGGGGACGTAACAAGAATGGGGTCAATTCATCCCTTTGAGATACAGTTT
>NW_020869631.1:430015-442515 GCF_003789085.1 Penaeus vannamei | reverse complement strand
GATTGGTTATTTAGCAAAAAAAGGCGAAGAAAGAAAAAAAGAGAGGGGGAAAAGAAGAAGAAGAAGAGGAAGAAGAAAGAAAGAAGAAAAAGAGAGAAGAAGAAAAAAAAGGAAAGAAGAGAAAAGAAAAAAGAAAAAAGAAAAAGAAAAAAGAAAAAAGAAGAAAAAAAAAGAAAAGAAAAAAGAAAAAGAAAAAGAAAAAGAAAAGAAAAGAAAGAAAAAAAGAAAAAGAAAAGAAAAAGAAAAGAAAGAAAAGAAAGAAAAGAAAAGAAAAGAAAAGAAAAGAAAAGAAAAGAAAAGAAAAGAAAAGAAAAGAAAAGAAAAGAAAAGAAAAAGAAAAGGAAAAGGAAAAGGAAAAGGAAAAGAAAAAAAAGAAAAAGAGAAAAGAAGAAAAAAGAAAGAAAGAAAGAAAGAAGAAAAAATGAGCTGTTGTAGTTCTGTTAAAAGGACAATAACTCTCATTTCAAAGTCTCGTTGCATTCCATAATTTCAACTGTAGAGGTGCTTATAAAGGTGCTATTCAATGTTGAAAATAAGAAAATAAGCTTTTTAAAATGAGGAAAGTAATTATGATTTATGCTACACAAAGGTTTAGACAACCTTGATGAAATATATTTGCTTACATTTACTTAATTATTCATTCATTTCGGTATTTACTTACCTTTACAATCAGTTGATTTGCTCACTTCGAAATTATTTTATTTAGCTTCTATCATAATAATGATAATTATCATCATCATGAATTAATGATAATGGTGATAAATGAAAATCATATATAATATATAGAATTAAGTCAAAAGTTCAAAAACAATAACAACCTATAATAATAAACCATCAACATATAATGATCCGCATTGAACCATCGATGAATATTTCGAATTAATAATTAATTATATAACAGTGTATAATAATATAATATTTAATAATTCAATTACTACATAATGAATAATACAATAATCAATATGTAATATATAATAACCATAAACTCACATAACCTGCGCCATCGATTCAATCACCACGAGTATACAAACAGCCAAATCATCACTTTCCTACACATACAATACATCATACTGCACCAGGCACCTCAGAAGAAACCCAAACGCCGCACGCTGGCGACGCTGCCCATCACACCCGGTTCGCTCCGCACTCACAGCGCTCCGTCCACTATCTGCGCTTCGGATGGCCCTCTAACATTCCAAACCTTGACCGGTGCATCTAAGCATAGGCTAGACCTTACACCTAGTTGAATTGAAAAAAAGACTAATCTCCATAACATCTTTTGCATCAACTGTTTTTCCGAGTTATATCTCCTTAACCAACCAGACCAGAACAACCATGCACGTCCTTAAACAAAAAAATGACAAAAAAAAAATAAGAACATAAAATGGCGCTAGTGTAGCGAGCATGCATCTACCAAATCCTCGTTACCTGCCCTATGCCTTCTCATACTCTCACGCTCCTGCACCTATCGCCCAGCCCAAGCCACACCCCGGCACCGATGGACGGCTCCGGCTTCACAATACTGATCAATGATAATAGCAGAATAAAATGATTGATAATAATGATGATTGCATTGATGCAAGATCGTTCTTACCCTTCACAGCCTCTCAGTCCCCTCCCGCGGTTGCATGATAAATAATAACACCTGACAACACACTAAACGGCCTGACTCAACAAAGCTATAACTCTACTCAACACTACATACATGTAATGATAATGCATACATAATGATAATGCTACCTAAATCAAGTTTATCGATAAAACCTGAATGACTATTAATTAACGTACAGCCAACCCCAACAACTATACTCGGATACTCACCATAATACGCTTCCCACGTATGTACGACAAAGATTTGAATCAGCACCATGGATGTCAAGTGTATATGATATAAAGTACGACCAATAAAGGCCCTCACTCACCCTGTGCAACGCTGTCGTTAGCTCCGCGGTCCCAAGTCGCCACGTTATGTCTGCTTCACACGCTTTAACGTGCCCGCACTTCCAACTTCCATAACCATCCAGCTAGTCATATAAATCATCGAGCCGCTCCATTTGAAAGAGGGGGAACGCATACTAGGTATGCGCTGCTCATAGAGGCTAATTAATTCCGAACCCTTCATGCAACAGTAATCCGCAAATTTAAACATTACTGCTTTGGTCGTGATGTTTACAATGACTTTACCAGTCTAAATTTCCCGATTCCCACATGATCATACGCGGCTCCTTAACTCTCCTCCCTTGGATCGATCTTGTGGTCTCCATCTAAGCTCAGGACATTTGTCGCAGTTTAGTGACCTAACTTTTTCTGCATTGTAATCCCGGTTTCGCATTAAGGTGCCTGAAAATCGTGGCTCTGAGGTGTTGGGCAGGGGTAGTTGAGGGGGAGGTGGAGTGAGGTGAGGAGTTGTATAGTGTGATTGGTTAATTATCTTCTATATACTTATAGTCATAACTGTATTTCTTTCTTACCTGTCCCAGACACATAATAAAAAAAAAACAAGAATAAACATTTAATGTATTGGCTAACTCGACTTCGGCGCTATGCCACACCTGGCAGGGGAGTAATAGGATGAATGAAAGTCTCAAAGGCAAGCGCGCGTGTTGAGGGAAGGGGGATGGAGCAACGGGGATACAGAGGAGGAGAGGGGAAACTACAAACAAATTGCAGGTAGAATATGAGAAACAGATAGATGAAAGGACGGCCAGTCAAGTGCAGAGCAAAGAGTTTTTGAATTTACATGCCACAACCCAGACTATCCCTGGCTGTTTTTTTTTTTTTTTTTTTTTTTTTTTTTTTTTAATCCTTTCTCCTACTCTTTCATTTCTCTTCTCCTCTCGTCTTCCATCAATACGCTCCCGACCCTCACAACCCACCGCCCACCCTCGACTGCTCTCCATACACCCTTGTCTACCAGCGTCCTTGCTCGCCTTCCATTTATGCGTCCAAATATACAAATACCTAACACACAAACCTTATACGTATGGACGTCATAATGCCCAGAGCCGCCAATATGAAAGGTCAAATTGAATGCCAGAACCGAGCACTTCACGTTCATGCATACTCTTTCCAAGAGATCGTTAATACCTGGGATAAACATCCAACACTCTCTCTTGTTCACTGTGACCGACTGATTACTCCGGTCTCACTTCGATTCGCAACCCGTGTCCCCAACTCCTTGGTCCAAACATTATCGCCGAGCTCAACTACCACACCCGGCTCTCACCCCAACAAGTCTCCTTCACTCTCCATCTTCCACTGTCCTGCTGTCTACTGTTAAACCCGGTTCCCAGCCACTCTCTCTGTTTTAGTCGAATCCAGGATCCACCCGGCGGCCTGTCTCCCCCGTCATACTGGACCGTATCTCAAGTTGCTCACCGCTCGAATCTCACGCTCGAGTACTACACCACATTCCCATGAGCCCAGCCCCAGCATCCCATGGATCTTTCTTCTTCGCGGACTCCACCATGTTCGATCATATTACTCCCGCCGGTACTTACGCACGCGTAACGCCCGGCTGAATTTCCGTAATAGCTGATGCTGTGTTTCACTCCCTGGCCATTCCAGAGTATGAAACGGCTTACATGCTATCTCGCGCACCTGCACGAACCATTAATCAATGTTACGCAGAGCGAGACCTCCTTGTGCTGCACAAAAATGACCTTTTAGGAGCGATAATCCCTCTCGTCGATCTTAGCTACGAAGCTCGCTTCCCGCACTAAATTCCAAAGCTTTCCAGAGGATAGCATATTCGATAATGGCTGAGGACTTTTTTGAACGTCATAACATATCTAGCATTATGTAAATAAACATACATAAAAGATAATGCACTTCACATATCTATTCAAATGGTATTTATGCTTCAAGTTCGTAAACAAAAATCAGCGGAAAATATATCACTGCATATCAATCATCAAGTGTTATCGAGAGACCAAATTCACTAAGGTGTTATAATTCTGGCTGAGAAAAGTCTGAGATGTTGAATAAGAAAGAGATGGGAAAATTTTATAATATTGTACATTAATTCATAATAATAGCAGCTTTTGCTATTGTGTTGCTCTCTCTCTCTCTCTCTCTGTCTCTGTCTGTCTCTCTCTCTCTCTCTCTCTCTCTCTCTCTCTCTCTCTCTCTCTCTCTCTCTCTCTCTCTCTCTCTCTCTCTGTCTCTGTCACCTATTTCTATTTATGTCTATACGTTTATCTATTTGTCCTTTTGTCCATACGAACAATGAACATAAAAGGCGAAACAAATCTATCTATCTGTCTACCTAACCATCTCTCTCCTCTCTCCCCCTCCTCCTATATATATATCTCTCTCTCTCTCTCCCTTTCTCTTCTCCTATATATATATTTATCCTCTCTCTCTCTCTCTCTCTCTCTCTCTCTCTTTCGCTTCCATGTGTGAGGACGCAATGTAGTCTGTTTTCTAAAGTGCATTTTACGACATATCTGTTGCCATATTCTTCTTTGTTTAACGTTTATTCATGATTCGTTGATTTTTCTGCTTTTTGTTTATTCATTTAGTTTGTTTTTTTGTCATTTTTCCTTGTGTATACACGTTCGCCCGTGGCATGTGTGTTCATTATACAAGTAAGCTGAAACAGACAAAGAAAATGTGAAAGCATGACATGAGTAACATATAAAACATACATAAACAACCAGTTTCCAATTACTCTGCTATTATATTCGGGCCAATATTTATATTTTTTTGGGACACAAAAGTGAAATTCAGAATAGAAATTAATATTATGACTTGCTTTCATTTCTCTAGACTGTTAAAGCAACTGCAAATTCCAAGAAACGAACAATGACGGATTAAATGAAAACTGTTGTCGGATCCGAAAACACGATCATTAGACTGTATAAGCAATAATGAATCTGCGGGAGAACAAGGACAGGATCCAACACGATTTCGTCATCAGGCGAGGCTCGAGATTCTTGTAATTTTCGTTAATTTCTTTTCTCTGCGGCTTAATGTCGGTCCTTGCGCTGGGGGGGGGGGGGGGGGGGCTTCTTAGGCTTTCTGAGGTATTAGTGTTGTTGTTGTTATTAGTAACGGTGCTGTATGTCTCTTTGTTTGCTGTTTGTCTCTCTGTCTCTCTCTCGCTCTCTCTCTCCTCTCTCATTATCTGCTCTCTCTCGCGTCTATCTCTCGGCGCTTCGTCTTTCTCTTCTCTTCTCTTCTTTCTCTCTTTCTCTCTCTCTTCTCTCTCGCACTATCCTCTCTCTCTCTCTCTCTCTCATTTCTTCCGTCTCTCTCTCTCTCGTTCTCTCTCTCTCTATTTATCTACCTCTATCTTTCTTTCGCCCCCCCCCTCGTTTCTCTTCTCTCCTCTCAATCTTCTCTTCCTCTGTCCCCTTCATGCTCACACTCTCTTAACCAAACCATCACTTTATTCCCTCTTTCTCCCCAGCACCGACACCCGGACGCGAAATAGGAACAAAAAGGTGCCATTCATTAAGAAATTCGTGGCCGGCGGGAGTGCTCGTTTAACCGGACCTGTGACTGACACTTCTAACGGCTCTTCGGAATGCGGTTGAAGTCATAATTTGAAGAAAAATAGGAACACGAAGAATAGGAGGAGACCGTGCGAATACAGGACGAGGCAATCGAAGATATTTGTTTTCTTTTTTCTTCGTAATTTAGATCTTGTGTGTCAGTCTCTTCTGCGTTTGCATGATATTCTAGTAACACATCCCTGCCTTCTTGGTGCAAGTGCAACATGAAGCAGTTTTAATCTCGTCTTAAGAGATACATGGAAGCCTCTCTTTCCACACACTCGGCTCCCACATACTCGTACTTTATTCATGAAATCGCAACATACTCGGAGAGCGCCACGTCCATCACCTACGGACGGCAGCGGAAGTCTGATTGAGAGGGAAGTTGATATTGATCATTTATGAGTTTTCATCGGTTGGACAAACGGCGGGAAATATTTCCTTTGCTAATTCATCCGAGAGTCAGTCTTTAATGCTTAAAGCAGGGTAAAGCGGATGCACACATGTCACACACACCACACCACACACACGACAACACACACACCACACGCACACACACAAACACACAACACACACCAACACACACACACACACACACACACACACACACACACACACACACACACACACACACCCACACACACACACGCACGCCGTACATACATATATACAAATATATTTTCTTTCATAATACATTTATCCCTGAGAGAATGATTACCTTTTTTTTCTTTTTATCACCGTCATGCTCATTATCATTTTAATGTCTATTAATCACGTCCATTGGTAAAATTATTATAATAATTATAAATCAGTTTATAAATTATAAAAGCAGTATAAATCAGGAGAAAAAAGCAAAGGCATTTTCACAACAGCGAGCGGGGCGCGAAGGTTTTCCTCGCCGGGGATCAGATTTATGGGCGTCTGAGAGGGTCCTGTGCACGCGGGAGACGCTGCGGACATGGGCGTGATTTATGCAATTTCAGTCTGCAAGCGGAAGGAAACGTGCAACGGAGACGAGAGAATATTATGATGAAAAGCGTTTGAGGAAGGATGTCGTCAACGAAAAATATCAAGGACGTCTTTTTGATGTGGAATGCTTGGGGATACTGTTGCGTAGCCGGGTTTTCTCTTGTGAATGTTGGAAACTATATTTTATATTTTCGCCGCACGTGTTGACTAACATATGCACTCAAACACCACACACACACACCACACACCTCACACACACACACACACACACACACACACACCCACACACACACACACACACACAGAGTTCTTGACATATTTTATAACATATTGAGCTAATCATAGGCTGTTATATCTGAGGAAACACGACACCATGATTTTTTTTTACTTTTAGACCTAACAACAGGCCTAATGATAGAAATTACGTTATACAAAGGTAAATAGAAGACCTATAAATGCTCAGATGATATATGGATTTGGCATTTGACTGGTCTGTTATTTCTTTTGGAGTGATTGGTTGTGGGTGAGTTCCAAGGTATGGCTGGGTGCTGGAAGTGGAGTTGGAGATCGACGGTGCGGGCCTGGAGTTGCTGATGGGTGATTCTTGCTCAGTATCTCTCTCTCTCTCTCTCTCTCTCTTCTCTCTTCTCTCTTCCTCTCTCTAAATTTTAATTTAAAAATCATCTCTTTCAAACATTTTTTTTTCTGAATGATCCTCTCCACAGACACATCATCCTTTGACCGGTTTGTTAAAAAAGTGCGAGGCCGACCAATGAACAATACATATACATACATAGAGAGAGAGAGAGAGAGAGAGAGAGAAGAGAGAGAGAGAGAGAGAGAGAGAGAGAGAGAGAGAGAGAGAGAGAGAGAGAGAGAGAGGGAGGGAGGGAGAGACTGGGGGAGGGGGAGCGGGAGAGAGGAAGGGAGGTGGTCTGGGCCCCTTTTTTTTCACTACCCCAGAGGTGGGTAGTCCGGGTTACGCTACCGCCATTCAGGTATTGTTGCTTGTAATGATGATAATTTATGTCTACTTTATGTTATGAAATCGATAAAAGGTATTAGATAGGAATTTATCTAGGGGGAGGTGCTACAGAGATTGGTTGGAATGACTCTTCTGACTCGAGTATTGTGCGTGATCAAGTTGCTGCTATAGAGCTTCTTCCTATGGTCTCCTTGTTTGGTAAATCCCTGAAGTTGGGAGGTCTGATGTCACGGATTGCCCTACAGTCCAGGATGTAGTGTGTAAGTGGATGACTCACCACTGTCTGATAGTGCATACATTCTTGCGGCACTCGTTCGGGAATCTCCCAGCTACAAGGATACCCTAGTCGAAGAGGAGGAGGGCCGAAGAAGAGGAGAGGAGGTGAAAAAGGGCCGAGGGAGGGAGGAGCGGGGAGGGGAGGGAGGGGAAGGGAGGGGGGAAGAGACAAGGGAATGAGAAGGGGGGGGGGGGTTATTGTAATGTTTTCATATTCAGTGACTGTTTTATACCAGTTCGCCATGGCTGATGTACGTTGACGATGTCTCCGGCCTTGTAACTGCCCTTCTTCCCGGATTTCCTAATGGGGATGAACTTGCTCCCCTCCCCCCCTTCCATCCGTCTCAAGGTGGAATGGAGTCTCGAACACAAGCTCCTTTTCTTGGATACCCTGATTCATCGCTCTGCTGACGAGGAATACTTATTTCAAAGTCGCTACGGTGCTCTTTCATACACTTTGCCACTTACAACATGTACACTATCACCTGAGATCCCGTTCATGTACATGTCCAAATTACTATATGTCTGCATCGATGTTAATCCCTGATTTTAGCCGCTAATCTATTATTCTTGTAACCCAGTGCCCCGTCCGTAGCATTTTTCTATCTATTTCCCCGTGTGTTGCAATAAATCTGCGGTAAATGGCAGTCGCATTCGTCGGAATGAAGAGACCACCGTTGGGCAAAAGAGACCAGGCAATGGATAAACTCTGCAGTCGTCTCTGATTTAGATTTATAGGCGGAAGAAGAGACAGATGGAGAGGGAGGAAGGTGGGGAAGGAGAGTGAATGAAAGAGAAACGAAATGGAGAAAGAGAGAGAGGTAACTAAATGGAATGATAGACAGAAAGGGGCTATAGACAGCACTGAGAAACCATGAAACCAAAACTTTGACCATGACTTAACATTCACCCAGTTACTCTGCCTGCCAAACTTCTCAGGCTAAGGGGCCATTCCACCAAGCGATGTGCAAATAAGCATCGACACATGTTAGCTAATAAATGTCTGAGTTGGTGCTTGTCTGTATACTGTGGACTTAATTTTGTGGACTTAATTTCAATCGCTCGCTCTCCTCTCGCTCCCTCTGTCCTTTTCTCTCTTTCTTTCTCTCTCTCTCTCTCTCTCTCTCTCTCTCTCGTCTCTCTCTCCTCTCTCTCTCTCTCTCTCTCTCTCTCTCCTCTCTCTCTCTCTCTTCTCTTCTCTCTCTCTCTCTCTCTCTCCTCTCTCTCTCTTCTCTCCTCTCTCTCTCTCTCTCTCTCTCTCCCTCTCTCTCTCTCTCTCTCTAGTAATAATAATAATAATAGCAGTTGAAATGATAGTAATAACGATAAGGATGAGTATGATATAAACATACATATGCATGCATGTGTAAAGATAATCCTGTTATCCGGATGTCCTGAAGATGGCTTATATTTACTGAAATGATTTTTCCCGGTGAGCAAGGTTTAGATGCCTAAATTTCGTATTTCTTTATCCTTTATTTCAATTTTTGTGTGTATCTGGAGAGACACCTGCACGTTAGGTCGACTTAGACCGCAGATTAAACTTCCTTCAAGACTTCCAGGTGTATGTGTTCATGTGTTCGTATATGCGTGGTCGCTCTGCATTTTTTTTGAAAGTGTTAAATTATTATTATCATTATTATTATTATTTATTACGATTCGTTTGAAACATATGTCTAATATGCAATGTTTGTTGGCAACAATTTGCTCGCGCTGTATGTGTGTGTGTGTGTTCGTGGGCCCGCGTGTATGTGTGTTCATGTATTCATTTAAGACTTGCAAACAGAATTGCAATCGTAACTATGTAGTAATATCATAGTCTTTTCCTAGTCAGGAGCTTATGCTTTATGTTCATTTCTTTCTCTTACCATAAATCACATTCGTATGTATACTTTATAATGTATGTAATTTTATTATGTTTAAATGCCAAATATTTGTTTATTTGCATAAGTTGTGTTGTCGAAATAATTGTAAGTACTCAGTCATTGTAAGTAATTGTAAGTACTCACTCATTGTAAAGTAATCTCTCCTCAGAGATATACAGAAAAACAAAACTTGAAGAGATATTAATTTTATTTTTACACATTTTCTGTAGTTTTGGCTTTCGCTTATGTAAAACCTTACCGGACTAAACATGGCTACATAAATTGGCATCTCTGAAACCAGCTCGACCTTAACGGACTATATTCGGCGGTAGAAATTCTGTCTGGCCAAGAGACACCATCCGGGGCTTTAAGGGGCTTACACCGCCGTCAACCGAGATAGACGGTTTAGCCACGTCTCTTTAATAAATAACTACACCAACATCAACAATAATAATAAAAAAGAGCTATAAATATGAACAGGCATAATATCTTTTTATGTAGATTAGTTTCTACATTAATTATTATCATTATTGTTAACAATATTATGAGATAATACCATCACGGTTAATTCTACCATAAATTGGAGTTATTATTCTTACAACTGATCAGAGGCGGGGCTTCCATGGTGGCACGGTGGGGCACCTCCCCCCCTGAAATCTGACTGGCCACCGCGTGTGCCCACATGGCATTGACTCCTCGTAATGGCTCCTCTGTATATGTAATGTGGCGCCCCCCCCTCAGATTTATTGTTGTTACCCCCTTTGCCCCCACCAGAAAGTTTTCTGGACTCGCCCCTGCAACTGATGTCATTATTACCATGTGCCATCCTACGTCATAAGTCAAAGTATCAACTGCGTATGTCCATTCATGCATTTTTTTTTTTTTTTTAGATTTTCATTCAGTTTGCGATCGGCGATTCCTGGTCTGTTTATTGCGGTGCAGTATGCAAACATGCGAATACAGAAGGCGATTATTTATCTTAAGATTTCTTCAGAAAACGGATCCTGGGGCTATTTCTACATATAGGTGGTAGTTTGGCAGTTATCAACAATGACAGTAATGATGAAGAAGGAGAATATCATTGATTATGATGATAAATCATGAGTATAAGTATTAATGAGTATTAACAATGAGTATGCCTCATAGACAATCAATGGTTCACATTCTCACCAGTTGTCTACATACATTCACGTAATCAATTGCAGGGAACCAAGTTGCACAGAGCCATTGCATTGGAAGCGGTGGAGCGAGCCGATCGATCCCGCCGCACCTGCCAGCACCGCTGCCCGGGCCCGAAGGCTCATGCGACTGCAGCTGCTTGTTGAATATATGCATGTCATTTGACTGCACTCATAAGCATCAAAGATCGACATACAAACATTTTACGCGCCACGCACACACGCACGCTCAACACACACGTACACACACACACACACACACACACACACACACACACACACAACACACACAACACCACAACACACACACACACACACACACACACACACACACACGCACGCACACACGCACACACACCACACGCCACGCCACACAGACACGCACGCACGCACCGCCCACACACACACACACACACACACACACACAACACACCACTGATCACACACACCACACACACAACCACACACACACAGCTCCCAGGGTGAGCCGTCTCCTATACTATGAGTAATATACTTATACTAGAAAACAGCCTTATATATATACCTATTTATAACTAATATACTCTACGACGCCTACGTACCCCCTAATATAATATATATACATCAGCTATACTATATATATATCAGACTTGACACGCCGAGCGCATGTCTATGGCAATATTTGATTCATCTAAATTTTAAAATCGCGAAATATTGCGAACTACTGAAGATCACGCAGCCTCGTATCTGAGTATAAATCTAAAATCATAAACATATATTTTTTGTTACAAAGCATACTAAATGCTACAAAAATATTATATTTACGTTATGCATGTGCAGGAAAATACATTTGGATATACAGTGCTTAAAAAAAACTGGCACGTAAGGTTTTAATAAAAAAGGCATTAATTATAAAATGGCACACTATGTTCAAAAGGTTGTCGACCCCTGATATATACATATATATATAAACCTTTTCAATGGGAAAAATCCACTTGAACAATGTTGGTATAGCATTTATTTGCAAGACAAGGACAATGAACATGAACACAGCATTATCAGTTAGAACAAGGAACAGGTAAACTCGCTGGATGTTGCTTAGCGTAAGTTCTCAAGATTCTGCTGTTATTATGTACAAATTAATTAAATCGTCATGTAGTTTCTTGGCTTAACGAAAGTATGAGACCAGCCCCGACCTCATCGGTAGAAAATAACAAGCAGGGCAAGAGGAAAGCACGCGTGCCTTTTTACGTTTAAGTGGAATGAAGACAGAAAGAAGAAACATAGGGAAGAAGAAGAAGACGAGAGAGAGAGGAGAGAGAGAGAGAGAGAGAGAGAGAGAGAGAGAGAGAGGAGAGAGAGAGAGAGAGAGAGAGAGAGAGAGAGAGAGAGAGAGAGAGAGAGAGAGAGAGAGAGAGAGAGAGAAAGAAAGAGAGAGAGAGAAAGAGAGACTGAGACTGACACAGAGAGACAGACACAGAGAGAGAGAAACAGACAGACAGACAGACAGATATACAGACAGAGAGAGGCAAAGGCGAGAGAGGATGATCTTCCTAAGTCTTGAAGATGAAATAATTAAAGAGATGGATGACGAAAGCTCCTTGGTAATTAACGAGGCTCAAGATCATTTCTCACGGCCGGAATATATGCCTGGAATAGCATCCTTTGTTCTTATAGTCATTTATATCGCTGATAATGGTAAAAACGCCAGTAAAAGTAACGTTTCTTATGACAAAGGCAGCGATAAACA
>NW_020869631.1:392515-407515 GCF_003789085.1 Penaeus vannamei | reverse complement strand
GTATCGATGTGAAACTACCAACGACTGTATCGATAAGTTGAAACAACCAGACGACCTGTTCGATAGTTAACTACCAGAACAGCTGTTCGAATAGTGTAGAACTAGACCAACGAGCTTTCGAGCATATTAACTACTCCATACGAGTCATGCCTCGATGATTTCTGAACTACCAGACAGCTGTTCGTATGTCAACTACTAGCACGAGCTGATTCAATAGTTCTAACCACATACCAGTACGTAGACTTGTTCATTAACTAACCAGACGAGCTAGTTTTCCGTAGAATTGAACACTAACGAAGCTGATTCAAATAGTTTGATACTACAGAACGAGCTGATATCAGATGGTTAACTAACACAGACGAGCTTGTTCATGTTTGAACTACCAGTACGAGCTGATATCGATGTATGCAGAAACTTTACAGACGAGCCTGTCAGATAAGTTGAACTACCATGACTACACTTTCGATAGTTAACTTACCAGAATCTAGAAGTGCTACTCCGATAGTTGAACTACCAGACGAGCTGGTTCTTATGCGATTGGAACTATCTAGAGACAGGCTGACGATGGTTGAACTTGTACCAAGACCGAGTCTGTCGCATGGTTGAACTACTAGACGACTGTTCAATAGTCTACACTACCAGACGACGCTGTACCATATTTGAGGTATCTACCAGGACGAACTGTTCCAGGTATAACTACCAGATCATCTGTTCGAGGTTACCTACTACCTAGACTGAGTTTCAATAGTTGAACTACCAGACGGAGCTGATCTTCGTATTAGTTTAACTATCCAGACGACTCTTTCTGTTACGATTAGTTTGAAACTACCAGACAGCTTCCGATGGTTGAATACCATGACCGAGCATATTCACTGTAATGAATCTATCCATACACCCTGTTCGAGTTAGTTAACTACCAAGACGTAAGCGTTCGATAGTATTGAACACCATGACGAGCTGTCGATGTTGAAATCTTACCAGGACGAGCTGTTCGTATGGTTGAACACCTACCAGACGAGCTGTTCTATGGTTAAACTATCCAGACGAGCTGTCGAACTGTTGAACTACCAGACAGAGCTGTTTGAGATAGTATTGAACTACCAGACGAAGCTGTTCGATGGTAGAAATTGATAACTACCATAGACGAGCTTTGAATAGTGAACTACCAACAGACTAAGCTGTTCATAGTTAACTACCAGAGACGAGCTTCATAGTTGATACTACCAGACGAGCTTGTTTCGATGAAATTTAATCGTACCCAGACGAAGCGGATCAATGGTGTGTTGTAACTACCAGTACGAGCTGTTTCTGATGGTTGAACATACCAACGAGGCTGTCGATTAATATTGTGAACTACACAGGAACAGCTGTTCGATAGTTGACGAACTACGCATGACCTAGCTGTTCAAATAGTGAATTGAAGACTACCAGACGGAGCGTTCGAAATGATTGAGACATAACCAGACAGCTGTTCCATAGTTAACTACCAGACGATACCTAGTTCATAGTTGAATACCAGAACCGAGTGTTCGATAGTTGAACTAACCAGACAGCTTTTCTATAATGGATTATACATACAGAGAGCTGTTCGTAAATGATTGAAAACTACCAGACGACTTGTTCATTGTTATTTAACTTACCATAACAAGCTGTTCGATGGTTGAAACTTACCAGACGAGCTGTTCGATATTGCAACTACCAAGACGAGCCTGTAATCGATAGTATGAACTATCCAGACGAAGTCTGTTCAAAGTTGAGAACTACCATGACGAGTTACTGGTTTACGAATTGTTGAACTACTCCAGGACGAGCGTCAATAGTGAAACAACCAGAACGACCTTGTATTCGATATTAATACTACCGACGAGCTGTTCATAGTATTTTAACACCAGGACGATGCTGTCGATGTTGAATTCCAACGAGACATGTTCATGGTTAACTTACCAGACGAGCTGTTCGATGGATTGACTACAGAACGAGTCTGATTCGATCCAGACAGCGTTCGATAGTTATTACTACAGACGTAGCTTGTTTTCGAATGTTTGAATATCAACCATAACAAGAGCTGCCGATCAGTCTGAACTACAGAGCGAGAGCTGTTCAATTTGAACTTACCAGAACGAGCGTTCGATGGTCTAATCTTACCAGACACTGTGTTTCGATTAGTGTGATACTACCAAGACGAGCTGTTCGTATGTAGATGTGACTACACAGTATCTACTCTTTTCTAATGTCGAACTACAGCAGACGAACCTTGAATTCATGTTTGAACTACCAACGAGCTGTTCGAATAGTATTTATTAGAGCTCACAGACGATCTGTTCTGAGATAGAGGTTGCACGTTTAACTAACCAACGAGCTGTCGATGTGATAACTACCCAGCACGAGACTTGTTTTCGATGTGTTTTGATGGACTACCAGACGAAGCTTGTTCGCGATGGTTGTAAACTTACCATACCGAGCTGTTCGAATGAAGTGAACTACCAGACGCGACAAATATCGACTAGTAATGAAATACTACCAGACGAAAGCTGTATCGTATGGTATACCAACCAGACGAGCTGTTCGATGGGAACATATCTATAGACACCATTTCTCGATGAAGTTGAACTACCAGATACAGCTTTTCGATAGAAGAATTGAAAAATCTTAAACAGACGAGCTGTTCGATGTTGAACTACCAGATCAGCTATCGATAGTTGATAACTAGATTTGAATGTTCATTACAGACACCTGTTCCGACTAGATATGACAACCAGAACAGCGTAGCTATGGTTGAACTACCAGACGAGCGTTCTATGGTTGATATTACCAGAACGACTTTTCGAAATGTTTGACTACAGACAAGCTGTCGATGTGTTGAACTACCATAACGACTTTCGATGGATTGAACTATACCAGACGAGCTGTCGTATGTTGAATTACCAGGACGAGCGTTCCGATGGTTAACTACCTAGACGAGCTGTATTCTGAGTAAGTTGAACTACCAGACGACCTGTTTCGATAGTATTGAATTTACCAACGAGCTGTTCATGGTGAACTACCAGACGAGCTGTTATCAGATATTTGAACTACCAGACGAGCCTGTTTCGATTAGTTTGAATCTACCAGTAACGAACTGTTCGATGGTTAAACTAACCAGACGTAGCTGTTCGATGGTATTTGAACTACCAGACGAGCGTTCAATGATTTGATACACCAGACGAGCTGATCATGGTTTAATCTACCAGACAGGAACTGTTCCATAAGTTGAACTATCCAGACGACGACTGGTCGTATAGATTGAAACTACCAGAACGAGCTGTTCGATGGTTGATTACTAATAAGCGACGAGCTGTTCAATAGTATTTGATAACTACCCAGTACAGACGAGCATGTTCCATAGTTGAAAAACTACCAAGTACGAGCTTTCGTATGTTGATAAGACTACCAGCGAGCTTTATCGATGGTATACTTACCAGACAGCTGTTCATAAAGTTGAACTACCAGACTGACTGATCTGAGGAACTACCAGACGAGCTGTTCGATTGTTGAAACTTACCAGTACCGAGACTGCTCATAGTGAACTACCAGACGAGATTCTGTCGATGTTAACTCACCAGACGACATGTTACGAGTGAAACTACACAGCAGAACTGCAATAGTTGAACACTACCAGACAGCTTATGGTATTGAAACTAACAACAGAGCTGTCTCGATAGTAACTACCAACGAACTGATCGCATATTGAATCTACCAGACAAGCTGTTCAAATAGAATTTTGAACTAACCAGACGAGACTTGTTCCGTATATTGATTTGAACTACCAGACTAGAGCTGTCTCAGTAGTTGAACTACTCAACAAGATAAGCTGTTCGATTAGTAATAGACTAACCAGACGAGCTGTTCTATGGTTGAACGTACCAGACGAGCTAGTTTCGAATAGGAATTTGTTAGTACTAGCCATACGATGCTGTCGAATTGTTAATACAAGACTGAGGCTTCATAGTTGAACTACCATGACGACTGTTCGTAGTTAACTACAGACGAAGCTGTTCGATGGTTGAACTACCAGACGAGCTGTTCGATAGTAACTACAGCGAGCTTCGATAGTTGAACTTACCAGACGAGCTGTTTCGATGCGTAACTACCAGACGAGCTGTTCGATATTTAACTACCAACGAAGCTGTTCTATGTTATATCTTACCAACGCTGTTCGATGTGTGAAACCAGACGAGCTAAGTTCAAATAGTTTTTGAACTACTCAGAACGACTGTTCAATTAGTTAACTACCAGACATCTGTTCAATAGTTTGAACACCAGACATCTGTACATAGTATTAACTACCCAGACGAGTCTGAATTCATGTATGAATAACCATAAACGAAGCTGTTCGATAGATTAACATACCAGACGACTTTTCGATGGTTGAACTAAACCAGACAGCTGTTCAATAGTTGAACCACCAGACGAAGCTGTTCATAAGTTTAAGCTACCATACATGCTGTTCGGGATTTCGTGAAACTTACCAGACACGGTTCGAATGTATGAACTTACCAAGAGCTGTTGTCAATAGTAAGTTGAGATCCACCAGACGAGCTTTATAGTTTAACACCAGACACTGTTCGATGTAAGTTGAAATACCAGACGAAGTACTGATTCACAATAATTGAACCACCACGAGCTTATCGAGTATTTTTAAACTTACCAGACGAGCATTGTTTCGAATGGTGAACTACCAGACGAATCTGTTTCAAATAGTATGAGACCTACCAGTACGAGCTTTCAGTATGTTAAACTACCAGACTAGCGTCGATGTTATGAACTACCAGACGAGCTTGCGATGGTTGAAACCCTACCAGACGAGCTGTTCAATATGTTGAACACCAGACGAGCTATTCAAATATTAACCACCAGACGAGCTTTCAATAGTTGAGACTACCACGACATGCTGTTCAATATTAGAACCACCTAAGACGAAGTCGGTCATAGTTAATCCTACCCCAGACAGCTGTTCGATGGTTGAACTACCAGACGAGCTGTTCAATAGTTGAACCACCAGAGACGTTCAGTGTTGAACTACAGACACTGTTCATGTTGAACTACCAGACGAGCGTTCAAAGACCAGACGACTGTTCATAGTTTAACTACCAGACGAGCTGTTCGATTTGAACTACCAGACGAGCTTTTCGATGGTGAACTACCAGACGAGCTGTTCGATAGTCGTTTAACTACCAACGAGCTTTCAGGTTAACTCAGACGACTGTTCAGTTTAACTACCAGACGAGCTGTTCAATAGTTGAACCACCAGACGAGCTGTTCAGTAGTTTAACTACCAGACGAGCTGTTCGATATTGAACTACCAGACGAGCTGTTCGATGGTTGAACTACCAGACGAGCTGTTCAATAGTTGAACTACCAGACGAGCTGTTCGATGGTTGAACTACCAGACGAGCTGTTCGATGGTTGACCCAACGAGCTGTTCGATGTTAACTACCAGACGAGCTGTTCGATAGTTGAACTACCAGACGAGCTGTTCAATAGTTGAACCACCAGACGAGCTGTTCAGTAGTTTAACTACCAGACGAGCTGTTCGATGGTTGAAACTACCAGACGAGCTGTCGATGGTTGAACTACCAGACGAGCTGTTCGATGGTTGAACTACCAGACGAGCTGTTCGATAGTTGAAACTACAGACGACTGTTCGATGGTTGAACTACCAGACGAGACTGTTCTAGTTTAACTACCAGACGAAGTTCGTTGCGTTAACTACCAGACGAGCTGTCAATAGTTGAACTACACAGACAGCTGTTCAATAGTTGAACACCAGACGAGCTGTTCAGAGTTTAACTTACCAGCAGACGAGCTGTTCGATGTTGAACTACCAGACGAGCTGGTTTGAACCACCAGACGACTTCAGTTAGTTGAACAACCAGACGACCTGTTCGATAGTTGAACTACCAGACGAGCTGTTCGATAGTTGAACTACCAGACGAAGCCGATAGTTGAACTACCAACGATCTGTTCGATATGTGAACTACCAGACACAGTTACTACCAGACGAGCTGTTCGATAGTTGAACTACCAGACGAGCTGTTTCGATAGTTAACCACCAGACGAGCTGTTCGATAGTTGAACTTACATATTGTAACTACCAACTGTTAATAGTTGAACACCAGACGAAGCTGTTCGATAGTTTGAACTACCAACGACGATAGTTGAACTACCAGACAGCTGTTATATTGAACTACCAGACGACGTCAGTATTAACTACCAGACGAGCTGTTCATATGAACTACCAGACAGCTTTCCTTCAGTAGTTGAACTACCAACGATCAAGTTAAACTGCCAAGCATAGTATCGATTATGAAACTCCAACCTGCTTTAGTAGTTGAACTGCCAAACGAACAATTCATAATCATGTACCAGACGACCCATATGTATGTAATAATATACAAATATATATATATATTGTGTGGTGTGTAATTGTTGTATGTATGTGTGTGCACTTGCTCCAAAGTGTCTTAGACCAAAAGCTTAAAAAATAAATTGTTAGGAAGGCTTTCTACCACCCAATATAAACACACGTAGACAAACACCAACATATGTGTATAAGTACACACACACAAACAACACACACACACACACAACATACACCACACACCACACACACTCAACACACACAATACTACAACCCACTCACTCCCACGGGTGCTCCTCAGCCTCGTCTATTTATGAAGCCTCAGCAAACAAAGACCTATAAATCACCGTTGTAGCTCGGAGGAAACTTTGGGCGTAACGGAAAGGCCGAGAGACACCTCATTTTTCATTTTTTGTCGCAGTGAAAATATAATATCAAAAAGTGTAAAATGAGTTGTCCCAGATGAGATAAAAGACTTATATAAGCCTTTATCAAGTTTGCCCATATGGAAATCTTATGAGAAAAATGATGATGGGGGGGTGGTAATAAAGTCAGAAAAAAGACAAAATTGACAAGTTAAAAAATTATATATAATCGAAATATTAAGAATTGTGATAGATGTTATTAAGAGTTTTTTTCTTTTGTTTCTGGAGTTTGAAGACAAGGATCTTAACCTTGTTTTTTTCTTTAAAAGTTCTTGGAGGACCGATTTTTAAAAGGATCGGATAATAAGAACACTCATGGAAAAAAAAAAGGAAAAATGATTGAAAAGGAATTACCCTACCGTTCCACAAATTCTGGTCACATAAAAAAATACAATACAAAGTCACAAATTCTGGTCACATAAATAAATAAATAAATATGTATATATANTTGAACTACCAGACGAGCTGTTCGATAGGTTAACTACCAGACGAGCTTCAGTAGTTTAACTACCAGACGACCTGTTTCGATAGTTGAACTACCAGCGAACTGTTCGATGTTTGAACTACCAGACAGCGTTCGATGGTGACTAACCAAACGAGCTGTCGATAGTTGAACTGACCAGACGAACTGTTCGATAGTTGAACTACCCAGACGACTGTTCGATAGTTGAACTACCCAGACGGAACTGTTAGATAGTTGAACTACCAGACGAAGATGGTTCGGATAGTTGAACTAAACAGAACGAATCTGGGCGATAGTGACTACCCAGACGAACTGTTTCGATAGTTGAACTACCAGACGAGCTTTCTGTTTCAGACGAGCGTTCAGAGTTTAACTACCGACGACCTGTTCGATGGTTGAACTACCAGACGACCAGAACTACCAGCATGTTCGATAGTTGAACTACCAGACGACTGTTCGATGTTAACTACCAGACGACCCTGTTCGATAGTTGACTACCAGACGAACTGTCATATTGAACTACAGACGAGCTGTTCGATAGTTAGAACTACCGAGACGAACTGTTCGATTTGAACACCAGACGACCTGTTCGATGGTTGAACTACCAGACGAGCTGTTCGATAGTTGAACTACCAGACGAACTGTTCGATAGTTGAACTACCAGACGAAATAGTTGAACTACCAGACGAACTGTTCGATGTTGAACTACTGAACCAGACGAACTGTTCGATAGTTGTACCATGTTCGTGAACTACCAGACAGAGAACTGTTCGAACTACCAGACGATGATAGTTGAACTACCAGACGATCTGTTCGATAGTTGAACACCAGACGTCGAATGTTCTACCAGACGAACTGTTCGATAGTTGAACTACCAGACGATCTGTTCGATAGTTGAACTACCAGACGAGCTGTTCGATAGTTGAACTACCAGACGAGCTGTTCGATGGTTGAACTACCAGACGAGCTGTTCGATAGTTGAACTACCAGACGAGCTGTTCGAGAACTAGTTCGATAGTTGAACCAGACGACTGTTCGATAGTTGAACTACCAGACGATGCGATAGTTAACTACCAGACGATCTGTTCGATAGTTGAACTACCAGACGAGCTGTTCGATAGTTGAACTACCAGACGACTGTTCGATAGTTGAACTACCAGACGAGCTGTTCGATAGTTTGAACTACCAGACGACTGTTCGATAGTTGAACTACCAGACGAACTGTTCGATAGTTGAACTACCAGACGAGCTGTTCGATGGTTGAACTACCAGACGAGCTGTTCGATAGTTGAACTACCAGACGCTGTTCGATAGTTGAACTACCAGACGAACTGTTCGATAGTTGAACTACCAGACGAGCTGTTCGATAGTTGAACTACCAGACGAGCTGTTCGATAGTTGAACTACCAGACGATCAACTACCAGCGATCTGTTCGATAGTTGAACTACCAGACGAACTGTTCGATAGTTGAACTACCAGACGAGCTGTTCGATAGTTGAACTACCAGACGAACTGTTCGATGTTGAACTACCAGACGAGCTGTTCGATAGTTGAACTACAGACGACTGTTCGTAGTTGAACTACCAGACGTTCGATAGTTGAACTACCAGACGAACTGTTCGATAGTTGAACTACCAGACTACTGTTCGATAGTTGAACTACCAGACGAGCTGTTCGATAGTTGAACTACCAGACGAGCTGTTCGATAGTTGAACTACCAGACGATCTGTTCGATAGTTGAACTACCAGCTGTTCGATAGTTGAACTACTAGACGAACTGTTCGATGGTTGAACTACCAGACGAGCTGTTCGATAGTTGAAACTACCAGACGAACTGTTCGATAGTTGAACTACCAGACGAACTGTTCGATAGTTGAACTACCAGACGAGCTGTTCGATAGTTGAACTACCAGACGATCCGATAGTTGAACTACAGAGAACTGTTCGATAGTTGACTACCAGACGAGCTGTTCGATAGTTGAAACCAGACGAGCTGTTCGATAGTTAAACTACCAACGATTCGATAGTTGAACTACCAGACGAACTGTTCGATAGTTTGAAACTACCAGACGAACTGTTCGATAGTTGAACTACCAGACGAGCTGTTCTGTCGATAGTTGAACTACCAGACGCTGTTCGATGGTTGAACTACCAGACGAACCAGTTTACCGACGAACTGTTCGATGGTTGAACTACCAGACGAGCTGTTCGATGGTTGAACTACAGACGCTGTTCGATAGTTGACTACCAGACGAGCTTCGGTTGAACTAGCTGTTCAGAGCGAACTGTTCGATGGTTGAACTACCAGACGAGCTGTTTCGATTGGGTGACCTACCAGACGAGCTGTTCGATGGTTGAACTACCAGACGAGCTGTTCTAGTTAAACTACCAGACGATGTTCTGAACTACCAGACGCCGATAGTTGAACTACCAGACGAGCTGTTCGATAGTTGAACTACCAGACGAGCTGTTCGATGGTTGAACTACCAGACGAGCTGTTCCATAGTTGAACTACCAGACGAGGTTCGAGTTTAGCTTTCCATAGTTGAACTACCAGACGAGCTGTTTCGAATAGTTGAACTACCAGACGAGCTGTTCGATAGTTAACTACCAGACGAGCTGTTCCATAGTTTGAACTACCAGACGAGCTGTTCGATGGTTGAGATCGATTGAACTACCAGACGAGCTGTAGTTGAACTACCAGACGAGCTGTTCGATGTTGAACTACCAGACGAGCTGTTCGATGGTTTGAACCAGACGAGCTGTTCGAGAACTACCACGACCTGCTCAGTAGTTGAATACCAGACGAGCTGTTCGATAGTTAAACTGCCAAACATGTTCGTTAATTATACTAGACGACTTGTTCGATAGCTGAACTACCAGACGACTTGTTCGACAGTTGAACTACCAGACGACCTGCTTCATAGTTAAACTGCCAAGCAGTATGTTCGATAATTGAACTGCCAGTCGACCTGTTTAGTAGTTGAACTGCCAAACGACATATTCGATAATCGATGTACCAGACGACCCATATGTATGTATGTAATATATCATATATTATATATATATATATATATATATATATATATATATAGATATATATAAGATAGATAGATAGATAGATAGAGAAGATAGATATAGATAAGTATATATGTATTGTGTGTGTGTGTGTATGTGTGTGTATGTATGTGTGTGCACGTGCGTCCAAAGGTGTTCTTAGACCAAAAGCTTAAAAATGAATTGTTAGGAAGGCTTTCTACCACCCAATATAAACACTCACGCAGACAAACACTAAAAATATGTGTATAAAGCACACACACACGTACGCATACACACACACACACACACACACACACACATACACACACGCACACACATATGTACACCCACTCACTCCCCGCGGTGACGTCCTCAGCCTCGTCTATTTATGAAGCTCCAGACAACAAAGACCTATAAATCACCGTTGTAGCTCGGAGGAAACTTTGGGCGTAACGGAAAGGCCGTGAGACACCTCATTTTTCATTTTTTGTCGCAGTGAAAATATAATATCAAAAAAGTGTAAAATGAGTTGTCCCCGATGAGATAAAAGACTTACATAAGCCTTTATCAAGTTTGGCCATATGGAAATCTTATGAGAAAATGAAGGGGATGGGGGGGGGGGGTAATAAAGGAGTCAGAAAAGACAGAATGAAAAGTTAAAAAAATTATTATAATCGAATGTAATTATTAAGAATTGAGGAGTATGTTTATTAGAGAGTTATTTCTTTTGTTTCTGGAGGTTGAAGACAAGGATCTTAACCTTTTTTTTTTTTCTTTAAAAGTTCTTGGAGGACCGATTTTTAAAAGGATCGGATAATTAGAAACACATAGAAAATATGAAAATGGTAAAAAAGAATTACCCTACCGTTCCACAATTCTTGGTCACATAAAAAAAAAAACAATATAAAGTCACAAATTCTGGTCACATAAAAAAAATAAATAAATAAAAAAAATAAAAAAATGTATACAATATAAAGTCTTTAGATAAAACAAAGATGTGGCTACAATGAGTAATTCCTGGTGTCCATTTACTACATTGCCTGCATATGGCATGGACGTCATTGATAATGAGCCGTGGTATGCATTCATCCATTTTCCATTTCTTATATATATATAAAAGGAGATCCACACAAAACTGTATTCAGACTTTTGGAAAATCCTCCTCAAAAAATATTGGTATTATTCTCACTCCATTCGGGAAACATTTTAATTTCACATTCGAGATACATCCAAATGCTTTTGTTCACTAGTAGGTAAGTATAAATATTCCGCACCATAGACTTATTCCATTATCGGATTGTGATTCCACTTTTTTCCCGATTTCAGTGTGGTGTGTGTGTGTGTGTGTGTGTGTGTGGTGTGTTGTGTGTGTGTGTGTGTGTGTGTGTGTGTGTGTGTGTGTGTGTGTGTGTGTGTGTGTGTGATGCACGAGAAAGAATGAAAATAGAGAAGAGAGAGAAAAAAAGAGCTGTTAGGGAAAAATGAAGATCAATAAACGGATATAAAAAGAAAAAACGAGAAAAAAGTGAAAAAGTTTTGTTGCGAGTTGGGGTAAAAACCGAGGCTAGTGTATAGGCTGAACATCCATCCGGTCGTGAAAGGCAAGTTTTTTTTCGGCTTGATATGGACGACTGAGGTTACCATTACCCATAGCTCCCTCCGGGCCGCCTTAGGCCAAGAAGAGCAAAGTACCCGCAGGCCTCCCCATCAAGGGTCACGTGACAACCATGAATTCTGAAACGGATAGCAAAAAGGAATGAGATAGATAACCCGACCGCAGCAATGAGGGACAATTTTCGTGAATCACATATAATTGGGTAGAAAACAAAAAATATCCGTTAAAAATTTCGTTAGGAGTGCAGGCTGGAGAATATTAAAAATAAATTCAGTTAACTCACTAATTTGCGTACAAAAGGGGAGATCGTTGAATTTTCGTTTGATGCGACTAATTTTGAAATTTCATTTAATCCCACTAATTTTGGGCAAAATTTCACGCTTATACTAATTTCAAAATTTTCGTTAATCACTAATTTGACGATTTCGTTAATTTCAGATATAGGATCGGAGGGCGTAATGTATGAAAAATAATTAAAACGGAAATACAAAAGATGATCGGGTTGAAAAATACCGCGGGACTAAAGTAAATTGAAAATACATATATACATAAATAAAAATGGCACTAAAGAGATATTTACGGAGGATATTACAAATTAAATTTCAAAATAAAGTCACGTAAGTTTGCGAAAAGATTTCAGTGGTGGAAAAATTTCGTTAATTCACAATAATCGAATAGAAAAAAATATATAAACGGAAGATAATTACAAAGTATAAAATACAAACATAATTATTCTAAATTTTCGATAATATAATCACAATAATTTCATAAAATAAATATACGATAGTGGAAGTCGACTTAAATTTCTAAAATATAGTGGTGGAATTGTGCGGGGGTTGAGGATCAATAAGGTTTCTGATTGTGGAAAAAAGTTGGTGCGTATAATAACACTTAATAATTCAGGAGGGTTTGGGTGTGAAGTTTTACCTTTAATCACAAATTAGAAACAACTCTTTACACACCGCGACAAATTCAGTAGCCAGAATCTGCATATGTCACTTTTTCGACGACATGGCACTTTTCGACGACAAAGTGTTTTCTGCTGAATCTAAGTGGATTTTCTTCAAGCACGATCTTATGCACATAGATCCAGGCTAGAGAAACCCTGGTAAATAATGTATGATAAATGTATATTAAGAGAAAAAAGAGAGAGCTGCTGTACAAACAAGGTATGGTATGGAACAAGAAGAGAGTATGTGGATATCATGTAATAATAAGAAATTATAATGATAATGATAATTGGAGTAATTAAGATAATGAATATGATTACATACAGCAAATGCATGTTTGTTATACTTAATATAGATTTAATTTCACCAGCATAACCGTCGCCTCTCTATTCATATGAAAGAAAAGAGGGGGACAGGGAAAGGAAGGAAAGGAGAAGAGACATAAAGAGGGGGGAGGAATGCCAAATAAGGGTAAGATAAAAGAAAGGAAAGTGAAGGGGAAGCTAGTGATTCGAAGAAAATTTATTATTTTTTTTAAGGGTATATATATATATTTTTATAACTCAGAGGAACGATTCTCATCTTGGAATAAATGTCTGGATGAATCCCCATTTGAAATAAAAGCCTAGCGTTTTTATTAATTTTATTTATTTGTCAAGAAGATCAAAAAAAAAAGTAACGTATATCTAAGAACTGAAATATCGATGCCATGGAATACAGTCAACGCAAACAATAAGATTTCATTTTTTGTTAAAGAAGAAGAAAAATGAAAAAAAAATGCCTTAAGTGAGAACAAAGACTCTAGAAGTGGAAAACGAAAACAAGAATTCCAGCTTCACACAATGAGAGAAGAAAGAAAGAATAATAGCGTTAACACGCATGAATACCTTCATGTACAAGGCAGACGAGAATTGGATGTGAGTCTCTTTCTCATTTGTTTCTTTTCTATTCAGGGGGGGGGAAAAAAAAAAAAAAAAGCGCGGCCCCCCGGAAAAAAATAAGGGGAAAAAAAAAGAATAAACAAAAGAAAAGATGGTGAGGGAGAATAATATACTAAAATAAATCATGTTTTTTTATTATATGATTTTTGTTTTGGGAAACTTAATGGAAATATGCAATGGGAAAGAAATGACCTAAAAACACAAAACTCGAAAATAATTGAAGAACTGTTAATAAAAAATTGTTGTGAAACTGGCCAAAGAACCAGCTTATAGATAGTTTAAGGGATCGACAACAAACAAACTTCCGTTTTGCAAACAAAGAGACAACTGATCAATGAGACCTACAAGCAACCACAAAACACGATGAATATCGAAAAAGAAGACGGGGGTAGGACAAAAGAGGACTAAAAAAAAAAAAATGGAATATTAGCTCAGGAGGGGACACTATATAACCTTCTGACTGCCCTGCTTAAGCGTTATTTCGCTCAATTATACTAGCGCGAAACACAAATAAAGAAAAACAAAATATAACAACATGGGGAAGGGCTAAGACAATAATAAAATACATGGTTAATGGTGTGCAAATTAAACAAGGGCTGGGGAAGGAAGAGAAGAACAAAGCGCCCGAGAAACAATACTACATAGCCAAAAAATAAGTGCNCATCTGTCCGCCCATCATTGCTCCAGTACAACATTAAAAGAAACATGGAACACAAACGAAGCGGCCAGGATAATTCTAGTGCACCAAAGTGGACAAAGGTCATCAACCTCCTCATGGAAGTTGATTTACCATCCATGGACACCAGAATTGATCTAATGGCAGCACAGTTCCTTTCCGAGGTCCTGCAGGCACCCAGAAACTCCTGTCTAAGACAAAGAGTTCTCAGACGCCTACAAGATTACCAGTTGTTTGCCGACAATTCCTGGCTCACACATACAGCCAGAGTTTTGATACGCTTTCAGCTAAAAGAATCATTGCTTGCCAAGGACATGGACTCCCCTCACCCTGATTACAAAGAACCCCCGCCGTGGGCAAACGAAATGATCGAATTTTCAATTATAAATCTCACAATGAGAAAAGATCAATATTCCATGCCTAGCCTAAAGGCACAAGCACAAAGGGTCATTGTTCAAATAACTCCTCCGGGTAGCATACCATACTACAC
>NW_020869631.1:377515-380015 GCF_003789085.1 Penaeus vannamei | reverse complement strand
CATAGTTGAACTACCAGACGGGCTGTTCCATAGTTGAACTACCAGACGAGCTGTTCGATAGTTGAACTACCAGACGAGCTGTTCGATAGTTGACGAGCTGTTCCATAGTTGAACTACCAGACGAACTGTTCGATAGTTGAACTACCAGACGAGCTGTTCCATAGTTGAACTACCAGACGAGCTGTTCGATAGTTGAACTACGAGACGAGCTGTTCGATAGTTGAACTACCAGACGAGCTGTTCGATAGTTGAACTACCAGACGAGCTGTTCGATAGTTGAACTACGAGACGAGCTGTTCG
Organism: Penaeus vannamei; assembly: GCF_003789085.1. Classification (NCBI taxonomy): domain Eukaryota; kingdom Metazoa; phylum Arthropoda; class Malacostraca; order Decapoda; family Penaeidae; genus Penaeus; species Penaeus vannamei. Next base: position 379,715 of record NW_020869631.1, on the reverse strand, counting down.
ATAGTTGAACTACCAGACGAGCTGTTGAACTACCAGACGAGCTGTTCGATAGTTGAACTACCAGACGAGCTGTTCGATAGTTGAACTACCAGACGAGCTGTTCGATAGTTGAACTACCAGACGGGCTGTTCCATAGTTGAACTACCAGGCGAACTGTTCGATTGTTGAACTACGAGACGAGCTGTTCGATAGTTGAACTACCAGACGAGCTGTTCCATAGTTGAACTAGTGTTCGATAGTTGAACTACCAGACGAACTGTTCGATAGTTGAACTACCAGACGAGCTAGTTGAACTACCAGACGAACTATAGTTGAACTACCAGACGAACTGTTCGGTAGTTGAACTACCAGACGACTGTTCGATAGTTTGTTCGGTAGTTGAACTACCAGACGAACTGTTCGGTAGTTGAACTACGAGACGAGTTCGATAGTTGAACTACCAGACGAACTGTTCGATAGTTGAACTACCAGACGAACTGTTCTAGTTGAACTACCAGACGAACTGTTCGATTGTGAACTACCAGACGAGCTGTTCGATAGTTGAACTACCAGACGAGCTGTTCGATAGTTGAACTACGAGACGAGCTGTTCGGTAGTTGAACTACCAGTTGTTCCATAGTTGAACTACCAGGCGAACTGTTCGATTGTTGAACTACCAGACGAGCTGTTCGATAGTTGAACTACCAGACGAACTGTTCGATAGTTGAACTACCAGACGAGCTGTTCGATAGTTGAACTACCAGACGAGCTGTTCCATAGTTGAACTACCAGACGGGCTGTTCCATAGTTGAACTACCAGACGAGCTGTTCGATAGTTGAACTACCAGACGAGCTGTTCGATAGTTGAACTACCAGACGAGCTGTTCCATAGTTGAACTACCAGACGAGCTGTTCTGAAGTTGAACTACCAGACGAGCTAATAGTTGAACTACCAGACGAGCTGTTCCATAGTTGAAACTACCAGACGAGCTGTTCCATAGTTAACTACCAGAATAGTTGAACTACCAGACGAGCTGTTCGATAGTTGAACTACCAGACGAGCTGTTCGATAGTTGAACTACCAGACGAGCTGTTCCATAGTTGAACTACCAGACGAGCTGTTCGATAGTTGAACTACCAGACGAACTGTTCGATAGTTGAACTATGTTCCATAGTTGAACTACCAGACGGGCTGTTCCATAGTTGAACTACCAGACGAGCTGTTCGATAGAACTACCAGATGTTCCATAGTTGAACTACCAGACGAACTGTTCGATAGTTGAACTATACGACTGACTACCAGACGAACTGTTCGATAGTTGAACTACCAGACGAGCTGTTCGATAGTTGAACTACCAGACGACCTGTTCGATAGTTGAACTACCAGACGAGCTGTTCCATAGTTGAACTACCAGACTAATAGTTAAATTACCAGACGAGCTGTTCGATAGTTGAACTACCAGACGTATTAATATATATACATACATACATATATATATGTGTGTGTGTGTGTGGATATGTATATGTGCATGTTTGTATGTACCTATGTACGCATGTACATACATACAAGCATACAAACACACACACACACACACACACACACACACACACATATATATATATATATATATATATGTGTGTGTGTGTGTGTGTGTGTGTGTGTGTGTGTGTGTGTGTGTGTGTGTGTATGTGTGTGTGTGTGTGTATGTTTGTGTGTCTATATATATATGTGTGTGTGTGTGTACATATATATCAGGTCACTAGGAAATGCCTCCGTAACGTCCACAATGACTCATCCAAAAAAGATTGAGGAAATGACAACACGATTGAAGGGTTGCCAAAACATGCGGCCATGCTACTCCATTTGCTTTTTATTCTTTTTAGACCTGGTCATCTTATTGTAAACATGTTCTTGGATTTCTGGAGGCTTCTAATATCTCTATCGTCCCTCTCTCTCAAGCAATCTTGCTGACCTACGTTCAACCCCGGCCATTTCTTGCACACAGCGGATAATTTAGAAGCAAATGCAATCAGACATCCTGCCACAGCAAGAATAACTATTGTAACAAATAGAATAAAACGGAATTATATATCTATAATAATTTATTTTCTCTCTTTCGCTTTCGCCCCCCTCCCTCCCTCTCTCTCATTCACCAACCCCTTTCTCTTTCTCTCTCTCCTTTCTCATTCTCCACCCCCTTTCCCTCTCTGTCACTCTCAA
>NW_020869631.1:365015-372515 GCF_003789085.1 Penaeus vannamei | reverse complement strand
AAACAAACGGTCATGCAACTCAGTGAGAATTCTTGTACCTACTCATTATCTTACAAACATGTTCTTGGTTATCTGGTGTCTTCTTCTCTCTCTTTCTCTTTCTTTTTTCCCTCTCTCTCTCTTTCTCCCAAACTCGCTCACTCTCTCTCTCTCTCTCTCTCTCTCTCTCTCTCTCTCTCTCTCTCTCTCTCTCTCTCTCTCCTCTCTCTCTCTCTCTCTCTCTCTCTCTCTCTCTCTCTCTCTCTCTCAAACTCCCTCTCTCTCTCTCTTCCCTCTCTCTCTCTTTTCTTACTCTCACTTAGTCTCTCTCTCTTTCTTACTCTCTCTTAGTCTCTCTCTCTCTGAACAATGGCCGAAAGATTAAATAATCGAATCACTTAGAATTGAAATAAAGAATTTACCTTAAAAAATTATTACATGAATAAGAAACAGAATATATGTATGAGTGTAACACCAATATTACAAGGTTATATAGAGGAGAATAAAGGAAAACATTTCAATATATTTTAACAAACAAGCTAAAAAGGGAATGTCATCACTTGTTATGACCTGACCTGATTTGATCTGAACTAAGTGTTACCTGTACCACAATTAAAAGAATTTTTTTTTTCAGTTGCGCACATAATATATTTTGATGTTTCTTTGTGAAATGAAAAATACAATTGAAACAAGACATATCATTTGCATAAAAATATACGAAGAGAAAAAACAACTTTGTACTTCAGAATTCACATAAGCAGACGTCACAAAGACAGGTCACGTGAAGCCAAAATTCGGTCGTAAAAGGGATGTGTGAGGTCAGATGGAAGTTACAACTATGAAATATAAATAACCTCCATTAATTAACTGATTAAAAATAAAATGAATTGTCACTTGGTATCACGACACTAAAATATATGAACGCTAGTGGCCTTGTCGCACTGTTTATTGAAGATCGTAGCGCGGGCGGACGCTGGAGATGCATGTGTCGTGCTGAAGTGTAGTGAACGTATTTTCGGTCGCCGCTTTTGACCGCACTCGACCGCCACGGGGCGATTGGTGCCTGGTTTCCGGTGCGCTTCGGACGCAGCCGACATACCAATGAATGACGACGACGACCTTTCACGAGCCAGTCCGAAGAGCCGAACTAAAGGACAACAAACGAGCAAATGCGAGGTCCATGGTACGCGACGCTTAACCGCGTAAGGTTTACCGTGCCGACCCAAGTGAAGGTAGCGGGAGACGAGAGACAAAGGAGAGCCGAGACGGACAGCAACTTTCTCAGGTTATGTATCCCATTGTACGCTGCTGACCATTTCCCTTAGTGTAGCGGAGTAACGCGAGCGCTGGTGAGTGCCAGTGTCACGTTTATTGACCGTGAGCGACCTCAGGTGACCGTGATCGTGATAAATTGCGACCCTAAGTAATCGTGATCGTGAGTAAAGATAACAGTGAGTGACCCGACCGTAATCGTGAAAAACTATGACGCGTGAACATCGGTGAACGGTAATTGAAATGTATTATGAACAGTATTAGTGTACAGTCGCGTGTTTTGTTTATTTTTATTTTTTGTGTGTACGTACTAATTCCTGTTGTACGCTAACTATTATTTAATATACATCTCTTGAATAATTAATGGTTTACCTCTTATGCCTTCCTATATGTATAGTTTAATACAGTTCATTTAATAACCATTATCATAGGTGTGCTAAACGAAAATAAGAAAATACTATTATCCATGTTAATGAACACTGAAAACTTGCCTCTGGAGATAGCCTTCACAACACTTAACGTAAACAGTAATATTGACAAAGTTCAGGAATACTCAACTGCGTTGTGGCAGCTACCAGTCTAGATAAGCTACCCCTACCAAGCTATCATATTGGCCTTAAAATCGCGAAGGTCTATATAAGTACTTATATATAGACCTTGGGCCCAGTCGTGGCCCTCAGGAGGACAGCAGAATGTTTATATCGGCCAGAGGTCATGAGGGCAGACGGCGTGGCTAGGTCAGCACGCCCCCTAACTAGCAGGGGTGACCAATGAGGGTCACTTCTGCCAGTTGGAGGGCGTGACGTTGAACATATCTGGCCACTCTTAGATGATCTGAGTTCAGATCCCGCACCACCCGGCTATTCCATTGTAACAAATGGAATAAAACTAAATTATTTATTATTATATTTTACTCTTTCTCGCTTTCCCTCCCTCCTTATTTTTTCTCTCTCCCGCCCTCTTCCTCTATTTCATTCTCTACCCCCTTTTTGTCTATGTCTCTCTTTCTCATTCTCCAGCCCCTTTCCCTCTCTCTCTCTCTCTCCCTCGCTTATTCTCCACCCGCTGTCTTCCCTCTTTTCTCCATGAGCTTCCGAAACTTCAGCTGTTTTTTATCTATTTTTACTATTTTTTCAAACAAATCATTCACGCGTCCGACACAAACCAAGGAGAACCACCAATCATGAATACAATTTTTAGAATCTTAAAGCAAGATCAAGCTTATGTTCGGATAAAAAAAAAATTATGTCTATAAAATGGTCTTGACTTTAGCCTATGATCTTCGTTAAAAAAAAAAAAAAAATGTTTTCTCTATTAGTCTATTATTTTTTTCCGCTTTTCCTCCTTCCCTTTCCACCCTTCGTCTCGCGCGGAGTCACTCACCTTCCGACTCGCGACTCGAGCAAAAAGCGGTTTGGCTCGCTCGCTGTGCCTCCAGTCGCGTGCTTGCCTGCGTGCGGCCTCCGGGCACGCCTTGTCCAGTTAGCTAAGGGGCTGTCTGGGGGAGGGGGGGGGGAGGCCGCTCCCTTTCGGATATGACCTCCGCCTGAGGGTATGTGTCTGTATTAGCTGTCTACCAGTATTCTTTATTTATACTGATTATTAAACCCACCTCTACACACGAGCGCATGTGTGCATGCATACACGTACACACGTGCGTATGTATATATAGATAAATTCACATACAAATATACATATATGTATTTATATATGTATGTATGTATGCACGTGCGTATTTGTGTGTGTGTGTGTGTGTAAACATCTATCTAATTTCTGAATTTTGCGTTCCCTTATTTTACTTTATTTTACTTACGTTCTCCTTTATTTGTGTTTAGTAGTTGCTAACGTTTAAGACTCCGCTATTTACCTTTGCAGACTTTATCATGATTTTTTCTTCCCACAGTATCATAATTGTGTTTCGTTTTTTGGCATTGTGACCTTGCTTAGATGGTGTAACACATAATTTTCTAGCTTAATATTCACGGCAAACTTTACGATAACGGTTCTGTACACTAACTTGCACTGTCATCGTCTACCTGTTTCTTCCAAGCACTGGTCTTGGAGGAAAAGTTGTGTGTGTATGTGTATGTATGTGTACACAAACAAACACACACAGAGATAAAATGATAGATAAACAGGCAGAGAAATAAGTAAACAGTTAGATTAACAGATAATCTAGCCTGCAACACAATCTTCGGCAATATGAACAAAAGAGAAAGAGAAAGACGAACAAAAAGAGAGAAAAGGAAAGAAGAAAAAGATGAGAGCAAGAGAGAGAAGAAAAGAAGAAGAAAAAAGAACAAGAAAAAGAAAAAAGAGATAGAAAAGAATGGGAAAAAAGAGAAGGACTGAAAAAAGAAGAGAGAAAGAGAAAGAAAAAAAGGAAGGAAGATGAAGAGGGAAAGAGAAAGAAAGAAAAAGGAAAGAGAAATAGAAAGATTAAGAATAAAAAAGAGAAAGAAAAAATAATAAGACTAAGAAGGGAGAAAGAAAAAGGAAAGTGGAAGAAGAGGGAAAGAGAAAGAAGAAAAAAGCGAGAAAGAGAAAAAAGAAGATGAAAAGAGAAAGAGAAAGAAAAAAGAAGAGAGAAAGAGAAAGAAGAAAAGAAGAAGAATAAGAAAAAGAGAAAGAGAAAGAAGAAAAAGAAGAAGAGTTGAGAAAGAGAAAGAGGAGAGAAAGAGAAAGGAGAAGAAAAAGAGGAAGGAAAGAGAGAAGACGAAGGAGGAAAATAAGAAGAGCGCACAAAGGAACAAACGCCACTAGTCAAGTGGATGAAGAGAATCAGCTGGAAAACAAATCATAAATCTGGAATCTGCAAGTCACGCTCAAAAGATCACGGATTCAAAGAAACAGTAACGGGATGATAAAGTGTCAAGAATGAAGTTAATTTCAAAGTGAAAAAGAAATTGGACAATGAATCTATTTACCGTGAAGTTTGAAAAAAACAAAACAAAACAAAACCGATATATATTTGTATGCACATACATATACATATATATACATATACATACATACATACACACACACACACACACACACACACACACACACACACACACACACACACCACACACAACACACACACACACACACACACACATATATATATATACATACATATAAGACAGATATATATATATTTATATATATATATATATATATATATATATATATATATATATATATATATATATATATATATATATATATATATTTATATACACATGCACGCACACACACACACACACACGTTAACACAGACACACACATACATACATATATATATATATATTTATTTATTTATTCATTTATGTACATATGTATGTATATATATATATATATATATATATATTATATATATATATATAATATATATATATATGTCTATTTGTATCAGAAGTTGGTAATATCAATAGAGCAGAAATACATCCGCTTCATGTGAATTATTGCCTGAGATAAAAAAAAAAGAGGAAGAATACATATATATATATATAATATATATATATATATATATATATATATATATATATATATATATATATAGAGAGAGAGAGAGAGAGAGAGAGAGAGAGAGAGAGAATGAGAAAAGAGAGGGAGATCGAATATAAAGTATTTTTTTACTGCAGTTTCTCCGATTTTTCCTGTCCTTGCGCTGTATAATATACATACATATATACATATATATATATATATTATATATATATATATATATATATATATATATATATATATATATATATATATATATATAAAGAGAATGAGAAAAAAGAGGTAGAGCGAATATAAAGTTTTTTTTTTTTTTTTTTTTTTTTACTGGTTTCTCCGATTTTTCCTGTCCTTGCGCTGTACAAGTACTTGGTGTTTGTCCTTCTTTTACCACCATTTTTTTTTATGTCGGCTGTAAGGGCAAGGAGCGGCCAGGATCTGTATAAAAGAGAAGCGCCGAAGATCTAAGCCAGTTTCTCTCCGAAGCGGATAGCAACAACTCTTGCAACATGATTGGTCTTCGCGCAGTTGTGAGTATAGCCCTGCCTTGTGCAGGGTATAAGGATCCCTCTTATCAAATGTTATAAGGATCCCTCTTATCAAAATGTTATAAGTATCCTTTGTATTCCTGCCCATGTTATAAGCATGTTCTGAGCGTCTCCAGAGGCGTATCTGAGGAGGTCGCTAAAGGAAACGGGTGTTCCTCCCGCAGGTGCTGGCGGTGGCGATGGCGCATGTCGCGTCTGCTGGAAGAAGCTACGGCGGCGGGTTCGGCGGCGGGTTCGGCGGACGCCCTTCTGTCGGCTTCGGAGTGAGCTCCTTTGCTCAACCTTCTTTCGGTTTCGGGGGAGGCTCCTTTGCTCGTCCTTCTGTCAGCTTTGGAGGAAGCTCCTTTGCTCGTCCCTCTGTCGGGTTCGGAGGATTCTCTCGGCCTTCTGTTGGCTTTTCTCGTCCTTCCGTAGGATTCAGCAGCGCCTCCTTTGGGCGTCCTTCTGTGGGCTTCGGCGGGAGCTCCTTTGGGGGTTCTGGTGGACTGGGACTCGGCGGCGCCTCCTTCGCACGCCCTTACTCGTACGGACGGTAGGCGACCTGTGGGCGGGATGGCACCGCAGAACCTGCATCCCCAACGTTTTCTAAAGATGTAGATTCACACTGTACGGCATTTAATAAAGGACACCATGTATATTTTGTTTTTCTTTTGTACATTTTGTGGGTTGCTATCTAAAGAAGAGTGAATTTGCTGTACAAAGTTTGTGTTATTTTGTTCCTATTATAATTCTAATTGATAATCAATAGGTTGCAATCACACCCACACGCCTTATTTTTAAAACGATTCCCGTCTCACGTTGACAGTAGCAACTCCGCAGCCCCTGAGATCGTCCTCGACTGCCAGATTCTGTAGCAATGCCTCCTGTCTTTCCTATCCTCTCTGACCTGACACTCGCCTTTCTTGGATATAGTCGAGAAAATGATATCATTTATGGAGATGAACATGATGCTGCTCTAAAATCTAGAAAAAAGGCTTTCTGGTGTGATTTTTGAACAGATTCATCCTAAATCTAGTGAATGTTCGAAAAACATTTTCCGATTTTGAAGTAACCGACTATCAAGATTTATATATATATATATATATATATATATATATATATATATATATATATATATATATATTACATGTATGTCAATTTTACAAGAAACATAAGAAAAAATTGCAAAGCCTTTTTCCAACATTCACCAGATTTTTCATTTAACTATGAAATGAGCTATAAAACATTTGCTTCGGACTCGAATTGAATTTTCTTGAATTTTTGAAGACAACAAAAGTGGTGTTCCGAGATATTGACATTTTTTTGTTTTTCTCCTCTTTTCATGATAATTTGGTATTAACAAAACAAGGTATAAGATTAGTCTTCCTACAGCATAATCCTTTATCATCTACTTGCATTCCAAAGTCTTGCGGACATTGCCAGCACGTAACAGTTTCTCAAAATCTTATGCATAGTGTAGTAGGGTAGCAGTGATTTGGAGTGTCTATAAGCCTACATTGACCATTAATAAAAAAAAAAAAAAAAAAAAAAATCTAAAAAAAAAAAAAAAAAAAAAATCAAACATACAGCCATTCTGATTTCATATCTGAATAGCATAATCTTTCTACTATAATATGTGAAAACCATTTTTTAGAAATCGACCTTATTATTATCTTTTTGGTGAATATTTTACGTAGGCGACTATTATAACAGTTAACTTGGATGCAGGTAATGCCGAAATTCTGATGCCAGACCCACCCATCAGTGAGGATCCACCCTCCCTTATTGAAGTTAGGCGGGCGATCTCTAAGCTAAAGAGTAGTAAAGCAGCAGATATCTGTGGCATAACAGCTGAACTATTGAATGCTGTTGTTAGCCTATGGTGCGGGGGTTACATGCTGTCCTGGCTGCTATCTGGCGGTCCGGTACTGTTCCTCCTGACCTGTTGAGGGTTGTTTTCATCCCTCTCTGGAAGGGAAGGGGGACCGATGGGACTGCAGCAATCACCGAGGCATCACACTGCTCAGTATACCAGGCAAGGTTCTCGCTCAAATCTTTCTTTGATGTATAAGAGACCACCTACTGAGGCATCAGAGGCTGGAGCAATTCTGGTAAGTCCACAATAGACTGTATCCTTGCGCTTTGAGTCACTGTAGAGCGCTGTCATGAATTCAGGCGTGGGCTGCTTGCAACCTACATCGACCTCAAGAAGGTGTTCGATGTGGTGCATCGAGAA
>NW_020869631.1:355015-357515 GCF_003789085.1 Penaeus vannamei | reverse complement strand
AGAAGAGCTAAATGCGACTTGGGGACAGAAAGCATTGAAGGCAAGACGCAGCAAAATGAAGTTATTACTTTCCATGCATGAGGTGGCTAATACGAGATGAGTTTACGATGAGCATACGATGGCACATTAAGATCTTAAAAGCATCGGAAAACGCAGAAGACAAGTTTCATAAGAGAAATGCGGGAAAAGGGGAAGGTAAGGGCGAGATGTATGTTGAATGTAGGGCATAAGACCTGAGAAAATTTTTTTTTTTTTTTTTTATAGATCTTTTGTTTGGTGGAAGAGGGTCGAAATAATCACCAAAATGTCCATTTCTTATAAAGACTGGATAACAATGCTGAAGAACAACACACACGCAAATATATAATTGTGAACACGCATATGATATATATACATAACTTATATACAACAATACATCACAACAGCGACTTTTCAAAGGATATATTGAGACTTGCTATTGCACACTTCTCTTGCACCTTGCGAGCATCATGCTTATTCCTGTGCTCGAATACTTGGGTTATCCCAGTAGCCATTTTCTGTTGCTCGCAGTTTTGATGTTGGTAATTTTAATCCTTCTTTCAATTTATGTTCTTCATTCCGTAGGCTTATTTCGTGATTGTTATTGGTTTCGTGTTTTGCATATATATATATATATATATATATATATATATATATATTTCATATATATATATATATATGTATGTGTGTGTGTGTGTGTGTGTGTGTGTGGTGTGTGTGTTGTACACATATATACCCCCTCATATACATATGTATATTTATGTATAAATGAATATAACCCACACATACACATATACATGCGTATGCAGACAAACATACACATATGTGTATGCCTATATTATGCATGTATGTGCTTACATACATACATACATACATATATATATATATATTATGTGTGTGTGTGTGTGTGTGTGTGTGTGTGTGTGTGTGTGTGTGGTGTGTGTTGTGCGTGTGTGTTTATGTATATATAGATATTTACATATATGCATGTATATGCACATATGTATGTATATGTATATACATATATGAATATATATATGTACATATATGTTAGTATATATCTATCTATCTATCTATCTATCTATCTATCTATATGTTTATGTTCATTCCCACACACACAAATATATGTATGTATGTATATACATGTGCGTATTAATAAACAATATTTCTGCATACATCACTGAATACGAAATCATTAACGAAAACTAATGTTAATCCAGGAGAGAAGGGACGTCATACGAGTACTTCCGAAACTTTATCTATTTATTTGCCAATCTCCTGATTAGACAGTGCCAATCAGGAGTGCCAACGAGAGCCACCTTGCGAAAACACAGGTGAGTTTGCAAAGTGTTCCGTTGACGGCATTCCTGTAAAAGTGTGAATCGAAATATCCTGGTGTTTTTGCGTGAAGGTCCTCCGGTGTCCTGTGTTGTCTAGCGGCCATACGACTGGCCGTAGGATGGGCGGCCGAAGGATGGGCTGCCGAAGGACTGTTGTCCGAAGGATGGGCGGCCGAAGGACTGTTGTCCGAAGGATGGCGGCGAAGGACTGTTGTCCGAAGGATGGGCGGCCAAAAGGAGATGGACGTCCTCCGAATGAGCCTCCGAAGGAACCTCCGCCTACTCCGCTATGTCCAATGAACTCCGCCTAATCCGCCGTGTCCAAATGAACCTCCGCCTAATCCGCCGTGTCCAAATGAACTCCCAGAAAAGCCAGGACGACCGAAGCCGACGGAGCCTCCACCCAATCCACCCGGCCTTCCACCGCCGAAGCTACCACCGTAGCCTCCGCCAGGAGCAGCTTCAGGATCAGCCGTCACGACGCACGCCACCGCCATCACGGCTGCCACCTTCACCTGCGGGAGACGCGGATGTGTGTGGTTAAAGCAATGATTTATTTATTTATTTATTTATTTTAACCTGGGATTCATGGGTGGGTCTCTGTTGGTCCGTAAGGATCAGTTAAAAATTAACATTACGTTTTACACAAAAAGGAGTGTTTTATTATTATTATCATTTTCAATTGCTTACTTTAAAGTTTGATGATACCTTGGGTATATCATACAAGTGTGAGACAATCAAATATCAATATATTAAGTCCAGGGCTCCATGGATCTAAAAGGGTTAAGCACCACTGCCCGAGATGATACATGGAGTTCTCTGTGCATTCCACGGTCTCTTCCCTTCCGCAATTCCACTGACGGTAAGTGAGTTTCGACACTTGAACCGAAATGAATGCCCCGGACAGGAGTGTTTCGGATACAAGTTTCGAAACTGGCTGTTCAGTGACGACGACTGTGGGCGCTTAACTGCATACTTATATACTAGGTGGAATAGCATCCTAGATATATTACGGCAGCGCTTTATGGCATGTGATGGGATATGAGTCAGAAAAACGGTCATGCATGTTAACAATACCTAGCGTAGGTCTAGCCAAAAATACAGTGCGCTGTTTGGGAAGAAAAAACTCACGAATGTGCGAA
>NW_020869631.1:335015-337515 GCF_003789085.1 Penaeus vannamei | reverse complement strand
TGCCACCGAAGCCTCCCGAAGAGCCACCGCTTCCAAAGCCTCCTGTATTGCCACCGAAGCCTCCTGTGGTGCCACCGAAGCCTCCTGTGGTGCCACCGCCTCCTGTGGTGCCACCGAAGCCCTCTGTGTTGCCACCGAAGCCTCCTGTGGTGCCACGAAGCCTCCTGTGTTGCCATCCTGTCCACCGAAGCCTCCTGTTGCCACCGAAGCCTCCTGTGTTTGCCACCGAAGCCTCTGTGGTGCCACCGAAGCCTCCTGTGTTGCCACCGAAGCCTCCCACCGAAGCCTCCTGTGGTGCACCGAAACCTCCTGTAGTGCCACCGAAGCCTCCTGTGTTGCCACCGAAGCCACCGAAGCCTCCTGTGGCCACCGAAGCCTCCTGTGTGCCACCGAAGCCTCCTGTGTTGCCACCGAAGCCTCCTGTGGTGCCACCGAAGCCTCCTGTGTTGCCACCGAAGCCTCCTGTGGTGCCACCGAAGCCTCCTGTGGTGCCACCGAAGCCTCCTGTGGTGCCACCGAAGCCTCCTGTGGTGCCACCGAAGCCTCCTGTGGTGCCACCGAAGCCTGAAGTGCCTCCCAGTCCACCGTAGCCTCCGGTGCCAACTGGTCTGCCGCCAAAGCCTCCGGTTCCGCTTCCGAAAGCTCCTGCGCTCACACCGGTGCCAGTGAAGCCTGCGCTAACACCGAGGCCTCCCGGCCTACCGCCGAAGCCTCCAACACCCCCGCCAAAGGCCCCCGCGCTGCCGTAGCTTCCGTAGCCTCCCGGGCGGAAGCCGCCGAAGTGCCTCGCCCCGCCTCGCCTTCCTCCGCCCTTTCCCTTGCCTCCCGGGTCGGCCTCCGCCACGCAAAGTAGCGCCACGACCGCCACCTGGAAGAAGGCGGTAGAACATAAATGACATCAGTAAGAGCGGCGAAACTGGATGAAGAATTATAAATAAAGAGATGAACAAATAAGTGAATGAAAATGTATCCGCAGAAACAAATCGAGCGATGAATAACATCGTAGTTCCTACTGCTCTTCCAACCTATTCCAGCGCGCCGCCACTTGTGAAAAAGGAAGAAGAAATCTTGGCACACCACCGTAATAATTTCCGCTGCGAATTCACTTGGGAAAACGATAACAGAAAAAAAAAAAATAAAGAAGAGAATAGTACTGCTATAAACACTATGACTATTACATCACGGGAAATATAACGGACTTTGAAACGCTTGGACGAACGTGCACATTACTCACAAAGGCCACAGCAGCTCTCATCCTGTCCTTGTCGAGTGAACCTGCTGAATAAGCTACAGGTCGGGTTCCTTCGGCGCTATTTGTAGGCGCTTGACCCTCCCCTTGGGGTAGGGGGTGGGGGTGAGATGCCAGTTAATGATTAGGACGAGATTTTACAAGGAGTCTGATGTGTCGACTGTGTTTGAAAAAATAAAGATATACTAGAGATGATTAATGCCCTTGCAATGTTAATCCTTCTCTGCTCAAGCCTACTCGTTCCTCGATGCAAGCGCCTGCATCGAGGCAATGATTACTAGACTCGAAGGTTGCTAAAAAAGAGAAACATAAGCCTGCAAACGTTCGGGGAAAACCAAGGAGGGTCGTGAGCCGCGCGGGATTGCCTAAACTCGGGGATTTTTCCTCGTGCGTTTTCTTCCCCATCGTCGCATATTCCTCTTCGTGTTTTCCTTTCAAGAATATCTTGTTTCCCTCCATTATTCGATCTAGTTTGTGCCAGCAACCGACCTTGAACACGAGAGGAGGGCCGAACACGCAAGCAAGCAAGCAAGCAAGCAGCCTGGATACAAGTGCGCTGGTGTTTTGCCTGTGGCTTTGTATGCGAGCGCCATGCAAAGCCAGGCAGGAGGACCGCGCTTGGAATCGTCGTCTGCTCTGCGAATGACGTGAACGGCCGGAGGAGGAGGACATGGCCGCACCTTTTTTCCGTCAAGCGCCCGTGGACTTATTATCTTCACCTCTTTCTCACTGTGTTTGTTCGTTTGTCTGTTTGTCATTTCATTTCCCTCCCCATCTTTCTCGGTCTGTCTGTCTGTCTGTTTGTCTATCAATCTATTTATGCATATAGGGATATGCTGATTGGTATATAGATAGATAGGCAGATAGATTAATGAATAAACGGATAGATAGATAGGCAAGCAGGTACGTAAATAGAAAGAGAGAGAGAGAGAGAGAGAGAGAGAGAGAGAGAGAGAGAGAGAGAGAGAGAGAGAGAGAGAGAGAGAGAGAGAGAGAGAGAGAGAGAGAGAAAGAGAAAGAGAAAGAGAAAGAGAAAGAGAGAGAGAGAGAGAGAGAGAGAGAGAGAGAGAGAGAGAGAGAGAGAGGAGAGAGAGAGAGAGGAGAGAGAGAGAGAGAGAGAGAGAGAGAGAGAGAGAGAGAGAGAGAGAGAGAGAAGAGAGAGAGAGAGAGAGAGAGAGAGAGAGAGAGAAGAGAGAGAGAAGAGAGAGAGAGAGAGAGAGAGAGAGAGAGAGAGAGAGAGAGAGAGAGAGA
>NW_020869631.1:307515-317515 GCF_003789085.1 Penaeus vannamei | reverse complement strand
GGAGGAGGCGGAGGAAGTGGAGGCGTTTGCTGTGGAAAATGGTAGACGACAGGCCTACGACGAAGCTGCAAAGGGTTAGCTGTTGCAGGTGTTGCATGGTCATACAGAATCAATAAAGCTTTTTGAGTGAAATGTTTCTTTCTTAAATTCATTTGGTTTGCTGGAGTTGAGGCTGTCATGAACACGTCTCAACTTTTACATAAGAGAAATTAAGACGGTTATTAGGCTATTGTACAATTAAGGATATTAGACACATGTTTTACTTAACAATGCCAACTGACAATACAAGAAAACGAAAGAGAGGAAGAGGAAGAACAACAGGAAAATAAACACACACCAAATGTTTTATCTCAAAAAACAATCAGCTGAGTATAATGGTCCATCGTTAAGTAACAAAGGCTCTTTGACAGCTGTTTTTTGCTGTGCTTGAAATCTGAATAGGATCCTCTTCAGGAAAGGTCCAAAGATTCCTTTCGCTCTCCTTTTATCTATTCATTTGTTTGTTTGTTTTTTGTTGATCTTAAGTCGGATGAACGAAGACTGATAGTCCATGTAAAGAGAAAAGAGGTGAACAAAATAAGAAACAAGAATTAAAAGCAGAAACAAGAAGTAAAAAATAAAAAGAAAGAAAAATAAAAGACAGAAGGAAACAAAGAAGCAGAAGAAAAAAAGGAAACATAACTTTGGGGGCGGTGGACGAGGAGGCGGAGGCGGAGGTTTCGGAGGAGGAAGTGGAGGATTTGGGGGAGGAAGTGGAGGCGGAGGCAGCGGAGGCTTTGGAGGAAGCGGAGGTTTCGGCGGTGGAGGATCAGGCTTCAGCAGCAGCGGAGCTCAAGGAACCGGCGGTTCGGGCTTCAGCAGCGGCAACAGTGGCTTCACGAGTGGAGGACCTGTGGCGTAAGTCTAACAACACACGTAAAACATATTTCCTGCTTTGAGCAGCGGCAACAGTGGCTTCACGAATGGAAAATATGCGATATATCAATATACTGCCACGATCGATGTCTTCCCCATGCTTTGTACACATATGTAGCCACAGTGTATTCAGCTGAATACATTTTATCCAAGAAAATGAAAAAAGACAAAGAAAAGGAAGTACTAATAGCACAAATGTTCTTATTGTCAACAGGCAGCCTATCCCCATCAGCAGCGTAAGAAAATGGTAATCGTTGGAACTGCGCTGAAACTGGACCGCGAAATGATTGCGCACATTTTGCGATTTCGTTGATTAATAAAGATGTATCTAGAAGCAGTTGATTGTGTTGATATCCCTAAGTCCCTCAGAAAAAAGTACATAACTGTAGCTGAAATAGATGTAACAGTAACACATATGCTTGCATCTCTCTCTTTCTCTCTCTCTCTCTCTCTCTCTCTCTCTCTCTCTCTCTCTCTTCTCTCTCTCTCTCTCTCTCTCTCTATATATATATATATATATATATATATATATATATATATACAGTAATAGGTAAAAATATATTGTATCTGAATATCTATTTATATCGATATATATTTTCTCTATCTATTTATCTGCCTAGCTATCTATTTATATCGATATCTACATGTCTTTCTATCAATTTATTTGTCAATGTACCCCTCTATCGACTTATCTAGCTGTCTGTCATTATATATAAGAAAACTTTTCATTCCATCAGTTATTAGTTACATTTTCTAAATGTTTACAAAGCTATATCTTTATTCGCTTCTGTTATGCCACAATTCTGTTTCAGTTTTACGATGCAGTTATACATCTCATTCTGTTTATCATATATTTGTTATTTATAATAATAATAATAATACAATGTTGGTCGAAGTTTCTGATCTGTAGGAAGTTCCCAATTTTCTTAAGTTTGATGGGATACTTTCCTCGACAGCATTGAAATCTCCGGTGGAAGATAGTGATATCCTGGAACTCGAACCTGACAAATGAAATCGGAATAGGAATTGTTGTCACAGGATGTATTTCCTATTGTTGTTCTATTTTGTGATTGCCCATTATTACAGCAAGGCTATATTTTTTCCCTATGAGATTTTAAGATCCTCCATAAGACATTGGAGCTACAAAATAGCAGCAATTAACAGAGACTATAATCATGATAATTATCATATTCATAATGATCATGATGATATTGGTGGTAATAATAACAACAAAAGAACACCAACAACAATACTGACAATATCAAAAGTGATAATAATCATAAGAAAAGTAGAATAACACTATTATTGAACGTACAATTCATTCAGTGACAATCCTTCATCATTTCACCGTGCAGCTGATGAAGACAATTCCTCTGGATGCCCGCTGACCAAAGCGCCTTTTATTCATACAACATCACTGGTCATAGAAATGAGATCATCACATGACCACACTCTAGATACTTAGGTACACCATTTAATATACATCCAAATATAATTATTACTGTTATTATTATTATCATCATCATCATCATCATGATAATATTATCATAATGATGATGATGATGATGATGATATAAATAATGTTAATGATGATTGTTATTATCATTTTCTTTATTATTATCATTGTTATTAACATTATTCTTGTTATCGTTATTATTATCATCATTATTATTATCATTTGTAGTAGTAGTATTGTTATTATTATAATATTTTTTATTATCATCATCATCATTATTAATATCATTACCATTATTATTATCAATATTATTATTATCATCATCATAACAATTACCATTATCATTATATTATTATTAGTGGTGGTAGTGTATGATTATTATTATCATTTTCATTATTATTTCTTTCTTTGTTTATTACCATTACCATTATTGTGTTTATCATCATCATTATAACTGTTATTGTTGTCATAACTATTAAGAATGCTATTGTAATCATTTATATTTCTTTACTACAATAGTGATAATGATGATAATGATAATAAAAATGATGATGATAAAAACAAGAACAATTATTATTCATGTTGTAAATTTTCTTTTATTATTATTCTTATAATTATTCTTATCATTAATGATATCATTATCATTATTATTATAAATAATTATAATTATCATTAGAATTTTATCATTAGAATTTTATAATTATTGTCATTTCATTATTGTCATTGCTCATATAATCATCACTACTATATTAGGATTATTGTTATCATTGTCATTCATCATTATTATTATCATTATTATTTATGATTATGATTATCATTATTATTAGTGTAATTATTATTGTTATATATCATTATTATCATGATTATGTTAATGATTGTTTCTTTCATTATGATTAGAATTATCTTCATTATCACTATCATCATTATTGATACCATTATTATTATCTTTGTCCTTATAAGTATTAGTTTCATCAATATCTTTATTATTAATTCCATCATTATCATTACCATTGCATTACCACTATCATTTTTCATAATCAATCTTATAAGTGACATTTTAATTTGGGAAATCAACAATTTTCTATTATTTCTTTGTATGTCAACATATTTATCTCTTTATCTCTTTATTCCTATTACTAAATTTGATTAATATGTATTAATTCAACTAAAATCACTATCACTATTCGTCTTCTTGTTTTCCTTCTTTGCCATATCGCCCTCCTCCTTCTTCTTTACCATCTCCTTTTCCTCAGTTTCCTCTAATTTCCCCTAATTCTTCTCTACCTTTTCACTCTTTCTCCATCCTTTCCCTCTTTTTCCTTTTCCTATGCTTCTCAGATGGAAACCTAATGAAAATTTTCGGAAACTATTTTCGAAAAAAACAAAACAAAAAGATATTAGGTTTCCCAAATGTACGGGAAACCCGCTCTCATTTTTTTCTTAAATAATCCCATTTTGGATTCCAAGAACTTTCTTTGTGTCTTTTTACCATCATCACCTTCTCGAAAAAAGAAAGAAAAAGAAAAAGGAAGGATAACCGGCTATAAATACCCTTCAGACGCATCCTCTGTCAGTTCTCGGCTCCTGTTGGTTCGGGAAAGAGGCATCATGAAGTTCGTTCTCGCCTTGGTGAGTGCGACGCATAAGTTCTCAGTTTAAAGAGTATATTACTAAAGGCGTAAGTTAGGTTTCAGAAATAATGAAGAATAACTTTTAGGCAAGAGAAGTCCTATAAGACGGTATCTAGGCCTAATATGCAGTTGCGAAGACGATGCAGTTTAAACCTGCTTTTGCTTTATTTACTGTAGCATGTATCACAGTAACGTTCAGAAAAATGGGCATAATTGTGACTACTGCCTTGTTGAACTGAATTACTTAGCTTTTGCAGGAAGTAATCATGAGCTAAAAGGTCTTGGAACTTTAGGAACTTCCTTCGAGTCCTGAAAGTCTGACACAAAGGCCTTGGTTCCTTAGGCGGTGGTGGCGGCGGCGGCGTGCCTGGTGACGGCCGCTCCTGGCGGAGGCTACGGGGGAGGAGTGTTGAGGCGCTGGAGGCGGAGGCGGAGGAGGGCGTGGAGGCGGAAGGGAGAGGCCGAGGAGGGCGTGGGAGGGGGGAGGTTTTCCGTGGGTCTGGCGGGAGGACTTTCCATTAAGGGAGGGGGAGGCTTCGGGGGCGGTGGACAGGGAGGCGGAGGCTTCGGAGGAGGAAGTGGAGGTTTCGGAGGAGGAAGTGGAGGATTTGGGGGAGGAAGTGGAGGCGGAGGCAGCGGAGGCTTTGGAGGAAGCGGAGGTTTCGGCGGTGGAGGACTAGGAGGTGGAGGAGCAGGCATCGGCGGAGGAAGCGGAGGCCACGGAGGAGCTGGAGGCTTCGGTGGAGGGGTGGAGGTGGATCGAGCTTCAGCAGCAGCAGCAGCGGCTTCACCGGCACCGGATCAGGCTTCAGCAGCAGCAACAGCGGAGCTCAAGGAACCGGCGGCTCAGGCTTCAGCAGCGGCAACAGTGGCTTCACGAGTGGAGGACCTGTGGCGTAAGTCTAACAACACACGTAAAACAGCATATTTCCTGCTTTGAAAATATGCGATATATCAATATATTACCACAATCATTCTCTTTCCCATGTTGTGTATACATATTTAGACACATAAGTAATAATGATAAAAAAATAAATGCATACATTTGAACAAAGTTTATCCAAAAGAGAGAGAGAGAGAGAGAGAGAGAGAGAGAGAGAGAGAGAGAGAGAGAGAGAGAGAGAGAGAGAGAGAGAGAGAGAGAGAGAGACAAATGATGCTATTGTCAACAGGCAGCCTATCCCGATCAGCAGCGTAAGAAAATGGTAACCCTGAAAACTTCAACGAGACTGGACCATGAAATTATTACGTAGATTTTGTGATTTGGTAATAAAGACGTAATTAGAAGCATTTAATTGTGTTCATATCCCGTTAATAATGCGCATAGCTGCAGCTGAAATACATATAACAGTAATTCATCAACTGTTATGTACGTACATACGTAAAAATAATCTAATTATATTGTCTCTTCTTAAGCAAAATTGTTTGCTTTGTATGAATATGCCAGGACGAATGTATATTAATATTTCTGCAATTATTCCAGTAAAAGTCTACGGCATTATAACTTGAAGTATTTCAGAACCTTGGAAAATATAATAGTCACCCGTGCGAGGCTCCGTTTTTATAAGAAAACTTATAAGGGTAAACTAGCAACAATACTATAAAATATCGTAAAATCTTCATCGAATGAGTCCTGTTCTTTCATACAGGACTAAATATATTATTGAGTACAGCTTAAAATTATGATTATTTGGACGAAATAAACGTATGTGAGAACTTGTTTTCAGTAAGAAGCATTATTAGTGAGTAGTTCTATAATGTGGACGTATCTATGAATATATAATGTATCTGAAATAATTCACATATCTCATTTTCAACGATCGTTTATTTCATTACAATTTCCAATGAATATTTTTTTCATATAATTGAATCAAGAATTATGAAAATAATATCCCGAATTTGCAAAAGCTGCGATATAATAAAGAGAAATGACAAGTAAATCTAACTTTGGTAATAACGTAATATATGCATAAAAAAATCTTCCTTCTGGGGTATACCAACGAAAGAACAATGTGTTCATGTACAAAGTTGAACTCAATAGTCACGTAATTTTGTTGTACCTCATACCTCACAGCTATAATACCCGCTTGTAGCCTTTGCCATTATATAATAGACAAGTTTCTCCTGATTAGCTGTTTCATCAAACTCTATTGTCACGTGACTTGCATCTGGTGATCCCATTCGTTTGTCAAATCGGGGTACATTTCCCGTAGATTTATGTAAAGAATATTCAATAATTAATGCACTAATGAAAAATAGTAGTAGTAGTAGCAGTAGTAGTAGTACTACTAGTAGTAGTAGTAATTAGTGCAGAAGTTATTAACCCTTTTGAAGCCATGAAAAGAATATTCAATAATTAATGCACTAATGAAAAATAGTAGTAGTAGTAGCAGTAGTAGTAGTACTACTAGTAGTAGTAGTAATAGTAATAGTAATAGTAGTAATAGTAGTAGTAGTAGTAGTAATAGTAGTAATAATAATAATGATAATAATAATGATAATAATAATGACAATAATGGTAATAATAACAACAATAATGATGATGATGATGATAATGATACTGATAATGATAATGATAATAATGATAATAATGATAATAATGATAACGATAAGGGTAATGAAAAGGGAAATGAAAATAGTAATGGTAATGGTAATAATGATAATGATAATGATGATATTGATAATGATGATAATGATGAAATGATAATGATAATGATGATAATATAGTAATAATAATAATAATAATAGTAACAATAATAATAATAGTAATGATAATAACAATAACAACAACAATAATAATGATATTGATAATGATGATGATAATGATAATAAAAATAATAATAAAACTAACAATACTACTACTATTACTACTACTAGTGATAATGATAAAACAACAACAATAATAATGATAATGATGATCATAAATAATAACAATAATAATTATGATAACGATAATGATAATGATAATGATGATAGTGATAATGATGATGATCATAATTATAATAAAAATAAAGTCAATAATAGTTGAAATAAGTTGAAATAAGTTGAAACAATTATGATAACAATAAAAATGATAGCAATAATAACAATAATGATAATAATAATGATGGCGATGATGATAATGAAAATAGTAATAATAATAACAGTAATGATAATGATACTTATGATAAGGATGATGACAACAATAATAATAACAATAGCAATGATAATAATGATGATTGTAATGATAATAATAATAATGATAATTATAAGGATAGAATAATAAGAATAATGTTGATTATAGTGATAATCTCTTTTATTGTGGATTTTTTTTTTTTTTTTTTTACAGATGACCGGTTTCGAATATATCTTCGTCAGAAATACAAAAATGTATTTCTATAGATATATTCGAAACCGGTCAAATACATCTCTTGTATTGTGAAGACATTCATTCTCATTCATACCGTTTCTAGTAATGATGATTATAATAATGCAGCTGATAATGTTAATGTTAATAAGAAAAAAGTAAGAATAATGATGATAAAACATCATGAACAACAACAATAATAATGATAAGAATGATAGTAATAATAACAATAATAATGATAAGAATGATTGTAATAATAACAATAATAATGATAAGAATAATAGTAGTAATAGCGATAATAACGATGAATATGATGATAATAAAAATTATGATAAATAAATGCCAAGGGGAATAATACTAGCAAATATAAACAAGAAAATGACAGTGAAACCATTGCTGAAATAAAAATAATGTTAAAAGCTTCTACTGGAAAAAGAATGTGAATGAAAACTAACGAAGAAGAAGACGAAGAAAATGCATAAAGAAAGATGAACAATTGAATCAGAAACAAACGTTTATAAAACACTTAGAAACATATAATATGAAAGACTAGTCGTTGCTGTCGAAAATACGGAAAAGAACGATATGGACGAAAAAGTTATAGACCAATGCAAAGGACATATTAGACGATAAATAAAAGATATTACGATGTGGATATGATAATGCAAATCTTTTATTACTAGTGTCAAAAACTATCGATCGCTGAGTAACGGATACATCTATATCGCTTTATCTCTGTGTGTATATATTTGTTCACACGCATGTAAATACACATTCGTATCTCCATGGGCACTTTGTCTATCTATCTACCAATCTATCTCCACGCGAGGCTAAGTATGTGTGACTCGACGAAGATTCATGGCAATAGGGTACATGAAACGAAAGTCTTCACAACTCTACGGTACATTAGCGCCACGTTTCAAAACTGAAGACTCTTAAAAAAACAAACAAACTAAGAATTGCAAGACGATTGAGAATGACAATCCGGTTGCGAGTCCATGGTCACAAACGCCAGCCTAAATTACAACCCAGCTTGACGGAACAGTCATGCACGAAACATCTATCTCAATACAAAAAAAATCTCATGAGGATTTGCAATGCAGAGATACATTTTAAAGAAGTTTGTGGTATATTGTGTGTATATCTTTAAGTATAGGATATATATAATTGCCTATCTGTCTATCCACACATATGCGTATAAATTTCTAGTGTAATATTATTCTGATATCGCGTTTACCAGATTAATATTATACGAGGTAATTCCTTTATTTTCTACATTCAGAAACGTGCGGAAATGAATGCATAGATATATAAATAACAAGTTGAATAAAAGTTCAGTAAAATTTAAAAAAGTATCGTAGATTTTTTTTTTATTCGGTATTCAATATTCTATTTCCAAGAATTAAAAAAACAAAAACAAAAAACATGTGTAATATATTTCATCACATAAATAAATCTGAATCTTCTTATCTTACATCTATTCATATCAACATTCCTATTTATGTTGCAAATCAATTATGACTATTCTATATAATTACACAAGTTATCCATTATTAACTTTGGTAAGTGATAGGGGAAGATAATATTTTCTTTACAATATTTCTTAAAATTTTCGTCGCGTTACTCTCATATACATATTTTTATATATTATTTTTTTGGGGGGGAATTCTGATCTCAGACTTAGTTTTCCATTTTCTTGTTCTCATTATTATTATCATTCATAATCATCATTATTATCACGAATACTACTACTACTACTATCATTGGTATTGTTAAAATTATTATTATTAGATTATCATTATTTCATTACCATTATTATTACTGTTAGTACCACTGTTATCATCATTACCATTATTATCATGGTCATTATCATTATCATCATGATCCTTCTCATTATTATTATAATAATTTACATTATTATCATTATCATTATTACTATCGTGAGGATATCAATAATAATAACAATTGTTATTATAATAATTATATCACCATTATTGTTATTATCATTATTATTATTATTATTATTATTACTATTATCATTATTATTACTTTTATCATGATCATTATTATTATTGCTACTATTATTATTATTATCATTATCATTATTATTACTATTGTTATCATTATTATTAGTACTATTATCATTATTACTCTTGCTATTATTTTTATCATTGCTATCATCATTATCATTGTTATTATCATTATCATTATTATCATTAATATTATTATCATATCACTATCATTATTGTTAGCATTAACATTATCACCACTACAATTGTTATCATCATTATCATTTTTGTTATCATCTTTATCAATGCTATTATCATTACTGCTATCAAAATCATTATTGATGTCTTTATCATCTTAATGATCATTGTCATTATCTTATATTTTCCATTGCCATTGTTATCACTACTCTCATTTTCATTATCAACATCATTATTATTATTATTTTCACTAGTATTATCATCATCATTGTTTCTGCTCCTATTATCATTATCATTATTACTAATGTCGTTATAATTATCACCACTATCATTATTGATATTATGGTTATTATCATCATCATTATTAGTATTGTTTTTCATCAGAATCATTAGCATTATTATCATTAGTATTATAACTTTATGATGATCATTATTATTACCTTTT
>NW_020869631.1:288792-296935 GCF_003789085.1 Penaeus vannamei | reverse complement strand
CACGTACGTCAGCCGTACAAAGAAACCCAGTGGCTGACCTTTCCTGCTTGGTCATGCCGTGCCTTGAAACTCGATAAGTGCACTTTTTTGCAGAGAATTCCAGCGTACGAAAGCGTAATTCTAATCATGCAATAAATCATCTAGATTGGGCAGTTTTTGCACGTGTGTGTGTGTGTGTGTGTGTGTGTGTGTGTGTGTGTGTGTGTGTGTGTGTGTGTGTGTGTGTGTGTGTGTGTGTGTGTGTGTGTGTGTGTGTGTGTGTGTGTGTGTGAGAGAGAGAGAGAGAGAGAGAGAGAGAGAGAGGAGAGAGAGAGAGAGAGAGAGAGAGAGAGAGAGAGAGAGAGAGAGAGAGAGTGAGGTGACGCAGCGCGCGCGCGTGTTAGAGTGGAAGGCTAACACAAGAAAATAAGAGACAAGAACACAAGTTATAAAAAAAAATAAATACGAACAGTTCTACAAAACTCCGTCCTGAAGGAGACGCTCAAAAGGTCAGAACAACTTAACGGAATGAATAAGTTAAAAGGGTTAGCCCGGCCACATGCAGCCCACGAGGTTACCCATTCATTACTCATGCCGTGAGTAACTTCCTTCTGCCCAGGGACAAGGAAGTCACCGAGTGCGGAAATTTCTCTCGGCACTTTTCTGGCCAGCGTGAAAGAAGAACGAAGAAATCGGACCCAGAAAAATGCCAGCGATTCAACGAAGAAAATGACAGAAGGAATCGTTACACCACGTGACCAGCTGGTGTCTGCCTTGGCATTTCGAGCGGCCGGCGGCGCCGCCAAACGTGTCCCGCTCATGCTATTGTGCTCGGCGCCGCCCTCGCCGCCCATCCGCGCCTTTGTCTATCTACTTGCAGAGGCACGCAGGCATAGGAATACACTGTACATACACATGCTTGCGCGGACTGACACGCCGGTAGATGCACATAAGCAATGCCCACATAAAGGCACAGCCTTCATATATGCGTATATCACCTCCTCACGCCCTTTACATAAGCAAACCCAATAACCCACATATTTACAGAAGCGCGCGCGCGCGCACAAGCACACACACACACACACCCCGCAGGGAAACGGGCACGTGACCTTCCGGGCGTGAAACTGGCGACGGCGCTGAATTCCTTGATTTTCGTTTCCGGTGTCTCGCGATCTCGTGCTTTATTCGATTCTGTGTTCGTGTTATCGCTCCAGTTATCGCCTTTTGTCTTGACGTGTCTCTTTTGTTCAGATTCAGCGACGGCGAGTTTGTCATTTGCTCTTAAGGAAAATTATCGCCAAGGTCCCTGTCCAAGAACGTCCAATAATCATCCCTTCAGTCATCGCCAAAATAATGCCCTTTCATAATAATAACAATAATAATTGTAAGAATAATAATAGTAGTAATAGTAGTAGTAGTAGCTGTAGTAGTAATAATAGCAATAGTAATAGTAAGTAATCGTAAAAATTATAATAATAATAATAAAAATAATATGATAATAATCGTAGTGCCTCCCTTCATAACAATCATATCGTCATCCTCCCCAAGCCCCCTCATAACCACCACCATCACCACCACTAACAGTCACGATGCCCAACGCTCATCGCCACAGCCTTCACCCTATCGCCAAATATCGTCCACATCCACGCCCGCGATCACGACTACAGTCACCAGTTTGTTTGGGCGTGGGTGGGGGGGTAAGTGAACGCCCGAATACAGACTCATGGGCGGGCGGGTGGGCGGGTGGGCGGCCAGACAGACAGACAAATAGACATAGCAGCGGGCGTTCCTCACGACCCGACCGGCACTTCCTGTCAGCGACACCCACGATCGGACAGACAGGCACTCGGAAAAAAAGACAATGGCACGGATACAGCTCCTCTACACACGGTAGATAGATAGATGATAGATAGATGATAGATAGATAGATAGATAGATGATGATAGATAGATAGATAGATAGATAGATATAGATAGATGGAAGGATGGATGGAGGATGATAGATGGATGTGTGGATGGATGGATGAAGGGATGGATGGAAGGATGGATGGATGATGGGATGGAAGGATGATGATGATGGATGAGATGGATGAAGGGATGGTGGATGGATGAAGGATGGATGGATGAAGGGATGGGTGGATGGAAGGATGGATGAATGAATGGAAGGATGGATGGATGAAGGATGGGTGGATGAAGGATGGATGGATGAATGGAAGGATGGATGGATGAAGGGATAGGTGGATGGAAGGATGGATGGATGATAAGGAAGGATGGATGAAGGGATGGGTGGATGGAAGGATGGATGGATGAATGGAAGGATGGATGGATGAATGGATGGATGGAAGGATGGATGGATGATGAAGGATGGATGGGGATGGATGGAGGATGGATGGATGATGAAGATGGATGAAGGGATGGATGGAAGGATGGATGGATGAAGGGATTGGAGGATGGAAGGATGGATGAATGGTTGGAAAGATGGATGGATGAATGTATGGATATAGCTACATCGGGACTCGACAGTGAAACAGACAGACAGACATATAGTCCGACTGAAAACAAAACCCAGGGATGAGTAGATAGGCGTACAAACACTCACATGCACGCACTGTCAAACACGAAACCGCACAAAAGAAACATACGATTTTACACACGTAACAAACTGCACACTAAATAAGAGAACAGAAAAAACACAAAAGCACACCTATACGCACACAAACAAACAGATCTTCAACCTTACCACCAAAGATACAAACAACCAAATATATGCACAGCCATACGAACAAACCCACACGCAAAATCCCAAAGATAAACCCCAGGCATGTGCACCGCCCCCTGTGCCTTCTTCCTTCACCAAGGGCACGGGCAAATGAGTAAAAAAAAAAAAAAATCGAAAAAATATCACCCATACTGATGCCAAAATCTAAACGGTAAAGAGAGTGAGTGAATCGAAAACACACACACACACACACACACACACACACACACACACACACACACACACACACACACACACACACACACACACACACACACACACACACACAGCACACACACACACGCACACACACACACGCACACACACACACACACACACACACACGCACACACAAACACACACACACACAAAAATGTCACCGCATGCAATAACGACAGGAAGAAAAAGCAATGACAGGGGCGATAAAAAGAAAATCGTTGCATTTCTCTTTTTAATATTGCAGGCATTACGTCGGGGAATGAATGCACGGACAAGGGCGTTTGGCGACGGCATACTTGGCAGCCTCGACCTTCATCTGGCCCGGAGGAGGAACGAGAAAGAGGCATAGAGAGGAGGAAAAGGAGAGAAAAGAAATGGGTATCTATCGGTCTCTTTCTTTCTTCTGGTTTCCTTTTTCTCATTCTGTATCCATCTCTCTTCCATTGCTGCCCTATTTCCTCCTTTCTTACCTCTCTCGTCTCCCCCCTTCTAACTCTCGCCTCTTCCCTCCCTCACCCCTCCTTCCATCTTCTACCCCTACCCCTTCCTCCCTCCTCCCCATCCCCTCCTACTCCCCTCCTTCTTCCCTCAGGTGACCAAGGCGCGCGGGGACAGCGGCGAGCGCCCACCTTCTCCTGGGCGGCGGGAGCGAAAGTGGCCGCGGCGCTCTCCTCACTCTCGTTACCTTGCCGCGGGACACGTCGTGGGACGCAAGCGGTCGTTTAGCCCTTGATATGCACACACAGACGTACGCACGTACAAACACGCGTTCGCACACACCGACATACGTACACGGGTTCGCACAAGTACACACACGAACACGTACAAAATAAACGCAACAGAAACGCACATAAAAACGTCTACTCCTGTTTATTCTATGTACGAACTCCTCTGTGCGCCAGCGAAAAGATACGTTCTGTGTGTCTGTACGTCTGCGCGCTGAGCTGTACGCGTGTTTGTGCGTTCGTGCGCGCCTGCATCCAAGTGGCCTCAGGTGCAAAGATCTGGTTTCTACCTGCTTTCTTCTGGCGTCTTCGGAACAACCTTAAGAGCGGAGCGGTTGGCCATGGCGATTTTTTTTTCAATGGATAAACCAGCCCTTACTATTCTTTAAATTATTTTCTAGCCTCCTCTTATCTAATTATCAAAACGGGAAGGGAAATATTATTAATAATAACTCAGTTACATAATGACGAAGGAAAAGAGGAAGAGTGACGAGCGAAACGCCATCCTCGTTGAGAAATAAATATATATATTGTAACGCCTCACTAAGCGGCCATGATTCTTCTTGCCTCATATCTGTTACTTTTCATTTTCTCTCTTACCCTCTCTGCATCTATTTTTTTCCTACGTATTTTTTCTACCGATCTATTCCATGATTAGCTGTGTGCCTGTATTTGTGCCCGCCTGCCTAGCCTCCTTCTCCCTGTCCTCTTTTCACTTTCACTTTCCCTTCCCTCCCTCCCTCTCCCTCTCTCTTTCCCACTCCTTCTCCCTCTTCCTATCGCCTGAACATCGAAGCCGACTTCCGCGTGACGTCACCCTCTGCTTTCGTCATCTTGCAGTCAATTCGGAGAAAAAAAACGAGAACAGTTACAGTTACAAGACATTTAAAAATCTGCGTCTCAGGAGTCAGGAGGAGATTAACGTCAGCTCGAAACCTACGGAGGCGTCCTCAACACAATCAGCTGATCGTTATCATTATCAATATCCTTGTTGTTATTGTTTTTTATTACCCCTATTATCATTACTATCGTCATCATAATTTTTAAATGATCATCATCATTGCCATTATCACTAATATCGTCATTAATAGTGCTGTTACTATTATTAGTAGTATCATAATTATCAATATTCCATTATCATTTCTTCGTAACAGCAGCAGTAGTACTATTGTTTTTTTACCATAATTATCATCATACTGATCATCACCACGGCCATCTCCAATTCTTCATCTTCATTATTGCAATTATTGGCATCATCAACATATCCTTCATCCCATTCAAAATAACACCTTACATCACCATCCATTGACCCTAGTTTGTCATTTTCATGTGCCAGTGCAATTCGCCGCGTATCTAAAAACCCCAAAATTTATTACTTCACCATCGTAATTACCCCCAATATTTCACCACCATTACCCAAAGACCATTTTACTATCGTCATAACCACCCTCGCCGCCTTAAAATCATCTAAAAATAATCGACCTTTAAAAAAAATATCCAAAAAATAATAATCATCTTAGTCTGAAAAAAAAAAGACTAAAACTCAACCCCCTCCACCGCCTTACGTCCAGCTGCGTCAAAGGCGGTCCAGCTGCGTCCACTGAGGCGGAGGAGGTCGGATTCCCCTTCCCTCTCGGCCAACGGCTACGCCCTGCGGTTTTCGGTTCCCGGGGAAGGCGGGGCGAGCAAGGGACGAGGTAATCATCGTGGATAGATGTCACTGTGGATAGTGGACTCGATTCGGACCCTTTCCAGTTTCGATTTCATTTTCATTTGACTGTACTCTGTGTCCTTTGTTTTGGTTGTTCTGTCTTGTATTCCGCATCTTTCTCTCTCCATTTCTATTCATTTTCCTTCTCTTTGGCTTTCTCTTCAAACTTATTTCTCTACATTATTCTCTTTATTATCTTTCTCTCTCCATCCTTCCCTTTATTATATTTTCTCTCTCTCATCGCATCGTACCGATTCTCTACCGTAACGTAAAAGAATAATATGTTTTCCCCGTCTTTCCGTCATTTCCTCCGGTCTAAACTGCAACATAAAAATACTATATTCAGAAACCACTCACTAGGCTTCACTACCACACTCGCCGCCAATAAACCTCACCACCAGAATCCACAACCTCCTCCACACACATACACATACCTACTCCTCCCTCCCCTCCCCTGTCCCCCCCTCCCCCCCCCCTTTGCTCAACCACTACGGACATCCGAGCCGACCTCAACGCATCATGGCCAAGACCTTAGTCCAGACAACAATACAGCGCTGCCAGCAGTGGCTACAATGACAGCAGTAGCATAGCTCAACCCCTACAGAACATGCAAATTGAATGAGAAACATTTCTTTTCTTTTGAATACACGAATACACATTTATTTCAGTCGGAACCATTCTTATCTGTATGGATAATTTTGACATTTTGTAACTACATTAGCCATGTATCATTTCGTATTCGCATATACAAGTTGCAAGACAATTGTAACTGTTGCACTTCCTCCTTTGAGAAAATGACAGTACCGACACCTCCTGCTGATCTTTCTAACAACACTGCCGTTAACGCGCTGACACTTCACTTCTACTAACAAAAGCAATACTAACGACACTGACATCGCTGCCTTCACGTGAGCTGCCAGCAGAGAATAGTTCCAGCGCCAAGCCTGTTTCTTCTTCATTCTCTCTCGACCTCCATTCCACAGAATCGCTAAGTGCTTTTATCGGAAGGACATTTCCTGCACACATTCTGACAAAACAAAACCATGAATACCGCACGAGCTCTTTAACAAACGCTTATATGGAACATGCGTTTTGATATGTAGTTTTTAACCAGATCTTTGCAAGAATTCGAAAACAGACGCAAAATATATCTACGTCCTTGTGAAGCTACCCAGCCTCGGTCGTAAAATTACAAGCCTATATACACGCATCTAATGATTTTTAAGTACCTCGTTATGAAACAAAACATTGGACGACCACGTGCCCAGTCCCCTAGTGCCAGAAAATGTTGTCAGAAGCATTCAAAATATTTCCCTTCCTCTCCTACCCCAACTTTCTCCTTTCTCCTTCCTCCTCCTTCCTTCACTTCCTTCCTTCCTCCTTCATCCTTCATTCAATCCTTCCTTCTTCCTTATCTCCCCTTCCTCCTTCACCCTTCCTATCTCTCCTTCCTCCTCCATCCTCCCCATACCTCTATAAACCTCCCATCCCTCACTACGAACCTCATTCCCTCAAGGGCAAAGTCACGAAATGAGACACGAGTAAAAAAAAAAAAGTCTCTTAATAAAAGAAAAGGAAATGCGTATAGAGCAATCTTTGTTTTAACTGATGAATAAACATGACGACGACGACGACGACGATGGCGACGATGAGGGTAATGGCGATGACGGACGCTGTGGGAAGGCTAAAAGGGAGGGAGCCGTGGGGGTGGGGGTGGGGGTGGGGGAGGAAGGAAGGAAGTTCATCAACGGGGAGAGGGGGGGGTGAGGGTTGACAAATGGCATGCTCACCGACTTCCAAGGACGCCGTGAGAACATATCTGAGGGTCAGAAAAAGGAAAAAGGTCGAAGTACACACACACACACACACAACACACGCGCACATATATATATATATATATATATATATATATATATATAGTTATAGATAGATATAGATATAGAGAGAGAGAGAGAGAGAGATAAAGAGCATAAAAGAAAAGAAGACAATAGAAAGAAAAGCTTAAAAAACGGAAAACGTCAAAAAGAAAAGAGGAAATATAACAAATAACAATGAAGACAGCAACGAAGGATGAAAAAACACACCAAGATGACCGAAACAAATTCCACAAAAAAAAAAAAAAAAAAAAAAAAAAATCAAGGAAAGATCACGCCGCCAAAAGACAATTAGAATAAAACAGAAAAAGTGAAAACGAAACCAGACGCAAAAACAAGAATCCCCAGAATGACGACCAGCCAATGAGAGAGTGGAAGAGGAAGGCGGAGTGAGTCACGCCGCGACGCCGCCCCCGGTCCGCGCGAGGGCCGGCGGGATGACCAGCGGCGGGCGGCGATGACCCAGGGCGGCGGGATGACCCAGGGCGGGATGACCCAGGGATGACCCAGGATGACCCAGGCGGGATGACGGGACGGGACCCAGGGCAGCGGGATGACCCAGGGCAGATGACCCACCCAAGGCGCCGCGCTGGGGGCACGGGAGACCGTAAGTGCACGGGTGGGGGAAGGAGAAGGGGGAGGAGGAATAGGAAAGGGGAAGAGGAAGGAGGAATGGGAAGGGAAGGAGGGAAGGAAAGGAGGAGGAAAGGAAAGGGAGGAGGAATGGCGAAGGAATGGCGAAGGGGAAGGAGAAGTCCTCATTGAAAGAGCCAGATACCATACCATCGGAAATATAATCAAAAAGGGGAAAGCGGACACAATAAAAGAAAGAAAAAATAAAGAGAGCCGGGGAAGCAACAGGTGAACTGCAAAGAGAA
>NW_020869631.1:275733-284990 GCF_003789085.1 Penaeus vannamei | reverse complement strand
GGGTTTCCTAGCCGGTAAGGAAATTTCTCCCATCCTCATCTCCCTCCCTTCCCCTCCCTCTTCCCTTTTCCCATCCCCTTCCCTCTTCCCGCCCCCCCCCCTTTTCCCATTCCCCTTCCCTAGCCATAAAAAGTGAGGTCATTTGCATATGGTAAGATATTTTGTTTTCTTCCTGCTCTTCGTCTTCTATCATCAGTTAAATTGAATCAACATCATTAGTAGCAGTAGTCGCAGTAGTAGTAGTAATAGTAGTAACTGTTGCTGTTGTTGCGACTCAATTTCGCTTCTCATTCCCAAACTTAAATCTCTTCCTTTTTATCGTTTTTCTTCAATTATCCGCCTATAATTCCCAAGAGTTGCCAGTCGCCACACAATCCCACTTTCCCAGTCACAATCCCCAGCCTTAATTATGGGGGATTTCTAGAGTATGAGCAAATTCTTCATCGAATATAATTTCATGATCTTTGAGATTTCGTGTCTTAGGTTATTCCTTAAACATAAAAATAATCAGACATAAGGAATTAAATTTCCTCAAAACAAGAACAAAGTCCAAAACAAAGACAAGACAAGTAAAAACCCTTTCTTAAGCAATGACAATTATAGAACATGTTAACGAGACCTTCCACCGGCATACTTCCCACCCGGCCCCGAGCTATGCCTGTGGGTGCCACGGGAACCTTGAGAGGGAAGCACTTTGCTGGCACTCTTTAGCTGTGTCCTCACTCTCACTCCTCCTCCTACTACTACTACTCCTCTTCTCTCCTCCGCCCTTCTCATCAGTCTCCTCCTCCTCTCATCCAATCCCCTCCTCATCCCTATCCTTCCCCTGGAAATAGCAATACCAATATTCTCAAAAGCTTTATATCAATATCTACAGTACTGTGGTTTACATACACCAGTCCTTTATTTACCGTGCTGTTAAGTACTGCACAGCGGTGTAATGATGCTTTAATGCTAAATAGATCATTAGAGAAGGAGGAGACGACGGTGAAAAGAAAAAAAATAAGGAAATAGGGAAATGAAAAAATAAACGTTCGTAAGGAAAAACAAAAGAGAAGAAAGGCTACGAAAACTTACGAAGAGGATGGTGGGAAAAAAGGTTATCCGGGGCAACGGAATAACGAAGACAGAATGATAAAGAAAAAAAGGAGAGGACAAGGGAAAATAGAGAAATAAAGACAAAAAGTGAAGTTGCAAAAATAGATGACGACAAAAAAGAAATAGAGCAATAGTTATATCTAACAAAGAGCGAACAAGGGAGACAAAGTAGGAAGGAAGGGGAGAGCGAGTGAGCAAGAAATAGAAACAAACAAAAAAAAAGGGGGAAACAGAGATAAGAGCGAAATGAACAGAAAAAAAACAGGGAGAGAAAAAAACGAGGGAACATACGGATATACTTAAAGAAATATAAAGACAGAAAGAAATTGAGGCTAATGAAATACTGATAAATAGATAAAATAGATTAGAGATAAAGACAGACCCTTATTCGAACGCATAATCTTCGAGGGAAGACGAGGACACCGGAAGTCGGTAATCTTTTTGATCTTCTATTGTTTTATAGATAAGGGGGCGAGAGCGGAGGGGGGGGAGAGACGGAGAGAGGGGGAGAAGAATACAGGAAGAGGGGAACATGTAGTAGGAGGAAGACGGGGAGAGGGGGACATGAGAGGGAGGAAGACGGGGAGGGGGGACATGAGAGGGGAGGAAGACGGGGAGAGGGGGACATGAGAGAGGAGAAAAAGGGGAGGGTGTTGTGGGGGGGGGGGGAGAAGAGAATGAGAGTCGGGAGTCGGGAAGTGAAGTTGGGTAGAGAGAAGAGAACGAGAGTAGGGCTCAAACACAGATAGAAACAAGATAACAAGTCTTCAAAACAAAGCAACAAGCAACGCGACGAGAGGTAATACATAATGCACACCAAAGAAATTCATGTAATCAACATGTTTCGCGCCGCATACTCAGGGCTGTCAATATCGGCCGCCCATCCTCTCCTTATCCCACTAGCGATTATACAACAATAAAGCGATAAATCTAGTGCACTGGTAATGAAACAGGCCTCTTTGTCAGGGATGTGCCAGGCTGTCAACAATGGGAGCCTATGCTGTTATTTTGGTATCGTCAGTAGCACACAATCGTAAATATTGCTATCATCATTATCTTCATTATCAAAATCAACACACGCTATCACGCAGTAATGATACGAGCATAGTCGTTATTACCATCATTCCTATCACCATCATCATCATCATCATTATCATCATCACCATCATCATCATCATCATCACCATCATCATAATTAATATTTCCTTCACCACCTCTTCCTCCCCCACCATAATACCAGCCCAAGGAAGCCTCCCCCCCCCCCCCCGCCATACCTCTTCCCTACCCATACCCACCCCGCAACCGGAACAAGGCGTCCGCAGTGCCCCTACACCCCCCCCACCCCTACTCCCAAGGGCACTGTTAATGACCGATTAATTAGGGGTCGTGTCTGTCCCGGCGACGTGAAGCGAGGCGGAAACAAAGCGAAGATGAGAGACGTTTATTGCAACCACAAAAAAGAGGAGAATGGAGGCAAAAACGTGTTATTTGATGAGAGGAACAATGCAGGGAAAGGAATCCCATGACTGGGATGTCGTGTGTGTGTGTGTGTGTGTGTGTGTGTGGTGGTGGTGTGTGCGTGTGTGTGGTGTGCGTGTGTGTGTGTACGTGTGCGTGTGTGCGTGCGTGCGCGTCACAAATGCACTGACGCCAAATCCGATCATAGCCCCTAAAATCGCGCAAAAGGCCGCCACCGCCAACCCCCCCTCGCGCCGCCCCCCAGACCCCCTGGAACGGACGCGAAGGACCCCAGGGATCGAGGACCACGAACCCGCGGGAGACGCACGAGGGACGCCGCCGCAAGGGCCTGCGCCCACGGACACCAAGCAACGGCATGCGGAGCGGAACGGGGTACTATGTCATGGCTTCTCAGGAGGATAGGAGAAAGAGGAGATTAGGACGGAAAAGAGAAAGAGAGGGAGATTGGGGATGAGGACAGATTACAGACAGAGAAGAGAGAGATAGACAGGACGAGAGATAGATATAGATCAGAGACACGAGAGAGGAAATAGATGAGAGAAATAGACAGAAAAATAGACAGATGGAGAGAGAGAGAAAAAAGAGAGAGCGAAAGAGAAAATAGACATATGGAAAGAGAGAAAGAAAGAGACAGACAAACAGAGAAAAAAATAAACGAAAGAAAAGTCAGAAAACGAGAGAAAGGCCGAAAACGCGAAATCACCGAAATGAGGTTCGTCCGCCCACTAACAGCTGCGGAGGGTGACACCAGCGGAAGAAAGTCGGGGTTTAGAGGTTGGAAATCCGAGCTGGGACAAAGTTCAACCAAGTTCATCCAAGTCTCCTGCGACGCATTTAGAAAGAGTATAGACGAGAAAGAAAAATATGATATTTCTCACGTCTTGAGCTCACCCATTCTCATTTATATTTCCTTTCATTATTTAGGATTAAAAAATAGAAAAATGGCGGGTTGGGGGGGAGGGGGGAGTTAGGGGTTGGAAAGACTCGGGACGGAGATAAAAAAAGACTAAGAACCCTGGATTGGCTGTTGGGGCTGAACACCGAGGTTTGAGGACCGTAGGAGATTGAGGATGAGATGGTGGAGGTGGGGGAGGGAAGATTTCGAAGTTGGGAGCGAGCCGGGAAGTGAAGTTGGGGGCCGGGAAGTGAAGTTGGGAGCCGGGAAGTGAAGTTGGGAGCCGAAAAGTGAAGTTGGGCGCCGGGAATTGAAGTTGGGAGCTGGGAAGTGAAGTTGGGCGCCGGGAATTGAAGTAGGGAGCTGGGAAGTGAAATTGGGAGCTGGGAAGTGAAGTTGGGCGCCGAGCAGTGAAGTTGGGAGCAGGAAGTGGGAAGTTGGAAGTGAAGTGAAGTGGGAGCCCCGCGAAGTTGAAGTGAGAGCCGGAGCTGGGAGCCCGGAGCCAGAAGTGAAGCTGCGGTCCCGGGCTCAGAATGCCTAAAAGACCAAAGCGACGCCCAAGAAAATCCGTGAGAAAGAGAGAGAGGAAAGTCGGCTGTTTGGTTCTCAAGGAAAGTAAAGAAAGTAAATGGATCCGAAACGAGTGAAAATTAATGGGTCATTCGCGATTGAGAAGGGTGGTGGGGGAGGGAGGGGAGGGGAGGAAAGAGGGAGAGGAGAGGGGAAAAAAGAAGACGAAGAGAGAGGAGGAGAGGGAAGAGGGGGGGGGGAGAGAGAGAGAGAGAGAGAGAGGAGAGAGAGAGAGAGAGAGAGAGAGAGAGAGAGAGAGAGAGAGAGAGAGAGAGAGAGAGAGAGAGAGAGAGAGAGAGAAGCGAGAGAAAGACTGACTTAAGCCTTCCCTGTAACGCCGACCCCTCCCCATCATGGTGTTACAAAGACCAGCAGCAAAAATTTTATAATATCAACGACACAAAGGCACTGCTGCTCGTATCAGCAACGGAAAAAAAAAATCCGCTTAGCAAATTATAAAAAGGAGAGAAAAAAAAACGTATTGCAAGCCCCGAAGGCCGTCCTGCCAAGTCCCGTAAGTGCAACCGTCGCAAAGGCAGCATTGCGATGACCGAATATGGGGGCGGGCACAGTGACGGGGCGCGAAGCGGGGCGGGCGGCGGGGGAGCAGTGCCACGTTCCGAGAACATGCGACTCGAGCGGTGCCACCCACGCTGCTGCCCCTCTCTTCCGCCCTGTAAGAATCACCCCTTTGCCATTCTTGTCTTCTCCTTATCTTTCTTTCTTTCTCCCATTTTCGTTTCGTCTTTCCCCGCTTTCTCATCTCTCTCTTTCTTTTCTTTATCCCTCCTATTTCATTATTTTTTCATCTTTCTTCATCCTTTTTTCTCTCTCTTCCTTTGCACCCTCCCTTTTCTCTTTCCCCTACGCTCTTCCTTATTTTCACTTTTTCTGCTTCCCCTTCATTCTCCTTCCTTCTGCCCCCCCCTCTCCCCTTTCTCCCATCCTTCTACCCCACTCTTATTCTCCCTCCGCTCACTATTCATCCTTCCTTCCCTCTCCCGCGCCCTCCTTGCCTCGCTGCCCCTTGGAAACCCAAACCCGAGGGAATGATCATCGCTTTTACTTGAAAACGAGCGAAATTGAGCGCCGTCACGTGGTTTGTTAGAGACGTGACCGTTCTCGCGCCGTCACTAACGCTGTTACACTCGCGTACCGCACGCAGGAAGGCAAGCACGCAAATATATAAAAATGGAGCACGGGGAATGGAGAGACGCGGGGTTTTTGAGAGGGAGGGAGGATGAGGAGAAGGGAGGGAGAGGAGAGAGGGAGGAGAGAGAGAGAGAGAGAGAGAGGAGAGAGAGAGAGAGAGAGGAGAGAGAGAGAGAGAGAGAGAGAGAGAGAGAGAGAGAGAGAGAGAGAGGGAGAGAGAAGAGAGGAGAGAGAGGTGAGGGGGGAGGAAAGAGAGAGGGGAGAGAGGAGAGAGAGAGAGGGAGAGAGAAAAAGAAAAGAAATAGAAAAGAAGAGTGAGAAAGAGAGCCCCCCTCTCCCCATACCTTGCCCCTACAACACCCCTCCCTTAGGTCTCCCCCACCCTCATCTAGTCTTCCCTCTTCCTTCCCTCCTATCCTCTTCTCCCTCCTCCCTACCCACTTCCTCCTTACATCCCCTCCTTTCCTTCCTTCTTTCCTTCCCCACCTTCTTCTCTTACCCATACACACCCTTCTCCCCTCCCACCCCACCCCACAGCACCTTCTATCACCCCCTCCTCCCCCACGTCCAGAGGTGAGCCGGTGCTGTGGAACACCAAGGGAGCCGCCGCTGACAACCGCACACCGCCGCCGTCGTCTTCACCATCGCCTTCGTCATCGTCGTCGCCATCGTCATCATCGTGGCCGAACGTGATAAGGCGGAGAAAGCTGTCGGCGTGACCCATCTTGCGGGTGGGGAGGGGGGAGGGGAAGTAGGGGAAGGGAGGGGAGAGAGAGGAGGGAGGAGGGGGAGAGAGAGGAGGGAGGGAGGGAGGGGAGAGAGAGGGAGGGAGGAGGAGGGAAGAGAGGGAGAGGGAGGGAGGGAAAGAGAGAGGAGAGAGAAGAGAGAGAGAGAGAGAGAGATAGGGGGGAGGGAGGAAAATGGAGTAGGGAGAGAGGGGGAGAGAGAGAGAGATAGGGGGGGGGAGGAAAATGGAGTAGGGAGAGAGGGGGAAGAGAGAGAGCGACAGAAAGAGAAAGAAACGAAAAGAAAGAGACAGAGGAAGGATTAATGGAAGAAGAAAAGGAAAATGAATGTATTGAAAAAGCTACCTGGATTCATTCTCATTTTCGTTGAGTATTAAAAAAAAAAAAAGAAAAAGAAAAAAAAAACTGAAGAAGAAAAAAAACGGCGAAAGGAATGAGATAAACTTGAGAAATATCGACGAAAAAAATAAGAGAAAAAAAGAGCGGACGGACTTGCACATTCAATGCATCCGAATGCGTGTTTATAGCCTGGAAAATGTGTTCGAACACGT
The DNA here is from genome assembly GCF_003789085.1 of Penaeus vannamei. Lineage (NCBI taxonomy): Eukaryota > Metazoa > Arthropoda > Malacostraca > Decapoda > Penaeidae > Penaeus > Penaeus vannamei. Next base: position 278,499 of record NW_020869631.1, on the reverse strand, counting down.
TTCCATTACCTATTGACACCGACAGACCAAAAGAACTGACGCAACTTTAAGCAAACATTACGCCATACGTTTAAATTCTTGCCAACTGACCTCAACTTGATCAAATATGACGATCGGCACCAGCGGTAAATATTGCAAAATTGCAATCGAAGCTATAACAAAAATACTCGGAAATTTTGAAGAGACGACGATTCATAGAAATCACGAGGTCAAATAACAATCACGTTATAACAAAAGTAACAGTAACTACGATGGTTGTTATAGCAGCTGTAATATAAAAACAGCAATAATGACATTTACAAATAGCACTGGCAATAACAGCAGCACCAGTTATTATCAACAACAGTAATAATAATAAAATCAATAAAAATTGTGATGATTGAAGACTGATGATTGATATATGATAATTGATAGATGATGATGATGATGATGAAGGTGAATGATGAAAGATGATGATGATGAAGATAAAATGAAAATGATGATGATGATGATGATGATAGTGGTGGTAGTGGTGATGATGGTGATGGTGACAAGACCCAGAACAACAACAACAGCGATAGCAATGCCAATAAAAATAACAACAAATCACAAAAGCAACATTAGGCAAAGCCACGAATTTAGAAATCCCCAAAAGACGAGCGAAATCCCAGTCGATAAGCCAGCTCCCTTTCTATCTGTAAACAAACACCGCTCTTCCACTTTCTTCCCAACCACTCTCAGACTCTCTTTCACTCTCTCTCTCTCTCTCTCACACAGACACATCTCACACACAGCACATATACACACAAGCACATATACACACAAGCACATATACACACAAAACACACATATACACAACACATATACACACAAGCACATATACACACAAGCACATATACACAAACACACACAAGCACACACACACACACACACACACACACACAGCACACACACACACACACACACACACACACACAGACTACTCACATCATCTCACTCACGTCACTCACTCACTCCACTCACTCACACACACACACACACACAACACACACACACACCACACTCACTCCTCACTCACCACTCACTCACCTCACTCACTCACTCACTCACTCACTCACTCACTCACTCACTCACCTCACTCACTCACTCACTACTCACTCACTCTCTCTTGTTTTCTTTCTTCCTTTATCATTCTCATTCTCTCTCTCTCTCCCTCCCTCCCTTCTCTCCCCCCCCTCTCTCTCTCGTTTAATCATCTCTAATTTCGAGGGAGGGGGGGAGGGAAGGAGGAGGAAAAGGGAGGGAAGAGGAAGGGAAGGACGTCCTCCGCTGCGTACATTGCCTCATTATGGTTCGCTCCAGATTTTGTGCGTGAGAGGGAAGGGGAGGAGGAGGAGAGGGACAGGGAGGAGGAAGAGGAGGAGGAGGAGGAGGGAGGGACGGGGGGAGGAGAGGGAGGGGAGGAGGAGAGAGAGGAGGAGGAGGATTAGGAGAGGGAGGGGAGGAGGAGGAGGAGAGGGAGGGGGGAGAGGAGAGGGACGGGGAGGAGGAGGAGAGGGACAGGAGGAGGAGGAGAGGGACGAGGAGGGGAGGAGGAGGAGGAGAGAGGAGGGAGGAGGAGAGGGAAGAGACGAAGGAGGAGGAGGAGAGGGACGAGGAGGAGGAGGAGAAGGGACGGGAGGAGGAGGAGAGGACAGGGAGGAGAGAGGAGAGGCGGGGAGAGAAGGAGGAGGGGAGGAGAGGGACAGAGGAGGAGGAGGAGAGGACGGGGGGGAGAGGAGGAGGAGGAGAGGGACGGGGGGGGAGGAGGAGAGGGACGGGGGAGGGGAGGAGGAGAGGGACGGGGGGGAGGAGGAGGAGAGGGACAGGGAGGAGGAGGAGAGGGACGGGGGGAGGAGGAGGAGGAGGAGAGAGGAGGAGGAGGAAGGAGAGGGACGAGGAGGAGAGGGGAGAGGGAGGGGGGGAGGAGGAGGAGAGGGACGGGGGGGAGGAGGGGAGAGGGAGGGGGGGAGGAGGAGGAGGAAAGAGGAGAGGGACGGAGGGAGGAGGGAGGAGGTGGAAAGAGGGAAGGGACGGGGAGGAGATGGAGGAGGAGAGGGACGGGGAGGAGGAGAGAAGGAGGAGGCATGGATAGGCAGGAAAGTCATGGAGTATGGAAAGAGAGGGAGAATGGAGGATGAAGAAGGGAGAAAAGAAAAAAGGGTGGAGAAGAGGTAGGGGAATGGAGGGAGAAAGGAGAACGACAGATCTTGGAGACGCTCCCTCCTCCCCCCTTCCCCCCAACCCCCCTCACCCCATACCACAATCTCTCGTGCGTGACATTTAATCATCCAAGTGTCGCTATTCTCTCATCTCTCTCTCTCCTCATCTCCTTGTTATTATCTCATTTTTTCCTCGTAGCCTAAAATCTCCGACCTGGCTACCTGTGTCTCCTTCCGTGTACGTACCTGCATACCAATTAGCGAACCTCCTTGTGGGTCCGTTCGTCTATCTATTCATTCAACCTTAATCTATTTTTCGTTCTCTCATTCATACTATTTATCGCTCTCTCCTTCGAACTATTTATCGCTCTTTCCTTCATACTATCTATCGCTTCTTCATACTAATCATCGCTTCTCTTCTTCTATACTATCTATCGCTCTCTCTTCATACTATTTCTCTCTCTTCATACTATCTAATCGACTATTTATTAGCTCTCTTCCTTCGTACTATCTATCGCTCTCTCCTTCGTACTATCTATCGCTCTCTCCTTCGTCTAATCTTCGCTTCTCTTCTTCATACTATTCT
>NW_020869631.1:255733-273233 GCF_003789085.1 Penaeus vannamei | reverse complement strand
CCACATCCCCCTCCTCCTCACTCCGCACAAGCAGGTTTCGCGCCGCGTCCGCCGCCGCGCAAGATGACGTCGTTCCTCGTCGTCGTCACGGCGCGCGCGCGGCCAAACGTCTTTTAACAGTATGTATTAGCCGCGGAAAGAATCCGGGGCGCGGAGGGGGACTCCCCCCTCCTCACGCACCACGTACTCCTGTACTTACACACAGACAGACAAAGACAAATCTACAAACAGAAATACTCATACGTTGACGATGACAGACAAATGGAGTAACAGTTACTCACAGACACTAGTTAGGATCAGTCGTATTTTATGCCAAAAGGACCACTGAGCAATGCCAGCCCCCGTGCCATCACGACACCAAATCTACTACCAACAAGACAATCCACCAAAACACCTTTTCTAAGGTGCCCAATATGACAACCCAACAAGAGTAAATGACTCGCCAGAATGACCTAACATGAACCGCCCTCCAAGACGACTCACCAGGACAGCCCAGTCAAGCCATCCAAAGTGACTCTCCAAGACAACACGACAGAGCAACCCTCCTAAGCGACTCCTCAGAACGACCATCCCAGGCGAGGGGCGGCGCAGGCCGGACTCGGTGACTCCAAGCACGCCTTGCGCTTGCCTGCTGGCTCGACGTCCTTTGCTTGCCTGCCTGCGCGGCGGCTCTACCGGTTCCTTTGTCGTCGCTGCCTTCAGTTGCGTCACAGGCGGCATCCTCACCTTGAACGGGAGTTCCTGCAAGGAGGGTCAGCCGTTGCTATGGAGACCAGCTTTTTGCGAGCGAGGTTGGCTCACGAACAAGCACATCGGCACACCCCGGAAAGGTCAGTTCACTGCCATGGCCAGCTTACTACCAGTAAGGCCTACGCCCTGCCAAGGCCACGTAACCGCAGAGAAGGTCAAGCCATCGCCAAAGAAGTCGGCTCGCTAAGAAACAAGGACGTGTCTCCGCGGAGGTCACTTCACGCCCGTGGAACTCGTCTCGCGTCGCCAAGAAGCTGTTTCTCGGTCCCTTCACGACAAGCTACTGCCAACAACACGACCAACAACAACAACAAAATCACCACCACCACCACCATCACAACACCGACAACAAAACCCACCACAACCAAGAGAAGCAACGACAAAAAGCCTCCCCCAGCGCCCCGACCACCCAAGGACAGCGCGCGAGACCACAAAGCCACGTCCTCCCACTTACGGCGGCTACTACGGCCACCACCTTTGCCATTGCGACCCGCGAAGGAGGCCGGCCCGGGAGTCCCCCTGTGCGCGACCAGCATCCTTCGTCGCTCCCTCCGAGGCCCTTGAGTCGGGGATAGGCAGGGCCACTATCATCCCCACCATCACCTTCTCCAGAATCATCATAACAATCATAATTATAGTGAAACTCATAACAATGATAGTAATAATGACAATAATAGTAACAGTAATGATAAAGATAAAGGTAGTAGTAGTAGTAATGATGATGATGATGATGATGATGATGATGATGATGATAACAATAATAATAATAGTAGTAGTAGTAGTAGAAAAAATATCAACAATAGTACTGATAACAATAATAATAAAATAATAAAAACAATAATAAAACAAAAATAAAAGCAATAACAATTATTATAAATGTGTGGTGGTGGTAGCAACATCCGCATTTAACTTATGAGGATAAACATATTAATCTACTATTAAAAGGGACGGGGCGAGGGGAGGGAGAAAAGGAATGAAAAAATAAGAGAGAGGAGGGAGAGAGGGAGAGAGGGATAGAGGGATAGAGGGATAGGGGAGAGATAGAGAGAGATAGAGAATAGAGATAGAGATAGAGATAGAGAGAGAGAGAGAGAGAGAGAGAGAGAGAGAGAGAGAGAGAGAAAGAGAAAGAGAAAGAGAAAGAAAGAAAAGAGAAAGAGAAAGAAGAAGAGAAGAGAAAGAGAAAGAAAGAAAGAGAAGAAAGAAAGAAAGAAAGAAAGAAAGAAAGAAAGAAAGAAAGAAAGAAAGAAAGAAGAAAGAAAGAAGAAAAAGAAAGAAGAAAGAAAGAAAGAAAGAAAGAAAGAAAGAATGAAAGAGAGAGAGAGAGCAGCCGTTGCAAATTGTCGCTCGCTCCCTCGCCCTCATCCCCGCCAGCCGCCCTGTCCCTCTGCAACTGCGTCTGTCCGCTGCAATCCCTCACGCGCTGACCTTGTGGAAAAACACGGCGGCGGTTAAGAGAACTTTTATCCGATTGAGAAGTTTAGGGAAGTAAATGAATGAATCAATGAACTCCCGGAATAAAAAATAAAATAAATTGTTTAAAATCTTTTGTAGAGAAAAAAAAGGGATCCCACATATGGAAGAAATGAAATAAAATGACGCATTCTTTACACTCGCCATGGCATCGACTCGTCAACTCATCACCGACTCGCCATGAACTGAACGCTGCCTCACCGCCTCATCACCACCTCATCGCTAACTCCCCATGGACTGAAAACCGACTTTGGTACCCCCTCACCACCACACCACCGCCACATCACCAACGCACCACCCATCATCCACCGGCGAGTCGTCACACCACCACGACCTCCCTTCGCCCACGCCAATCAGATCCCTCCCTTACGCACTTACGACTTTTGCCTCTACGCCAGACCTTGCCTCCCCCCCCTCCCCAGACACCTTTCCTAACCCACCCACCCTTCCCCTGGCGTGGCGTAGACCCTCCCCCTTCACCCTCTCTTGCCTCCTGCTATTACTGTTCCCCGACGATCAGCCACGCACCTGCCCCCCCCGCCCCGCCCCCTTACAAGAGGCCAGACCGTGAGCCCAAACACCTCAGAAATAGCAACACTTACGACTCGCTACATTCAGGATACACTGCACGCGTTCAGACGAGCCAACGGGATTTCAAGATTTTTTGGAAAAAAAAAAAAAAAAAACGCATTTGTGTACGTCGTCGACACACCGACGCCTCGGCCTTCAGGTGCATTAAGAACAGCGTCCGTATTGTCGCTGCAAAAAACTGCGTCGGTCCAGCCCCTCCCGCGACGTTGGGGAAGGGGGGAGGGGGAGGGAGGGAGAGCGATGGGGGACCGAGGGAAGGTACAATGCAACTACCTCTCTTGCGTAACTGCGTCTAGCTCGCGGCCGACCTCTCTCTCTCTGCATCTGTTTGTCTCTTGCGATCTCCTCGCCTTGGTTCTTATCTGTTGGAACTCTTTTCCATCCATTTTCTCCCTATTCTTCTCTTCCTTTCTACCTTTCGCTACTTCTACCCCTCAACTAGCTCTCCGACCTCTCCTCCTTCCTCTTCCTCTCTCCCCTCCTTGCCCCAGCCTCTTTTCCCCTACAGCTACCTTTCCCTTTCACTATCTCTCTCTCTCTCTCTTTTGCTCGCCCTCTCTCTTCCCCCTTTCTTCCTCCTCCTCTCTCCTCTTCTTTTTCCTCTCATCATCTCTCCCTCTCGCGCCCCATCCCTCGCTCCAGTGCGCCGGAACCAGCCAAGACTTCCGGCCGATCCGTTATACTCCGATTCCAGCCGCCGCCAGTCGCGCCGCCGCAGTCGTCGTCGTCGTCGCCCCCCCTCCTTTCCTGGTCCCTACTCCCCACCCCCCCCCCCCTCCGTACGACCGCTACGTATGATTGAAGACCGAACAGCAGGATCGGAGCTCGGGCAAGAGGTAACCTGAAGAGGTAGCCTAAAATCGAAGGAGTCGGAGAGAGATGGAGAATTGAACAGACCGGAATAAATCAATATATATCAAATAAAGATAGCGACTAACCTAAAGCGACAAAAGCAAATGCGTGCGCGTGCAACTTGCATTCCTGCGCAACAGCGTGTGGCCGCCAGCCTGTCGTGGTCACGGCCGGAAGGCGAGAGTAAACGGCCCACATCAACATCAACATCAACAGCCCCTCAGATGATATACACGAAGGAGCATTCGGTGTAGCGGTCGGCGTAAATAAACAAAAGGGAGGAGGGGGAGAGGGAGGAAGAGAGGGGGAGAGTGAGAGAGAGAGAGAGAGAGAGAGAGAGAGAGAGAGAGAGAGAGAGAGAGAGAGAGAGAGAGAGAGAGAGAGAGAGAGGAGAGAGAGAGAGAGAGAGAGAGAGAGAGAGAGAAGAGAGAGAGAGAGAAGAGAGAGAGAGAGAGAGAGAGAGAGAAAGAGAGAGAGAGAGAGAGAGAAAGAGAGAGAGAAGAGAGAAGAGAGAGAGAGAGAGAGAGAGAGAGAGAGAGAGAGAGAGAGAGAGAGAGAGAGAGAGAGAGAGAGAACACATCCCAGCCTCTCATCTAAACGGACCGTCTAACAACCTCTGAACTTGGGGCCATTTTGAAAGAAACCCTAGGCCTATATCCCATTCAATAGTTCCTATCCAAGACGCAGAGACAAAAACTCGTATACACAAATCGATTCACGTAGAGAGAGAGAAAAAAAAAAGGAAGAGATGGCAAAGGAGAAGCAGAGGCAAAGGAGATGATAGAGACAGAGACAAAATTAATCTAAGTTCATCTAAGCCTATACAGTGAGTAAAGGGAGAACAGAAAGAACTAGCAAGAACAGGCAGCGAACAGTTATCGGATTGGCATTTTGATTTGACGGGCGATTACAAGAGGCAGCCAATGGTTTAATAAGGTTAGCGCGGGAGGCAGATGACGCGGGGAGGGGGGGACTGAGGGGAGGGGAGGATGGGAGGAAAGGAGGGATGGGAAGAAAGGGGGGGAGGGGGAGGGGGAGGGGGAAAGAACGAAGGAGGAGGAAAGAAAAGGAGAAAAGAAGAATCAGAAGAAAAGAGGAGAGGAAGAAAGAGGGAGGATGGGAGAAAGAAGATCAGATGAGCAGAAGAGAAGGTAGCATTGCACAATCATCATGCTTCAAAATCAATTCCTTTCGTTATCGGTGATGGTGAAATTGCAAGGATGGCGATAGTGATGATTAACAGCAATTTTGTTGTTGGGGACTATCTTCTGGGTTTTATTTCTTCACGCCATAATGCCATGATAAAAAACCAAGATGGCGACAGTATTAGAAAATTAATAATAATAATAATAAATTAATAATATCGACGGGCTAAGATGCACGATAAAGACCACACAAACAACAAACAAACTTCTTACACAGAAAAATCAGATCAAGAACGAAGACAAATAATCAATCAAAAGCAACGAGCAATCCGACCGGCCGACCCAACGAGGCCATTCGTCCATAACGACCGATAATGATGAAGCCGCAAATTGCCAACGACGCTTATTACCCCAGCGCTAATGAGATGCATCGTTATGCTTAATGAGTATTCAATTCACTCTTGGTATTGCAACTTCAGAATTTCGCCTTTATCGCTTTACTGAGTTGAAGAGAAGTGTTGGGTGTTATTACGTTTAGGAATCGGTTGGAAACAAGGATTTGAAATAAGGGAAGAGAAAGAAGTTGGAAATAAGGTAGAGAAGTTCGGGAATAAGGCAGAGAAGTTTGGAAATAAAGGCAGAGAAGTTGGAAATAAGGCAGAGAAGGAAATAAGGCAGAGAAGTTGGAATAAGGCAGAGAAGTTGGAAATAAGCAGAGAAGTTGGAATAAGGCAGAGAAGTTTGGGAAAGAAGTTGGAATAAGGCAGAGAAGTTGGGATGCAGAGAAGTTGGGAATAAGGCAGAGAAGTTTGGAAGTTGGGGCAGAGAGTTTAGGCAGAGAAGTTGGAATAGGCAGGCAGAGAAGTTGGAAATAAGGCGTTGGAAATAAGGCAGAGAAGTTGGGAATAAGGCAGAGAAGTTTAAGCAGAGAATTAAGAGAAGTTAGGGAAATAAGGAGAGAAGTTGGAATAAGGCAGAGTGTTGAAATAAGGAGAGAAGTTGGAATATAAGGCAGAGAAGTTGGATGGCAAGAAGTTTGAATAATGAGAAGTTGGGAATAAGGCAGAGGAAGTTGGGAATAAGGCAGGAGGTTGGAATAAGGCAGAGAAGTTGGGAATAAGGCAAGAGAAGGCGGAGAAGTTGGAATAAGGCAGAGAAGTTGGGAACTAAGGCAGAGAAGTTGGATAAGGCAGAGAAGTTTAGGCAGAGAATAAGGCAGAGAAGGGCAGAGAAGTTGGAATAGGCAGAGAAGTTTAGATAAGTTGAGAAGTTGGGAATAAGGGCAGAGAAGTTGGGGCAGAGAAGTTGGGAATAAGGCAGAGAAGTTGGGGAATAAGCAGGAGAGAAGTTGGGAATAAGGAGAAGTGGAATAAGGCAGAGAAGTTTAAGGCAGAGAAGAGGAGAAGTTGGAAATAAGGCAGAGAAGTTGGAAATAAGGCAGAGAAGTTGGAAATAAGGCAGAGAAGTTGGAAATAGGCAGAGAAGTTGGAATAAGGAAGAGTGGAATATAGGCAGAGAAGTTTTGGAATAAGGCAGAGAAGTTGGAATAAGGCAGTTGGGGAAAGCAAGGAATAAGGTAGAGAAGAGAAAGAATGGGAAGTAGAGGAATAAGAGGACGGGGTGGAGGTGTAAATTGGAGAGGAACAATGAGGAAACGGAACAGAACAAGGGGGCGAAGGAGAGAGAAGTGGACTAAAGAAAGAAAAGGAGGAAACGTTTGAAAGAATAATCAACCAAAACACATAAAACAAAACTAAATACCAAACACAAAAAAAAGAAAAAGGAAACCCTAAAACAACGAATACAAAAATTCGGCAAGAATAAAAAAAGAAAACTTTGAAAGAATTAAAAGAAAAGAAAAAATTCCTGTTGGCCCCCAAGGCGAATCAAGTAGGACACAGCGCCATTCTCTGAGGCGCTGCAGGTGGCGGGCGTGGTCGGAGGTGGGCGGGCTGTGGTCATGATGAGGCGTGAAGAGCAGGGAAGGGGCGTGGCGGCGGGAATGTGCTTGCTTGCGTGATGGGCGCCGCGGACACAAGCACTCGCTCGCACATGGATCTAACCGCAAGTGCTTGTTACATGCATGTGCACATACCTACTCTACAGAAGCATATGCACATGTAAGCGCACATGCACTCCTTATAACAAAAACATTACTAACAGTACCCCTAAAAATAATAATAATAATAATGATGATAACAGTAATCACAACAAAATAACGATGACAATAAAAAACGATAATGAACAATGCCAGTGATATACGATAACCACAAAACAATAACAAAATCCATAACTCTAAAAAGACAAGAAAGCTATCAACCACAGCAAAGCATAAAGTAAAACAATAATAACATTAAGACGAAGATGGAGGTTAACGCGATTGTGTTGCATAAGCCCTAATTTGAATATGCAAATGTATTTACAAGCTTTCAGTGACGACTCCATTTTCATTTTCGTAAAACTATTTTCCGACTTTCCACTGAAGGCAAAGAGTAACCACCTGATGTGTTAGCAACTGTAGTGTTGTGTAGTCACGGCAGCAAAACTCAGTCTACAATGTCAACAAAACATGTATAACTTTAATGACAGATTAATGGCGAAAATTAAAATAATTACTATAAAATACATATCGCATTACTATTATTTCGGATAACAATGAAAGCTGTTTTAGAGGCACCAGTAGCTGCGATTGCAAAAATATTATCATCATTCAAATTATGACCATCTTTACTGCCATTATCATTAATATTTTTGTTATATTATTATCATTATCATCAGCAGCAGCAGGAGCAGCAGTAGCACCACCACCACCACCAGAAGTAGTAGCAGCAGCTGATGATGATGGCTGTAATGGTGATAGTGATAGTCATGATGATGATGGTGAATAACAAAAATAATAATGATAAAAATGATAATAATAACAATAATAATCATAACATAATAGCAATAATAATAAACAATAAATAATGAGCATAATAACGATAATGATAATGATAATAATCAATACAATAATGGCATCATCAATATCATTGCTATAACTATCATCCTTTTCATTATCGACATCCTTATCAACAGTCCAGTACATGCATTATCCTCCTCGTTGCCCCCCGATCGAATGACGCAAGGCACACTGCTGAACTCTACGGTCCCTCTCTCCTCTTTCCACATACCTCGCCGTCCCTGTTCCATTTCATGCTCGATTTTTTTTTTTACCATTACACTTTATTAAATACATTTCCCTGTCATTATTCAATTTGTTGATTTCCTTTTGTCTTGTGCTTTCTTTATATTGGAAGCTATATTATCTCTCCTTTATTTTTTCCTTCATTATCCGTATCTCCTTTTTTTTAGATTTCATTATCCTATTTTTTTTTTTTATGCCTTGGTTCTTCATTCCTATTCCTTCTTCCTTCGACTCCCCCTTATCTCCCTTCTTCCATTTTCTCCCATTCCCTTCATTCTGCTCCCCGTCTGTCTGCTAAGAATCCCACAAATTACACACAGAAAATATTGTACTCACGATACCAGACCGGAATGGTGTCAGAAGATACATTAAAACAACATACAGAGAATAAATATATATAAAACAATATCTATGAAGAGGTTCCACACATGTATCATTCGGTTCTGCCAGCATTTAAAACGGACAAACACCAGTGTGCAGCATTTTAACATCTCCATCAGCATTATTTACAACAGGCCGAGTCCATTTCCTTCGCTCAGTTATATCCATGTCACTTGGCACTTGCTGACTGAGATGGAAATGCCCAGAATCAGCTCGCATAATCCAGTTATTTCTTTGGCACTGGCACGCTCGACGCCCTGTGCCCACCACGCCCCCTTCCTCTTCCCCTCCCCTCTTGGCGGCAAAGAGTGGGGAGAGGACACCGAGGAAAAAAAAGGGTGGGTGGTGTGGATAGAGTCCATGCCGCCACGTACAAACGCACGGGCATATCCACACGCGCGCGCTCGCACACACACAACACCACACGGCCACGCGCCCTCACAAGCCGGACGCGGGCTCCACATACACGTTCTGTCGCTCTCCTGTTCGGATCACTACTGACTTGGAGTCTCTCGCTGCCGCCCGCCACGCTGCGCACCCCCCCTTCCTCTCCCCCGGCCACCCCACTCCCAGCCTCCTCCCCAAGCACTCTGATTCTCTTCTATCTTACTCCACTAAAGTGAGGTTTGTTTCCGCCCATTTTTGCGGATAAAAGGAGGGAATTACGGGGAATACGCAATAGTATTAGTATTAGCACGCGTAGATTTAACCACGTAAATAGAGACATAGGCCTATTTAAGATTTGCTCAATGAATTCAAGTTCAGGATGACACGCGGATAAATTAACAGGTATCATTATCATCATAACTATTACAACTGATCTATCTGTACCATCATCATCGCAGTTACCGTAATCATCGTGTTAATGTTATCATCATCGTCAATATTACCTTATTAATAGGAGTATCACTATCATTACATTATTGTTTGCGGATATAATTGTTATTAGTGTTTTTCTTATTTCAACTATTTTTATCATTATCATAATCATTACCATTATCACAATCATCATTATCACAATTACTACCATTATCACAATCATTATCATCATAGTAACATTACAATTGTTCTAATTTCATCACCTTTATCATTATTACTACGGTAGTTATTGTTATGTTATTATCATGATCATCATAATTAATACCATATATATCAGTGGTAGTAGTAGTAGTAGCAATATCACTATCGTTACTATAGCTGCTATTGCCACACTTACTACTATTAACGTTGCTTATTACACCATTGACTACTGTTATCATTACCATCATCATGATCATTATCATCATATCTATTATCAATATCATCATCAATTACCGCTACCATCAATACTACTGCCATCATTCTCACCGGCATTCCCATTACTACCCCCTATCACCACCATTATCATCACGTTTCTCCGATAAACCTTGCGAGTCTGAAATCGGCAAACTGCGTTATGAAACCAGACGTCTCGAGACTGAACGCAAACACGCCACATTTGCTCGTCCCTGAGCTAAATTTCCCTACTTCCTTGGGATGTAAATACAATAATCTTTGCTTCCCACAACAACGTTATGACTCATCAAACTCAGGATTTTGCGTTGCATACACATATACATCTATAGACAGACACACGCATGTATGCCCACATGCATGCGCAAGAGAAAGAAAGAAAAGGAGAGAGAGAGAGAGAGAGAGAGAGAGAGAGAGAGAGAGGAGAGAGAGAGAGAGAGAGAGAGGAGAGAGAGAGAGAGAGAGAGAGAGAGAGAGAGAGAGAGAGGGAGAGCGAGAGACGGAGAGAGAGAGCGAGAGAGAGAGCGAGAGAGAGGAGAGAGAAGAGAGAGAGAGCGAGAGAGAGAGAGAGAGAGAGAGCGAGAGAGAGAGAGAGAGAGAGAGAGAGAGAGAGAGGAGAGAGAGAGAGAGAGAGAGAGAGAGAGAGAGAGATTGAATTGACGAGCAGGCAAAATCTGCGTATCTCCACAAACACATGCGACGCACCCGCATCGACACGCAACTCACACATTTACACCTCACCTCCCTTCTCCCACCTCCCTTCTCCCTCCTCCTCCCCTTTCCTCCCACTCCCTCCTCCCTTTCCCCCCTCCCTTCTCCCCTTCTCCCCACTCCCTCTTGCCCCTCTCCCCAGGTTGCCCCATCCCTCTGCGGCAGCCCCACGAAGCGCCCCAGACAGAAGCGCGCGGCTCGAGAGCGCTCGATTCCCTTCGCCAGCCACCGAGTCCAAAGGCTGCACGGGAGAGACGCGGCCGCCACGCGCGTGCTCATGCCCCTTCAACCCCCTTCTTTTCCTCGGGGCTTCTTGCTCTTCTTCTCTCTTTCTTCTTCTTCATCTACTTCATCCTCTTTTCCTCCTCCTCCTTTCGTTTCTTCACATCCCCCTCGTCCCCTCCCCGAATTATTCTTCCTTCTCCCTTACTCCTCTCTCCCTTCCCTCCTCCTCTTCCTCTTCACGGCCGCCGCAGCATTCCGTGGTACTCCGCAGAAACGCGCAGTTTCTCTGCTCTAAACGGATTTAAATTATCACCTTATGGGAAATGTGGACCGCGGCGCAGCCTCCTCACGCACGGGCAACGCACACGCACGCGCACGCTCGCTGCAACGTTCACACGCTCGCATTCAATCAATCGCCGATATCAAACCAAGATATATAAGACTCTGTAGAACAGGTATGAATGAGAATGGATATCTTCGCAATACAAGAGATGTATTTCTGACGGAGATAGAATCGAAACCGGTCATATAATCACTTGTATTGTGAAGATATCCATTCTCATTCATACCTTTTCTAGATTTATCATCATGAATACGGTTCATATAGGCCTTTGACAAAACGATATAAAATTCCACTTTACGGAATCCTCCGACCAAAAATGAAGGAATGCGACGTAATAAGACGAATATATGAAAATGGATGAGAAGAATAAAAAGGAGAAAGAAAAAAGGAAGAGGAGGGGGAGGAGGAGGAGATGGAGGAGGAATGGAGGAGGAGGAGGAGGAGGACGAGAAGAAGAAGAAGAAAGAGATGGAGATGGTAGAGGAGGAGGAGGTACAGAAGAAGAAAAAGAAGAGATGGCGAAGAGGAAAAGGCCAAAAAAAAAAGATAAGCAAACAGAACAGCAGCCGCAGCAACGCCACAACAACGAACAGCGGGACGAAGGAGAAAACCATAAGAAGAAAAACCACGTAACCCCCCTCCCGCCCCACCCCACTCAGAAGCGTCGACGGAGGGTGGGTGGGGGAGTGGGGGGTGGGGAGTGAAGCGTCAACGACTGCCTTCCAGAAGAGCCAAGCAAGAGAGCAGACCGAGAGAGAGAGAGAGAGATCGCGTTACGCATCTCGCTCTACGCTTTCTACTCCTTGTTTCCCTCTCTACGATGTAACCCCCTCCCCTCCCCTCCCCCTCCCCCCCCCCTTCCCCTTCTCCCTCCCTCCTCAGTCCTCACGTAACCGAAGACCGGACTGGCGAGCGACGATCAACGAAGGGAACGAGAGAAAGGACGCCTGATGAAAAGGAGGAAAACGCGAGAAACAGAAGAATCAAGAGGTGGAAAAACAAGAGAAATGAGCATACCACGCGCCTGAGACGAGGTCGCAAAAGCCCGCATTAAACAACGGAACCGCATTCATCCGTCCGCGTTAACATCAACACGATGTTTACTCATGATACACATTATTACGAACACCCAAGTCACCCCTCCCGCTGCACCGCCCTCATGGACGCCAGAGCATCGCCTCCCCACCCCCACCCCCACCCCCCATCCACCTCCTCCCCAGCCAGCATTCAAAAGGCGTCGGGAAAACAATGCATGCAACACATCGATAACTTTCACGAAATGCATACATACCTCTCACTTTAAGAAAGAAATACAACCGTCTTTTGTTGCTTGGGTTTTTTCCTTCCTCTTGTTTTTTTTCAAATGATTCTTTGATATGGGTTCGGCGTTCTCTTGCTGGCGGGAGAAGCAGTATTTTACCTTCTTCGAAAGGCCGAGAGTGGGAAATAACGTTTTTTTTTTTGGGGGGGGGGGCTCTCTCTTTCTTCAGACGGCAGCGGCAAAGTAGAATCCAGTTGTCTCTTTTGTCGTTCACTCTCACTCACTCAATCACTCATTCACTCACTCAATAGCCTTGCAAACTCGCTCAACTCACTCTATTAGCCTCGGTTATAGTACTGCTCACTCACACTTTAGGCGTTTTATTTCCTCTATTCCTAGAGAATTTGTTTCCTTATTCACTTACTCACTTCTTCAGTATCTTAGACTCACACTGCAGCGCTGGACGTCAGGTCTGTGATGACCAAAGCCAGAAACTCGTTTACTTGCATACTTACATACCCGCTCGTTCAACCACCAAGGCAATCACGCCAATCAGCAAGGTTTATACCACTCTTTCAGCCTCTTCCCGTTCCCTCGACCAGTCAGTCACTATAAACACCTACCCACCATCAGGTTAACGCGCCTACTCCCTCACTCTGTCCGACCACCACTCTTTCAACCTTTCTCGTTCCCTCGACCAGTCATTCACTATAAACTATCCACCAATCCGTAAAACCGCCTCCAAACTCACTCTGTCCTGACTCACTAACCACTCCCTCACAAACTCGCACTCACTCTGCCCTCGCCTCCGCCTCTCTTCCTCTCTCGCGCTCGTCGGGTAAAGTGGCCCGTGAAGGGCAGGCGAAGAAAGAAGACTTGGAGAACGAAAAAAAAGAGAGACAAATTATATCAAGTTGGCAGCTGTTGTAGGCAATTTCAGGGAAAATCACATGCGTTATATTTCCTTCGTAATCTTAACATAAGTGGCCAGTTATATACGAGAGAGAGAGGGGGAGGAGAGAGAGAGAGAGAAGAGAGAGAGATAGAGAGAGAAGAGGAGAGAGAGAGAGAGAGAGCAGAGAGAGCAGAGAGAGACGAGAGAGAGAGAGAGAGAAAGAAGAGAGAGAGAAAGAGAAAGAAAGAGAGAGAGGAAGAGAGAAGAGAAAGAGAGAGAGAAGAAGAGAGAGAGAAGAAAGAGAAGAGAAAGAGAAGAGAAGAGAAGAAAAGAGAAAGAGAAGAGAAAGAGAAGAGAGAGAGAAGAGAAAGAGAGAGAGAGAGAACATATAAATATCAGACGCAATATCTAGTTCATCCAAATTAAAGCCTTCAATGCAAATGTGATTAAAATNGAGAGAAGAAGAAGTATATAGAAGAGAAGTAAATAGAAGAAGAGAAGAGTAGAAGAATTAATAAGAGAGAGTAGAGGACAGATAAGAAGGAGGAGACGGGAGGAGACAGTGAGAAGGTACTAGAGGAGAGGCGAGGAGAGAGGGAGAAGGAGAGGACCGAGAGGAAGTATGAGCCATAGTGCAGAGATGAGGAAGACAGGAGCAGCGAGAGGAGAGAGTAGAGCCGGAGAAGAGACGAGGAGAGAGAGAGGAGAGAGAAGAGAGAGAAGCAGAGAGGCAGAGAGGAGAAGAGAGAGAGGAGAGAGAGAGAGAGAGAGAGCAGGAGATGAGAATGACGAGCAGGCAAAATCTGCGTATCTCCACAACACACGCATGCGACGCACCGCCATCGACACGCAACTCACACATTTTACACTCGCTCACCTCCCTTCTCCCACCCTCCCTTTCTCCCCACTCCCTCCTCCCCCTTTCCTCCCCACTCCTCCTCCCCACTTTCCCCCCACTCCCCTTCTCCCCTTCTCCCCACTCCTCTGCCCCCTAGGTTGCCCCCCATCCCCCCTCTGCGCCAGCCCCACGAAGCGCCCCAGACAGAAGCGCGCGGCTCGAGAGCGCTCGATTCCCTTTCGCCAGCCACCGAGTCCAAAGGCTGCACGGGAGAGACGCGGCCGCCACGCGCGTGCTCATGCCCCTTCAACCCCTTCTTTTCCTCGGGGCTTCTTGCTCTTCTTCCTCTCTTTCTTCTTCTTCATCTACTTCATCCTCTTTTTCCTCCTCCTCCTTTCGTTCTTCACATCTCCCCCTCGTCCCCCTCCCCGAATTATTCTTCCTTCTCCCCTTACTCCTCTCTCCCTTCCCCCTCCTCCTCTTCCTCTTCACGGCCGCCGCCGCATTCCGTGGTACTCCGCAGAAACGCGCAGTTTCTCTGCTCTAAACGGATTTAAATTATCACCTTATGGGAAATGTGGACCGCGGCGCAGCCTCCTCACGCACGGGCAACGCACACGCACGCGCACGCTCGCTGCAACGTTCACACGCTCGCATTCAATCAGTCGCCGATATCAAATCAAGATATATAAGACTTTGTAGAACAGGTATGAATGAGAATGGATATCTTCGCAATACAAGAGATGTGTTTTCTGACGAAGACAGAATCGAAAACCGGTCAAATAATCGCTTGTATTGTGAAGATATCCATTCTCATTCATACCTTTGCTAGATTTATCATCATGAATACGGTTCATATAGGCCTTTGACAAAACGATATAAAATTCCACTTTACGGAATCCTCCGACCAAAAATGAAGGAATGCGACGTAATAAGACGAATATATGAAAATGGATGAGAAGAATAAAAAGGAGAAAGAAAAAAGGAAGAGGAGGGGGAGGAGGAGGAGATGGAGGAGGAGATGGAGGAGGAGGAGGAGGAGGACGAGAAGGAGAAGAAGAAGAAAGAGATGGAGATGGTAGAGGAGGAGGAGGTACAGAAGAAGAAAAGAAGAGATGGCGAAGAGGAAAAGGCCAAAAAAAAAAAGATAAGCAAACAGAACAGCCGCAGCAACGCCAACAACGAACAGCGGGACGAAGGAGAAAACCATAAGAAGAAAACCCACGTAACCCCCCCTCCCGCCCCACCCCACTCAGAAGCGTCGACGGAGGGGTGGGTGGGGGAGTGGGGGGGTGGGGAGTGAAGCGTCAACGACTGCCTTCCAGAAGAGCCAAGCAAGAGCAGACCGAGAGAGAGAGAGAGAGATCGCGTTACGCATCTCGCTCTACGCTTTCTACTCCTTGTTTCCCTCTCTACGATGTAACCCCCTCCCCTCCCCTCCCCTCCCCTCCCTTCCCCTTCCTCCCTCCCTCCTCAGTCCTCACGTAACCGAAGACCGGACTGGCGAGCGACGATCAACGAAGGGAACGAGAGAAAGGACGCCTGATGAAAAGGAGGAAAACGCGAGAAACAAGAAGAATCAAGAGGTGGAAAAACAAAGAGAAATGAGCATACCACGCGCCTGAGACGAGGTCGCAAAAGCCCCGCATTAAACAACGGAACCGCATTCATCCGTCCGCGTTAACATCAACACGATGTTTACTCATGATACACATTATTACGAACACCCAAGTCACCCCTCCCGCTGCACCGCCCTCATGGACGCCAGAGCATCGCCTCCCCACCCCACCCCACCCCCCATCCACCTCCTCCCCAGCCAGCATTCAAAAGGCGTCGGGAAAACAATGCATGCAACACATCGATAACTTTCACGAAATGCATACATACCTCTCACTTTAAGAAAGAAATACAACCGTCTTTTGTTGCTTGGGTTTTTTCCTCCTCTTGTTATTTTTTCAAATGATTCTTTGATATGGGGTTCGGCGTTCTCTTGCTGGCGGAGAAGCAGTATTTTACCTTCTTCGAAAGGCCGAGGTGGAGAAATAACGTTTTTTTTTTTGGGGGGGGGGGGGGCTCTCTCTTTCTTCAGACGGCAGCGGCAAAGTAGAATCCAGTTGTCTCTTTTGTCGTTCACTCTCACTCACTCAATCACTCATTCACTCACTCAATAGCCTTGCAAACTCGCTCAACTCACTCTATTAGCCTCGGTTATAGTACTGCTCACTCACACTTTAGGCTTTTATTTCCTCTATTCCTAGAGAATTTGTTTCCTTATTCACTTACTCACCTTCTTCAGTATCTTAGACTCACACTGCAGCGCTGGACGTCGGGTCTGTGATGACCAAAGCCAGAAACTCGTTTACTTGCATACTTACGTACCC
Source organism: Penaeus vannamei (assembly GCF_003789085.1). NCBI lineage: Eukaryota > Metazoa > Arthropoda > Malacostraca > Decapoda > Penaeidae > Penaeus > Penaeus vannamei. The sequence goes on along the minus strand of NW_020869631.1, from coordinate 256,931 downwards.
GCTCGTTCAACCACCAAGGCAATCACGCCAATCAGCAAGGTATATACCACTCTTTCAGCCTCTTCCTCGTTCACTCGACCAGTCATTCACTATAAACCTTACCCACCAGTCAGTTAACGCGCCTACTCCCTCACTCTGTCCTGACTCACCACTCTTTCAACCTCTTCTCGTTCCCTCGACCAGTCATTCACTAAAACCTTACCCACCAATCCGTTAAAACCGCCTCCTAACTCACTCTGTCCTGACTCACTAACCCACTCCCTCACAAACTCGCACTCACACTCTGCCCTCGCCTCCGCCTCTCTTCCTCTCTCTCGCGCGCTCGCTCGGCGTAAGTGGCCGTGAAGGGAGGCAGGCGAGAGAAAGAAGACTTGGAGACAAAAAAAAAAAAAGAGAGACAAAATTATATCAAGTTGGCAGCTGTTGTACAATTTCAGGGAAAATCACATGCGTTATATTTCTTCGTAATCTTAACATAAGTGGCCAGTTATATACGAGAGAGAGAGGGGGGGAGAGAGAGAGAGAAGAGAGAGAGAAGAGAGAGAGAGAAGAGAGAGAGAGAGAGAGAAGAGAGAGAGAGAGAGAGAGAGAGAGAGAGAGAGAGAGAGAGAGAGAGAGAGAGAGAGAGAGAGAGAGAGAAAGAGAGAGAGAAAGAGAGAGAGAAAGAGAGAGAGAAAGAAGAGAGAGAAGAGAAGAGAGAGAAGAGAGAGAAAGAAAGGAAAAGAGAGAAAGAGAGAGAAAGAGAAAGAAGAAAGAGAGAAAGAGAAAGAGAGAGAACATATAAATATCAGACGCAATATCTAGTTCATCCAAATTAAAGCCTTCAATGCAAATGTTGATAAAATAATAAAATAATAAACATACTAACATGGTTCACCAAAAGGGCACGCTCCTCCTTTACCCGTTATGTAACAGTCTAGGTAGATGGAAGAGAGTGAGGGGGGGAGGAGAGGGAAGAAGGGGGAAGAGAGGGAAGAGTGGGAAGGAGGAGGGGGAAGAGAGAAGGGGAAGGGAGGAGGGGGAAGAGTGGGAAGGGGGAAGGGGAGGGAGGGAGGGAAGAGAGAGACCGAGCCACTGTTACGGTAAACATGCATGCAAGGCAGCACGTGCCTCACCGATGATAAACAAGAGCCATTCCCGCGAAACCACGTGGATTTGTTATTGTTTTGTCTAGCGCGGCCGGGTGGTGAGCGGGCGG
>NW_020869631.1:246894-248606 GCF_003789085.1 Penaeus vannamei | reverse complement strand
GCCGAACTCATCTTCATTCATTCCCTCCTGTAATCATTGTCCACGTCAACCCATTCATCATCATACGAAAAGTAATCTGCTCTTTGTTCTATTTTCTTTTTCTCTTAAATAAAAGTAAACGAAGAAGGAGAAAGACGATAAATGACGGATCTTATCCGGCCAATCGAACTTACTCATTTCCCGAGCTCAGCCTCATTCTCCTTCCCTTATTTTTTCCCTTTCAGTCTGCCCATCCAGCCGTCCTCAGCGTGCTTAAAGGGGGGCGGGGGGGGGGGAGAGCAAACATCACGTACCGTGCCGAAAATACAAATTGTTTATATCTCAGTCTCTAATAATCAGACTCGGTGGGTATAACTTCGCAGAGGGAGGGAGAAAGAATGGAGAGAGGAAGGAAGGAGAGCGAGGGAGAGAGAGAGGAGAGAGGGAGATGTCGAGGGAGAGGGGAGGGAGGGAGAGGGAGAGCAGAGGAGAGGGAGAATGGAGAGGGAAGGTGGAGGGAGGGAGAGGGAGAGGGAGAGGGAAGGAGGGAAGAGGAGAAGGAGGGAAGGGGAGGAGGGAGAGGGAGAGGGAAGAGGGGAGAGGGGCAGGAGGGAGAGGAGAGGAGGGGAGGCGAGGAGAGGGAGGAGAGGGGACGGGAGGGAGAGGGAGACGAGAAGTTTAAAAATAAAACAGAGAAAATCGTAGAAGGATAATATTGAATAAATGTTGCAGGGGAGCTTGGTGAGATATAAAAGTGAAATGAAGAAGGAAATGCGCGAAGAAAAGGGATGCGCGCGAAGGAGGAAGAGCGGGAGGAGGGAGAACGGCGGCGAAAGTGAGGATGTAAGCGTGCGAAGCGGATGGAGAAGGCGGCGAAGGAGGGAGAAGGCGACGAAGGCAGGGAGAAAGGCGGGACGAAAGGAGGGAGAAGGCGGCGAAGGAAGAGGAAGGCGGCGAAAGAGGGGGGAGGGCGACGAAGGAATGGGAAGGCGACGAGGAAGAGGGGAAGGGCGAGGGAAGGGAAGGCGACGAGGGAACTTAGGGAAGGCGACGAAGGCGGGGCAAGTAACTGCGAACAGGTGTGCCGGATGGAACGTTGCAGGTGATCAAGGGAAACGCTGACAGCAGCAGGTGGGGGACGCTAACGTCGGATGAGGAAAACAAGGTTTAGGTGCAGGCGGAACTGAGGAACTGAGAACATCACCTCAAAGTAAGAAAAGAAATAGGAAAACTCCAAATACAGTGAAAATGGACCCTTCTAAAATCCACTTTCAGTCACACTAATAGAATAAAAAATACAATGAAAGACGCCAACAAGCCGCCAAAGCCGACTTTGCAAAAGCCTGACATTTCATTAAAAATCAGGAAGGAATATTCGCTGGTGTCCACCGCTACCTAATTAGTCGAGTAGGAGTAGGCAAAAATATCAAGTCACTCCAAATGAAAGAAAATTGATAAAACAATCCACTGCACAGAGTACCCACATTCGCGCAACAAGATCACTCACGCTTGTGTGGCACAATCTCTTTAAAAAAAAAGCATACTTACATATGTACGTAAAGTTACATGTGCAAACATCACACTGTTATGGTACAATTGCGCATACACACAGGTAACACATGCCATGCATAAATGTAAACATGATCTCTATTTTTCATTAAGCTTTACTCATTTATGCATGCTTGGTGTGTGAGTTGCGGCGCTCGTGGTTGCGTGCGCGGTTGCGTGTGCGG
>NW_020869631.1:211894-244394 GCF_003789085.1 Penaeus vannamei | reverse complement strand
ATAGAAACGAGATGAGCGAGGAGGAGAGAGAGGAGAGAGAGAAGAGAAGAGAGAGAGAGAGTAGAATAGAAACAATTAACCTTAGAGATGAACCAAATATGCGCAACAACTGACAGTGAAAGCGAAACAAAAAAAAAGACGTAACGGAGAGTTTGAGCTTGATTTATTAAAGTGCCAACAAAAAGCGGGTATGAGATCGCCGGAGATGCCAAGCAGACACTCACTCCCTAGCCCCGCCCCTTCCCTTGCCCGGGTCACTTGCACCAATAATGGCCCTTTAAGCACTCAACGGTCGGCATACCAACCAAGCGGCAAGAAACAGACATGCAGCTGACCTCTGACCCCGCCCTCCCGTGGCCCATCTGTAAACAATAACACTTCCAAATCTGGCTGGTGCTGCGGGACGGGCCAGGGGGGAGGGCAGTAGGGAGGGAGGATAATGGGATTAGCCACGGATGCTGGAAAACCCACGAGGTCAGTAAGGTCACCGTGAGGGGTCATGACACGGTGATTGTAATTGAAAAAATGCTCAAGATTTGTGATCTTTGCATGTAAAATGTAGATATATTTTCCTGTGTGGAAGTTTTTTTCACTGAAATCTTGGTCTCTCTTCCTCTCTATATTTGTCAAGGATGATGAATTGAGCGAACGACTTATCATATAATAAAATCATAAAATATAAACAATAATGGATTCAGGATTTGATCAATGAGATGAAGCAATAATTATGGCAAGTAGCACAGAGATGGAATATTAACTTTATCATGATAAAGAAAAGACCTTCAAAGACAAATATCGTATGTTATACTACATCATATCTTGTGTCGTGGACAATCCCATAAGAACCAGTGTAATTTGGAGATCCAAGATAGAATTAAAGCTTAATTACGCGCCCAGCTGCCTTTCTAACATCCCCCGCTCCTCTCCCTTCATTTTCCGATTACACAAAAAATCCCCACGAATTCAATTTTTCCTCTGTAAACATACATTTCGTTTCTTTTGTGTTTTTTTTCTTTGTTTTTTTTTTTTCTTTTTCTTACTTTCTTTTTTCTGCCCACACTGCGTCCCTTAATTGGGGTGACAGAAAAACTTACAAGAATTAAATCCGTGCATGTAGGTGGCCAAAAGGAAATTAGAAAAAGTCCCATATAAAACATCGGACAAAACACGATTTTCTTCGGCATTTTCATTGCCCTCCGAATTCCTTGTACACCTAAAACCTTGGGAGACTCGGTGGGTTTGTTGCCCTCAGAACCTGCTTATCCTGGTGGAATGTACCCATCCTCGTCCTATATGGAGCACTCTTCCCACTTGTTTGTCTGTTCTTAGGACAAAACTATAACACAATATAACTTTTTTACAGGGAGAGCGTTTCTGGTGCTCTCGCTTGGTGTACCTTTTTCCCTGTGGGATTGTGGTGGAAGCGACCCCGGTGAGGGTGCTAAGAGAGTCTCTCTACCCTTCGCCAATTGGTACTGTTGTCTTTTTTCTTATAATGTCCGCACTCTAGATTGGGCTTAACTTTGTAAGTACCACTCAAAATTGGGGATCGGACGTCGTGGGTCTTGGAGTCGCCGTTTTTAACGCACGGCCTTTCATTACCTCGCGCCGGTAAGGTTTGTTCTTTGGAGACCGGCGTTGCTGTCCCGCGGCCTGCGTCAGGGTGAGCGTTCTTCGATGCGCGGGCAGGTGGCCGGGGATTACTGATTGACACTCAAACCACATTATATTTGATACTGTTAGTCTGTGTCGAATGACCAGGATATTGAAAAGGTCGGTTTTTTTGTGTACTTTTTCGCAGCTCTCTTCCATAAACTCCTCTGTAAATACATATATGTTGGATTTGAGACATTTCTATTTACTGTATAATATATAAATTTTGTAATTATTTAAATCATAATTGCTCAGTGCTTCTCCTCTTTTCATTACTCCCATATCTACGCCTCTTTTTCCTCGCGCCACTTGCCTCCGCCTCACGCGACCGTCTCGCTCAGTTCATCTAGGCAGTCCTTCGATCTAACCTTTTCTGATATCGGTGTACTTCTTTTTTCGTTATGAACTTCTTTCGAGTGCATTTTGTCAATTCATATTGCTTATCAATTACTCTATTCAATGTCTTTGTCTCATCGCTATCCAATAAGTTGTGATATTGAGCATTTCGGCTTGCATTTTCATGTAATCTACCGCAGCCCCTCTGTAATCCACGAATTTTTTAAGCATATAGTATCCCCCATTCTCTCTTTGGCCTCAGGCAGTACATTTATCCAACTATTTACAGATTTGCCATTGCAATTCGCCTGTCACGCTGAGGACATCCACTCCCAAACACATACAACACTCATTTATTCCACCAATCCAACTCCGCATATCTCTTCTGCTACCGTCACTTATCACGGATCTTTTGCACTACTTAGCTAGATAAAAAACCTTAACCTATCCCGGTCTCTCGACGAGCTACTCTCAAGTTACTCATTTATATCAGTACTCTCGTACATTTTATTCTATGATTTAGATCGACTCTCTAGGCTTTATTCAATACCTCATTATCGCATCTTGAAGACATAAAAATTCGTGCATAAGAAAATATTATCATTCAAATTAATTCGGTAGTTATGATCGGGTGTTTTACGAGGCGGCGCCACAGACGCAAATGATCGGCGTGGTCAGTCCCGCTTTGTTATACACGATCGAGTACGTTGCGAAAAATTGGCTCAAAAACTCGTGGGCAAAGCAGAAATTAGTAAAGTTCACGGCTCTTTCCTATTTACTCCTTCCTAACCAACATTCCCCATTTTCAATCCCTCTCTCCCCGGATTTTAATTTTTGATTTTAATCTCTTTCTTTCAGTTGTACATAATTATACACGTTTGATTAAATATTGCAATTTTAAATGGCTTTGCAAAGCTTGAGGATTCCGAGGAGTGCCTCAAAGTGTTATCAATGATTCTCACAGTTTGGACTTTTGTTTTCCTCTCTTGATAACTTTTTCTGTAAGGTTTACCGTATTCTGATATTTGGACTGCAGAACGCTCATTCAAAGCGTACTAAGTGAAATAATATTTGCCTTGTCTATGACAACCAGGAGTAAGAAGGAATTTTTGTACATTGGTGACTCATGTGTTTAGCGTGACTGTTTTTTGTTTTGAGCTTTCATTGGTTGACCGGCAGCCGGCCAAATGTATTACAAGCATTCAATCCGATTAACTAGTTCATGAATTTTGTCGGTACTCCAAAAGGACTAAAAAGTTTTTGAGATATCCAGTTTTTATTTTTGACCCCCGCGAAAAATTCACCCTAAAAAGGACCCCTACTGGGGAATGGCATTGTTTTTACTGGCACACAGTTAATGAAGTCTATATTCTAATTCATCCTTTAGCTGTTTGGCGCATCTCTCTCGCTGTCATGTAAATGTTGGCAGACAATGGCCCACCTGTAGGGCAGAGCAAGTGTGTGTTCAATCAACGTATATCTCCTTCAGGTTGATAAAGGGGGCTGTTAGATCCCCGATGTCATTGCATGACATCGGCAATAGAGCCAGGATTTTCCAAGCGGACTGAACCCTTTTAGTTCCCTGTGCCACCTCCATTTTCACATTTATGACAGATCAACTGTGGATGGCAAGTACCATTGAAGGTGTGGCATTTCTTCGGCTAGAATGAAGCTCTTTACCTGGTTCGAAAGATTTCAATTGGACATATGGTTGTAAATTTCGCTGTTTTCTGTGACACTATGAGATTTGTTGCTACGATACAACTACGCTGTAGTATCCGTTAAGAAGGTCCTTGAGACACCAACACCGCTTTTTGTCATATGGAGAAACTTGTGTTTGCAAACTGTTTAATTGATAGCATCTCACAAAAATGACTAGAATCGTGAGGTGAGCTATTGTACGGATGCTCAGAAAAGCCAATGCGTTGCGCAATTATTACTTGTCGACCTTCGCATGTTATAATCCTCTGATAGATTCTGATTGGCTGATATTAAAATCTATAGTCGTTCACAGGATAAAAGAGTTTCTCTAAAACGGGCCCATGGATATGAAATATGTCAGTCCCATACTCCCAATTTGCTACATTGGATATGAATTATGTACGCGCATTCGCACGTGCATTGATAAGGTCCTCACCAAATTTCTCCTCCGGACTAATAAGTACATTTAACTTGGATGTGCTTCGTGGCTGCCTTCTCGCACACGGGAGAGAGCGTAGTGTAAGAGATCTTGCACACCAATACACGAGAGGACAATCTGCGGAGCGCGAGAGACGTACTGGGAGGTTAATACGAGATATTCTTCGAATACGTTATATATATATATACTATATATATATTTCGCGCTCATGATTTTCGTGCGAGTCTAGTTCACTATATGTTGATTTGGTGCTGGTGGGAGATGACACAGGATACATGGTGAGGAGATTTTCTATATATATATATATTATTATAGGTAGTATACTACTGTGATCGGTGCGGAGTCATAGAGAGCGACTGATTATCCACCCACCACTCTCTCTCTCACTCTACAGTGCCCTCATTACACTCCTCTTAGCCTACTTATTATAGAGTTATTATCCTATATCCACGCACAGCACTCAGATAACCCTGGTTATCCACCAGCCAAGCCGTTTTGCAAAGGCGTATAAACGGCATGCTCCTGTTTGTCTTGTTTTCAGGATCGAGTCCCGATCTCGAAATGTTTTCTTGTTTTACTGCCTTCATTCAACACATGTCTGCTGTATCATAACCCTACTTACACTAGGTTTGGCTGGTCGTAGTGTACGTAGTTTCGCAAACTTTTTCCGTATGTGTTTACTTAACGCAAGATCCAGCTGCTTCCTTGACCCTAGCACTTGAACATCCTTTCCCCAGACCTAGAATGTTTCTTTATTCATGAGCCTTAACGCATTCCCATTAAAAGTCTTGTTTCCTGAGTTATTTGAGCTTTTCATGAAGCTGGTCATTTGAGTAATTACTGTAGAACCTTCTTTAAAAATTTCCAATGATTATATCTTCGCTTATTTTAACTAAGGATATGAACTATCACACTCTTAATGTCCTCTCACACACTCAGTTACTGTCCAGTTGAGGACTTGTTTATTAGAATTTTTCTGGTCAGCTTCGTACACTTATAGAGGAGCTTTGACCACGACTGAAATTTGTGCGACACACTTTCTCGCAGAATATGCTTGTAAGTTATTACAGAGAGCTGTACTTGAAATTGTGTGTGTTTTGGCCTGTCGTGGTTTGTTTTGTGTTTTTGGTTTGTTTGTTTTGTTTTGCTGTGTAATATTGTGGAATTCTATATATATATCTTACGATTATCAGATTATACGGATACTAGAAATAGCTGTTTCTTTACGGGGTATAGACATCATCTAGTAGTCTTTGATAATTGTATTCAGAACACTAACAGATTAACATATACTTCTTCATGGTTCAATGAAGGCAGAGAGCAGATAAAGTGCTTTTAAAGTTACAGACCATCACAGTCTAATAGTTTTTCAACTATATATTGTAAGCGTAGGAGAAAAAGTAGATCTTACTCATCACCTCGCATACACTACTGCTCATCTCGCACTCATCTCGACACTCGATAGATGCTCTCTCACGGTCTCCTCTCCTACGTCTACTTCACGCTCTCACACCTAAATCCCTCTCTCCTCGCTCTACTCTGTACTGACATCTCTCCAGCTACAGTAGTCCCTCATCAATCTCTATCGATCGTCACAGAACTGGCACCCTACCCGACTCTGGCTTCACAGCTGGTGGAGGTGCTCAACACCCCACTTACTTGACCTGGAAGCTTCACTCATATACGACGCGCCATCAGCAGAAATCGGGCAACAGTCTTACATGGATGCTGCTTTTCTCTACAGTCTCTAGACTTCCCGATCCCTCCACCACAATGATTGAAGAGAGCCCCCTCTCGTAGAATTGACAACCTCTCGGATGCTCATTCATGGGCATACGCTCGACATAAACAAGATAAAATTCTCCTCTCCTATAACACAAAGTCAGCACTCACACAAGTGCAAACGACTAATTATTGTAAGTATACGCTGCTCTGGATGTAGACGTCAGTAGATTAATCTACTAAGCAACTGTGTAATTAGCCACTTTTGTAATTACTTTTTGTCTAATGTCTTCTCTCGCCTGTAAGAAATAATGGTGTATGGTAAATGTCGCACATCAAACCTTTTCCATTTACCAAAATCATCCATTGACTACCACACCTTAATCTTCCAACATTCGTCCATCCCCTTTTTCTCTTCTACTCGCAACAGCTACAAACAGCAGAAATTCAACCTCTACTTACGATGCAAGAACATCACGACAGGTCACTGCTACAGTTCCCTCCCCACCCTCGCCACCCCCTCCTTTCTCGTGTACCGCAGCCTTCATCCAGAAATATCACCCAGACCGAACGGTCTACCCATCTCATGCCTCAATCATCCCCAAGTCTATTTCGTCAGCTCTTATCGGCTAACTCCCTCATAACAAGCAGTTTCTCCTCTTACCTCTCATATCTTTATTCTCTCTATTCTGTTGTTCTTATTAGTTTTTCTTTTGCTATCTCTCTTATTTTTTCTCTCTTTGTTATTCAATTTTAGACAATTGTCTACATTCACCAGCTAATTCTTTTTGATTGTATGAATTTTAGCAAAAATAAACTAACATAATTGTAATAGCGTTTCAGGTGGTTTCAACTTGGACCCCAATCGTGTCTTAGACCTCATCTTGGAGTCCTTGGAGGCACGGCCATCCCAGCACCAGTTCTACACAGGACTCCTCAATCAGTACCCCTGTGAGTCAGCTACCATCAGTGAACTCTTGGGCTTCAAGCTCAACAATTACGCCTCCAATGGAAAGGACACCAAGGGGATCTACACCACGATAGCACTCCTCATTCAGGCCAACATCCTGCAGCTTTCCGATATCTACTCATGGGTAAAGTTGCACAGGCCTACTTCAGTTCTGGCTTTCGAGTAACCCTTTTCTTTTAGATTTCTACTCCTTTTTGTCCTCCACTCCACTCATTTCTTTTTTCTTATTATTTTCTCCACCATCTTAATCTCCTAGTCTTGTTATTTGTGTTCCTTCTACCCTTCTGCTCATCTTTTTCTTTTTGTTTTTCCTGTTACTCCTTTTTTCCTTTCTTTCTTTATTAGTTTTCCTTCTCTGCTTACCTTTTCTTCATCTTCTTATCCATTTTTCCTCCTCTTTTCTATCCTTTTTTTTTTTCCCTCATATTTTCCTCAGAAATATTGTTGATAATGATTTGCTCATGGGCACACTGGTGGCTCACTTTTAACTAAATCATTTTGATATCCTTGCTGATTCTAACTCAGTCCATGCTCAATTTACATGACAATTATTCCATTTTACTCCCTACCTGCCCAACATTGGTCCCATCCTTTTATTTTAAAGTTCATTCTTTGTCCTCACCCACACTCCAGCTGACACCCGAGGACTCCTCCATGATTGAGTGCCATCTGAAGGAGGAGAACGAGGCGAAGGAGATTGTCAGAAAGCTTAATGTCATATCTACCAAAGACAAGGATAAAGACAAGGAAAAGGAACAAGAGCGGCAAGAGGAGGAGAGTCTCAAAGAGGATTTCAAAAATCAGGAGGTGTATCTGTCCAATCAAAAGATCCAGTTGTGCATTGCCCTCATTGAGGTAAGTCAGATGGTAGAATTGGGTAGATCAAGGCAGGAAAATTTTCTGCTTGTCATTGCTGATGTAGAGAATTCTGGAATATTGATATGTGCTGTACTTTGATGTATGTGAACTGAAAGAAAATAGTTAAAACTGTCATTAATTTTGTCAGATAACATAGCTTTTCAGTGTGGTGATTAAGAATATTGGCCATTCCTTCTTCTAACTGTCCATAATATTTTTCCTATGAAAACAGGTTGGAGCTTGGGAGCATTTTGTAGAAATTTCATCTCGTTTCCCTGACTATTATTTGATGTCTTTTCCTCCTGTGAGTCAAGCACTTTGTCAACTAGTTCATGCCACAATTGAACCCATCTACAGAGAGTAAGTCACTTGTTTTCTTGCAATTTTTTATAGGGAATGTATTGGTTTGATTTGTAACATTAAGAATAAATGTAAGCATAGCAAGTTGTCATTAAAGATGGGTTAACACTTGCCAATTTGCAGGGTGTGCAATTTACCAAGCCGACTCAAGGCCTCTCGAGTGAAGCCACTAGACAACCCTCTGGCACCACAACCAGCCAGGAAATTCAGCGATGTCAGTGCAACAGTATTCCCAATGCTGCTTGTGCTTGGACCACACCTGTACCATGACCCAGGGCTCATGTGCAAGGTCCTCAGGGTGGCTCGTGTTGCTCTCAAGGAGGTGAGAAAGAGAAGTGTTGTGTAGGTTGTTTCGTGGGGCACTGGTCTTTATATATTCTGTGAATGACATAATTTTTATAGTATTATTGTTATTACCAGTATGTAGACAATATTTATTTTCCTGTTATCTTTTATTTCTTCTTCATTGTAAGTGTTCCTCTTGTTATAAGCTTTTGATATTTGATATCAAGTTTCTGTATTGAGATCTATCCTAGAATGAGCTTTATTTTCAAAATCAAGCTGCTCATAAGCTTTAACTTATTGTAACCTCTGACTTGTACACTGAGTTACAGACTCGTGCAGTAATAAGGCTTCATCAGTATCAACAATGCAAATTGAAGACCAGTGGATGAGAATTTGTGGAGGGGAGGGAGGGTATAGTAACCCTTTTTGTCAAAGTATTTAAGTGCTTGGCGGGAAAACAGCTTTTTGTTCCTTAATATTTCTTTCCACATCATGTACCTCTATCTTTTAAACTACAAATAATTTAAGTAGTGTAAAACATTTAATGCAGATATGAAAGCCATTTTAACACAAGTTGATCTTTGCAGACACCAGTAGGAGAAGATGGTGAACGGTCCAATTTCTACTTTGAGTTTTTAAGTGTTTTGGATGAAGTTCTCCTTCCGTCTCTCTCCATGCTTGACTCAAACCCATGTCTGGCGGAGGAGATTTGGGAAACACTCAAGATATATCCCTATCAGCACAGGTTAGTTATCAGCAGTTTAAGGAAACATAGATAGGAGAGTTTGAAGCTGTGTTTGTTTAAAAATAAGTGGTTGGCAATGTTTGGTTTAGTTTTTATAGCCAAAGTCTAATGTCAGGTGTTGAATGCCCTACAGATATAGGTTGTATGGCCGATGGAAGAATGAGTCCTTCACACAGCATCCCATGTTGATGAGGCGCAGGGCTTGGCTGCTCAAGAAAGCTAAGTTCATTATGATGCGCATCACAAAAGAAACTATCAAGCCTGTAAGCCGAGGCATTGGGAAATTGACGCATAACAACCCTGGCCCCATATTCCATTATGTGAGTGATAATTCTTATGAATGTTGCCTCCCTAATTTCTCCATATCCTCCTTCCTCTCTTCATTCTCCCTACCCTTCCCTCCCCTCCTCCTTTCCTCCTATCTCTTATATTCTTTCATACTTTCTTTCTTTTCCTTGCCTCATATCCTTGATATTGATTTTAGAATGGAAAGTTACAAATGTGTTTTTAAGCAAAGGGACTAGATAATGTTGCCAGTATTTTTAACCCAATAATGACAATTTCCAAACAACCTCTCAAGTGAAAAATTAGAAGCATGGAAAACATGTATTTTCCCAGTTCTTTATGATTTTGGCTGCAGTATACAATGTTTTTGTGGAAAAAGGACATTAACACTGATTTTAAGGGGCTGTAACTCCTCAGTGACAGCTCTTGTGGCCAAAGAAGTGAACAGCTGTTTAGTGCATGAAGCTTAGAGCAGCCTTGACCATTTGTGGTGTAGATACTTACCATCTTGCATTTCAGACTGGTTCACTATTGCAAAAATAAATGCCATATGGCATAAATGTGTTCAACAATTTTTCCCTCCCATGTCATAGCTGTAAACATACTTGTCTTTTATCTTCACAGATCCTGATCCAAGTTCAGCTGTATGACAACCTAATTGGCCCTGTGGTAGACAGCTTTAAGTACCTGACATCTCTCTCCTATGACATGCTGGGATACTGCATTGTGGAAATCCTCTCAGAGAACAAGGATAGAACTGCACATGAAGGTCCTCATACTTTGTCTTTATTGAATTATTTAAATGATATCACAAGGTTAATACTTTCACAGAATATTACTGTCTTAGGTGGATTTGGATTGACTGGATTGTGCAATTATAGACATTTCTGTTTCCTCTTTCAGAGATGATCATCTCACCATGGCTCCAGTCCCTGTCCAGTTTTTGTGGCACTGTGTTTAAGAAATATGTCACAGATCTCGGAGGCATCTTACAGTTTGTGGCCAACCAACTCAAGTCTGAAAAATCCATTGATCTCCTCATCTTACGAGAAATAGTGCAGAAAATGGGTGGAACAGATACTTTAGAAGACCTCACAGCTGAACAGGTTAGGGTGTAGTGCTACATTTACAAGAGGATATTACTTGCTTTTCATTAATCGTTATGAATTTTTTATCAGTTTGTTTTTAGNAGAGAGAGAGAGAGAGAGAGAGAGAGAAGCATAGATAAAACAATTAACTTAGAGATGAACAAATTCCAACTGACAGTGAAAGCGAAACAAAAAAAACGTAACGGACGAGCCTGAAAAAGATTAAAAGTGCCAACAAAAAGCGGGTATCAGATCGCCGGAGATGCCAAGCAGACACTCCTAGCCCCGCCCCTTCCCTTGCCCGGGTCACTTGCACCAATAATGGCCCTTTAAGCACTCAACGGTCGGCATACCAACCAAGCGGCAAGAAACAGACATGCAGCTGACCTCTGACCCCGCCCTCCCGTGGCCCATCTGTAAACAATAACACTTCCAAATCTGGCTGGTGCTGCGGGACGGGCCAGGGGGGAGGCAGTAGGGAGGGAGGATAATGGATTAGCACGGATGCTGGAAAACCCACGAGGTCAGTAAGGTCACCGTGAGGGGTCATGACACGGTGATTGTAATTGAAAAAATGCTCAAGATTTTGTGATCTTTGCATGTGAAAAATTAGATATATTTTCCTGTGTGGAAGTTTTCATTGAAGTTCTTGGTCTCTTTACTCTCTATATTGTCAAATATAATTGATCAACGACTTTTAATAAATCATTTAACAATTGGCTCAGTTGATCATGGATGCATTTTGGCAGTGCACAGGTAATTTACCTTTTCATTAGAAAACCTTCAAAGCAAATTCGATGTTCTTCTTCAATCTGTGTCGTTGACCTCCATCAAGACCCGTGTATATTGAGTCCCAAGTGCAATTAAAGCTTATTGAGCTGTTTAAATCCCTTTTTAATCCGATTACACAAAAAATCCCCACGAATTCATTTTTCCTCTGTAAACATACATTCGTTCGGTCTGCCAATGTTAATACAGAAAAACTTACAATTAAATCCTGCATTATTGCCAAAGGAAATTAGAAAAAGTCATTAAAAAATCGGACAAAACACGATTTTCTTCGGCATTTCTTCCCGTTTGGCAACCTTCGACCGAACTTTCTGGGAGACTGTCTTGAGAATTTTTTTTAGAAACTAACCATACATCAAGTTTCTGGGCCCGCTTACCTTTCCTGTCTTGAAGGCCTTGAGTGTATCTCTCCTCCTGATCGTCTTTTTAAAGTCACCAATGCTCTTTAAGTACTCAAAATTGTTCGGAGTCCTGGGACTGTCCGTCGCTCCCTTTCTTCTCGGCGCCATGGTTTGTTTTTGAACCGAGCTTCTTCCCGCCGCCGCTAGGTGGCTCTTGCAACGCAGGGAGGGTATTGATAAAATATTTTTGAACGTTTGTGGTAGAAGAATGAAGTCGGTGTGACTTCGATTTCATACCCTAAATATTATAGACTTTATTACTGATTAAAATTTAAAGTAAAAATTCAGGTTTCTTTTTATAACACAGCTTCCTGCCACTGCCGCCAGGCGACGCTCGCTAGTTATTAGGCAGCTTCGATAACTTTTTTGAATGGTTATTTTTGTTATAATCTCTTGAGGATTGTAATTATATGTTACCAATATTATGAATGTTGTCTCAGCATCATAAGTTGGATATTGGCATGGCTGATTTATGTAATCTACCGCAGTCCTCTGTAATCCCAACGTATTTTTAAAAATAATAGATATTCATTTCTTTGCCTCAGGAGTACATTTACAATATTTATAGCATGCAATTGAATGTGCAGTGAGGAAAAATCCAAAACAAAACACTTATTTATCACCAAATTAACTCGCATCCTTTGCTATTGCTGCACATCAGAGATAACAAAAAATATCATCCGGCTTCGAAAGAGCCCATATCATACGACATTTATCTTATGATTTACACTAGGTTATTAAATACGCATTTAAAGAATAAAAATCGTACTAAGAAAATATATATTCAAATTAATTCGGTAGTTAGGATGATGTTTTAGAGGCGGCGCCACAGAGCAAAGATGGCGGGCAGTCACCGCTTGTTTACACTCGAGACTTGGAAAAATTGGGCAAAATCGGGCAAAGCAGAAGTGTAAGTCAGGTTTTCCTATTTACCAACAAATTCCCATTTCACCCCGGATTTTATTTAGGTATTTTTGTAAAATTATCACGTGGAAATATTGCAATTTTAAGGGCTTTGCAATTGAGGATTCCGAGAGTCTCAAAGTGTCAACAAATGTAGTTTTGTTTTGTTTTCTCTTATAACTTTTCTGTAAGGTTACGTATTGATATTAGATGCACGAAACGCTCATTCAAAGCGTCTAAGTGAATTATTTGCCTTGTCTATAACAGAGTAAAAGGATTTGTGTACATTTGAGTCATTGTTTAGCGTGATGTTTTGTTTGCTTTCATTGGTTGACCGGCAGCCGGCCAAATGTTTACAAAGCATTACACGGATAACTAGTTTTTGTCGTGTACTCAAAAGGACTAAAGTTTTGATGATAGTTCTTTATTTTTACCCGAAAAACTTCACCCTAAGGACCCCCTACTGGGAATGCATCTGTTTTTACTGCACAGTTAATGAGTCATATATTAATCATTTTGCTGTTTGCATTTCTGTGTTGTAAATGTTGCAGACAGGCCATGTAGGGAGAGCAGTGTGTGTTACCACGATCCCTCTTGATGGGGTGTTGTCCCTGTCAGCATCATGGCAATAAGCCAGGATTTCCAAGGGACTGAACCTGTTAGTTCCTGTGACCTCATTTATCACATTTATGACAGATCAACTGTGGATGGCAGACCATTGAAGTTGGCATTTTGGCTCGAAGAAGTTACTGGTTCAGAAAGATTTCAAATGGAAATGTGTAAATTCTGTTTTCTTCACATGAGATGTTGTACGAACAACTCCCTGTATATCCGTTAGAAGTCCTAGAAACCGTTTTTTCATATGGAGAACTTGTTTGAAAATGTTAATTGATAGCATTAAAACATGTAGATGTGATGATATTGTGATGCAGAAAAGCATGGTTGCTCATTATTACTTGTCACTTTGTTTATAACTTCAAAATTCTGATTGGTATATCTATGTGTTCAAGATAAAGATTTCTAAAACGGCCATGGATATGAATATGTCAGCCATATCCCAATTTCTCTTGGTTGATAGTACGGCACACGTGCATATAAGCACCATTTCCGGATAATAAGTACATTACTTGATGTGGCTCTGCTGCATTCGGGATTCATAACCTTTCCTAACCTAACCCAACCTAACATGGAAACTGACCTATCCTAACCTAATCAAGCGTGGTATCGTCTTCTCATGTTGATCTCATCATCTTGTTTGTGGGTGGAAGTATAAGGTTCAAATTCTTCAGTCAGATTTAGCCCATGATTAGAACAACCCAATCTCTTTATTCTACCTAATTAGCTTTTCATTTCTTTTCAGCATCCAAACAATCAAACAGTTATTAAAAGAAGACTCAGATAACCCTGGCTTATCCCAGCCAAGTGTTTGCAAAGGTAAGGGAGTCCTGTTTTTGTTTTAGGATGAGTCTTCTGAAATGTTTCTGTTTTACTTTACATCTGCTGTATATAATTACTAGATAGGTTTGCTGTGTAGGAGATTCGCAAATTTTGTGTGTTTATAAGAAGATCAGTGTTTTGACTAGCACTTGAACATTTTACCAGAATAGAATTTTCCTTTATTCATGACCTTGCATTCCATTAAAAGTTTGTTTCCTGATTATTTGTTTCATAAGCTGGTCACTTGAGTAATTCTGTAAACTTCTTTAAAAATTTCAATGATTAACTTGTATATTTAACTAGGTATGACTATATTAATGTTTATCAAACTTTCAGACCTGTCCAGAGGACTGTATGAGATTTTGTCAGCTGTATTAAGAGGCAGCTTGACACGTGAACATGTGCGACCACTTCTCGCAGAAATGCTTGTAAGTTAAACAGAGAGCTGTACTTGAAATATGTGTGTTTGTGTGTGTTTGTTTGTGTTTTTGTTTGTTTGTTTGTTTTGTGTGTATATGTGGACATTATATATATAGATATAGATATAGATATAGAAATATGTATTTTTATAGACAATAGTAGTTTTGATATTGTATTAGAACATAACCATATTACATATACTTTCTGGTAATGAAGAGAGCATAAGTGCTTTTAGAATTACCAAGTAATAGTTTTTCACTTATATTGTAAGTAGAGAAAGAGAGATACACAGAAAGAGCAATACAGATAGAGAGGAGAAGTTAAAAACTTCTTGTTATTGTGTGACATTTAGACAGTATCATCAATCCTATGATCTCCACAGAACTGGCACCCAGATCTGGCTTCACAGCTGGTGGAGGTGGCTACCCTTCTTGACCTGGAAGCTTCCACCATTGACCGCCTCAGCAGAAATCGGGAACAGCTAATGATGCTGCTCAAGTCCTTAGACATCGATAAAATGATGAAGGAGAGGTTGGAGATTGAAACTCTCGGAGATTATGGCATAGTGAAAAACAAGAAAAATTTCCACACAAAGCAGATAAAAGTGAAGACTAAGTTATTGTAAGTATATCTGGATTGGTAGATGTAGATAATTTTAAGCAAGTAAATTTGTATTATTTGTAAATGTTTTCCCTGTAAAGAAATATGTTATGTAATGTGGAATAATTCCATTTACAAATATCCATTTGATCAATTAATTTTCATTGTCACCCTTTTCTTTACTCGCAGCTACAAACAGCAGAAATTCAACCTATTACGAGAAGAAACAGAAGGTTATGCTAAGCTTGTGACAGAGCTCAATCAAGAAATAACAGAGAGGGTTACACCTCAGTCAATCATCCAAGTTATTCGTAGTCTTATCGGTAATCTAAAAAGAGTTTTCTACTTATATATTTATGTGTATATTCTTGTATTTTTTTGTATTAATTTCAGATTCTTTGAAATTGTACATACATAATTTTTTATTGTATGAATTTTAGCAAATAAACTAATATTGTATACTTTCAGGTGGTTTCAACTTGGACCCCAATCGTGTCTTAGACCTCATCTTGGAGTCCTTGGAGGCACGGCCATCCCAGCACCAGTTCTACACAGGACTCCTCAATCAGTACCCCTGTGAGTCAGCTACCATCAGTGAACTCTTGGGCTTCAAGCTCAACAATTACGCCTCCAATGGAAAGGACACCAAGGGGATCTACACCACGATAGCACTCCTCATTCAGGCCAACATCCTGCAGCTTTCCGATATCTACTCATGGGTAAAGTTGCACAGGCCTACTTCAGTTCTGGCTTTCGAGTAACCCTTTTTTTTTTAGATTTCTACTCCTTTTTGTCCTCCACTCCACTCATTTCTTTTTTCTTATTATTTTCTCCACCATCTTAATCTCCTAGTCTTGTTATTTGTGTTCCTTCTACCCTTCTGCTCATCTTTTTCTTTTTGTTTTTCCTGTTACTCCTTTTCCTTTTTTCTTTCTTTATTAGTTTTCCTTCTCTGCTTACCTTTCTTCATCTTCTTATCCATTTTCCTCCTCTTTTCTATCCTTTTTTTTTTTTTCCCTCATATTTTCCTCAGAAATATTGTTGATAATGATTTGCTCATGGGCACACTGGTGGCTCACTTTTAACTAAATCATTTTGATATCCTTGCTGATTCTAACTCAGTCCATGCTCAATTTACATGACAATTATTCCATTTTACTCCCTACCTGCCCAACATTGGTCCCATCCTTTTATTTTAAAGTTCATTCTTTGTCCTCACCCACACTCCAGCTGACACCCGAGGACTCCTCCATGATTGAGTGCCATCTGAAGGAGGAGAACGAGGCGAAGGAGATTGTCAGAAAGCTTAATGTCATATCTACCAAAGACAAGGATAAAGACAAGGAAAAGGAACAAGAGCGGCAAGAGGAGGAGAGTCTCAAAGAGGATTTCAAAAATCAGGAGGTGTATCTGTCCAATCAAAAGATCCAGTTGTGCATTGCCCTCATTGAGGTAAGTCAGATGGTAGAATTGGGTAGATCAAGGCAGGAAAATTTTCTGCTTGTCATTGCTGATGTAGAGAATTCTGGAATATTGATATGTGCTGTACTTTGATGTATGTGAACTGAAAGAAAATAGTTAAAACCGTCATTAATTTTGTCAGATAACATAGCTTTGTGTGGTGATTAAGAATATTGGCCATTCCTTCTTCTAACTGTCCATAATATTTTTCCTATGAAAACAGGTTGGAGCTTGGCATTTGTAGAAATTTCATCTCGTTTCCCTGACTATTATTTGATGTCTTTTCTCCTGTGAGTCAAGCACTTTGTCAACTAGTTCATGCCACAATTGAACCCATCTACAGAGAGTAAGTCACTTGTTTTCTTGCAATTTTTTATAGGGAATGTATTGGTTTGATTTGTAACATTAAGAATAAATGTAAGGCATTGTCATTAAAGTGGGTTAACACTTGCCAATTTGCAGGGTGTGCAATTTACCAAGCCGACTCAAGGCCTCTCGAGTGAAGCCACTAGACAACCCTCTGGCACCACAACCAGCCAGGAAATTCAGCGATGTCAGTGCAACAGTATTCCCAATGCTGCTTGTGCTTGGACCACACCTGTACCATGACCCAGGGCTCATGTGCAAGTCCTCAGGGTGGCTCGTGTTGCTCTCAAGGAGTGAGAAAGAGAAGTGTTGTGTAGGATGTTTCGTGGGGCACTGGTCTTTATATATTCTGTGAATGACATAATTTTTATAGTATTATTGTTATTACCAGTATGTAGATATATTTATTTTCCTGTTATCTTTTATTTCTTCTTCATTGTAAGTGTTCCTCTTGTTATAAGCTTTTGATATTTGATATCAAGTTTCTGTATTGAGATCTATCCTAGAATGAGCTTTATTTTCAAAATCAAGCTGCTCATAAGCTTTAACTTATTGTAACCTCTGACTTGTACACTGAGTTACAGACTCGTGCAGTAATAAGGCTTCATCAGTATCAACAATGCAAATTGAAGACCAGTGGATGAGAATTTGTGGAGGGAGGGAGGGTATAGTAACCCTTTTTGTCAAAGTATTTAAGTGCTTGGCGGGAAAACAGCTTTTTGTTCCTTAATATTTCTTTCCACATCATGTACCTCTATCTTTTAAACTACAAATAATTTAAGTAGTGTAAAACATTTAATGCAGATATGAAAGCCATTTTAACACAAGTTGATCTTTGCAGACACCAGTAGGAGAAGATGGTGAACGGTCCAATTTCTACTTTGAGTTTTTAAGTGTTTTGATGAAGTTCTCCTTCCGTCTCTCTCCATGCTTGACTCAAACCCATGTCTGGCGGAGGAGATTTGGGAAACACTCAAGATATATCCCTATCAGCACAGGTTAGTTATCAGCAGTTTAAGGAAACATAGATAGGAGAGTTTGAAGCTGTGTTTGTTTAAAAATAAGTGGTTGGCAGTGTTTGGTTTAGTTTTTATAGCCAAAGTCTAATGTCAGGTGTTGAATGCCCTACAGATATAGGTTGTATGGCCGATGGAAGAATGAGTCCTTCACACAGCATCCCATGTTGATGAGGCGCAGGGCTTGGCTGCTCAAGAAAGCTAAGTTCATTATGATGCGCATCACAAAAGAAACTATCAAGCCTGTAAGCCGAGGCATTGGGAAATTGACGCATAACAACCCTGGCCCCATATTCCATTATGTGAGTGATAATTCTTATGAACCTCTTTGCCTCTCTCCCTCCCTATTTCTCTCATTCTCCCTACCCTTCCCTCCCCTCCTCCTTTCCTCCTATCTCTTATATTCTTTCATACTTTCTTCTTTTCCTTGCTCATATCCTTGATATTGATTTTAGAATGGAAAGTTACAAATGTGTTTTTTAAGCAAAGGGACTAGATAATGTTGCCAGTATTTTTAACCCAATAATGACAATTTCCAAACAACCTCTCAAGTGAAAAATTAGAAGCATGGAAAACATGTATTTTCCCAGTTCTTTATGATTTTGGCTGCAGTATACAATGTTTTTGTGGAAAAAAGACATTAACACTGATTTTAAGGGGCTGTAACTCCTCAGTGACAGCTCTTGTGGCCAAAGAAGTGAACAGCTGTTTAGTGCATGAAGCTTAGAGCAGCCTTGACCATTTGTGGTGTAGATACTTACCATCTTGCATTTCAGACTGGTTCACTATTGCAAAAATAAATGCCATATGGCATAAATGTGTTCAACAATTTTTCCCTCCCATGTCATAGCTGTAAACATACTTGTCTTTTATCTTCACAGATCCTGATCCAAGTTCAGCTGTATGACAACCTAATTGGCCCTGTGGTAGACAGCTTTAAGTACCTGACATCTCTCTCCTATGACATGCTGGGATACTGCATTGTGGAAATCCTCTCAGAGAACAAGGATAGAACTGCACATGAAGGTCCTCATACTTTGTCTTTATTGAATTATTTAAATGATATCACAAGGTTAATACTTTCACAGAATATTACTGTCTTAGGTGGATTTGGATTGACTGGATTGTGCAATTATAGACATTTCTGTTTCCTCTTTCAGAGATGATCATCTCACCATGGCTCCAGTCCCTGTCCAGTTTTTGTGGCACTGTGTTTAAGAAATATGTCACAGATCTCGGAGGCATCTTACAGTTTGTGGCCAACCAACTCAAGTCTGAAAAATCCATTGATCTCCTCATCTTACGAGAAATAGTGCAGAAAATGGGTGGAACAGATACTTTAGAAGACCTCACAGCTGAACAGGTTAGGGTGTAGTGCTACATTTACAAGAGGATATTACTTGCTTTTCATTAATCGTTATGAATTTTTTATCAGTTTTGTTTTTAGACACATAAAATCTGCACCATTTTCCTTGCTCCTAATATACTAGTCATTGTTTTCCTTAGATTTTTAAACTAATATACTCTTTGGTTTTCTATCAGTCATGAATTCTCTGATTTAGATTGTATAGTACATATTTAGCTTATTCATTTTTCCGTTGATAACAGTACAAGTATAAATGTGTTTGGTTTTCATTGAACACAGTTGATAGTTAAGTTCTAGCAGAGTGTAATGGACATAATATATAGCTCAGTACTAGGGCTTGGATTCTATCACTTCACTTCATGTCCTTTTATGAGAAAGACAAAGATATACCTCAGAAGTTGGTAGTAATTTGCTGAATGTAACATATCCAAATAAGGACTTCCAATGTAGTAAAGGCAATAAATTCAAGAAATTTGGTGGCTTCATATACTAAGTTGTGTTCTATGATTGTCACATGAGACACAAAGGTGACTCTCTTTAGACCAGCATATTTAGCTTTTCTCAAGTGATGCCACAACTGGAATAGTAGTTTTTGATTCTGCGGTGCCTGCTGAGCCTGAGTGGTTGTAAGTGCATTCATGGGAAGTTTTTGCCTTACACTCCTCAAATGCCTCAAGGGAGAGTGTCATATGTTTATGTGCACATACATTTGTGCATGTAGTTGGAAGGGCTTCCTAGTCAACTATTAAACCTGTGTTAGCTTCCATGACAAATGTGATGCCAATGTGACTATGCCACCCACACTTTTCCCATGCAGCATCAAAGGAGACCATGAGATCTAAGATTCCAGAGTCCTTTGGATCTGTTTTTAGGTTGTCACAATAATACTCACTGACTTATATTCACAACAAAATGTATTCTTTCCCGGAAAATATGTCCATTTAGGCGTACAGGAAATGGGCATTGTCATAAAATACACGTGTTGACATGCTTTGCATGGCACTGAAGCCAGTGTCCCTATTTAGGCCAGGTTGGCCATCATTATAAATCAGGGACGCATACACCTGTAGAGCCTTGGCTTTGTTGCCCAACTTGTTGCCATGTGAAAGCCTGAAGCTGTTGGGAGATGCCTTTATAAGCTGTTCATGGCACTGCAAACATGTAAGCTGTATGGTATTGCCGTGAGAAGATGACTACAGTCTACAATGTAAATTGCCACTCCAATGCATGCATCTCACACATGCCAGTATTTGTATCAACATGGAAACAGATGCAGTCACCATGTTAGGATTTTCAGTTATATGTGATGCCATTTCAATATCAGACGAAAGTGATTTTTGCAGGTCAGCATGAACACTTTTTGGATCAATGGGAAGGGCACAGCCAAGCACTTGCTGTGAGCAAGGCTGACCAGATGTGGTCAAATCTATCCCATGGTAGGAAAGACCCGGGAGAGGGAGGGAAGCAGTTCTGGAGAACCAATATCCCTGGATGAGGAGGGAATCAGTTCTAGAGAACCAACATCCAGTGATGTGCTGGGAACTGGTTCTGTAGGAACTGGATGCTGGGAATCAGGGAATATTTGTAATCTCCCAGCAATTTCTAATACATCTTTGCAAATGCAATTATGTAATGGTCCTGTTGCCCACCAATTTTCACTGTTTTGGCATGGTGGCAATATGGGAAAGCATCATAGTGAAACACATACCTTGTTTAACAGACAGCGCGGCACCTTCTGGCGCTATGATGTCTGTCCTCACTCTGTTCATTTATTGGCAATACAGCAAGAGGCTTGCCTTCATCTATTTCTTCCCTAAAAATGCACCAAGAAGGGTCACAGTGGATATGATGGTGGTTGCCCTCTCTATCACATGAAATGGAATACCAAAAACCAGATACAATTTTCAAATTTATTGTGAGGATAGATGTCCCCATGCAGTCCTAGATGACCTTGCTGAAGGATATTAGTTAAGCATCAGTCTACTTATCTGTTAGTTGGTGCTTCCCCCCAATCAAGCTTTTTCTCAGTTTTCCCTTGTTTGGTTTGTTTGGTTTTCTTGTTTTCTTTCAATTCTTTTTAAAATTTTCCAAGTCTTGTCCCTATTCTTTTTTTGTACATGATTTACCCACACTTCCTTTATAACTTTTCAGCTGGGCATTGAAAGACGTGGCATTTAAAACATTTGATGCTTTATATGCCTGGCACCAGGCAGCAGCAGGTGTCAGCCATTTTTGACACAGACAAGTTCATATCCTCAATTTCAGAGAATTTAATATTTTCTCCACAATTAATTACCAAGTCCTCTAGTTGTCAAATTCACCTTTGTCTTGACTATAGCATACCCGCTTAAAAATTACAGTTGAGTGCTATGTGTGGTGGAGAACTCCTGCGTAGGGAAGCAGGACAATATCAACAGGAAAGGAACACCAAGAGGTCTTCTCTCCGTTTGAAGGAGGCTCTCCTAGAGAATGACCTTGCCATACCTTTGTTGCTACTTATGGCACAGCAGAGGTCATCTATTGTATACAATCAGACAGAATCACCCCATTTAAAACTTGTAGGGAAGCTGTATGATCAAGTAAGTGTGTAATCAATAATTACTTTAAAGTGAATATCATGAATCAACTTTCATTTTATATGTACTTCACTTTCATAATTTCTGGCAAGTTCATATTGTTATATTATTTATATGCTTTTTAGTAAGAGCAACAAGAAATCATCATTGTATTAACCCTAGTGCATCAATGAAATTTTATTGTAATCAAATATCTATAGATTATGTAAACAGTTTTTTTTTTTCTTCTTCTGCTTTTCTTTTTTTTTTTTTTTTTTCTTTCTTCTTCTTCTTCTGCTTCTGACTCTTTTCCTTTTTATTTCAATATTGCAGTGCCAGGATACAATGGTGCAGTTTGGTTCGTATCTGTTCCAAGTTGTCACTATAGAGGAGCTTAGCGATCGGCTGCCAAGTATTGGATCCTTGTTGTCCGATTACCACATCAATGCTGATGTAGCATTCTTCCTCGCACGTCCTCTTTTTATAAATATGCTAAATGTAAGTGTAGTGAGTGAGTGAGTGAGTAAGTGCACACGTGTGTGAGTGCGTGCGCACGTGTGTGAGTGCGTGCGCAATGTGTGAGTGAGTGCCGTGTGTGTCCGTGTGTGAGTGAGTGCCCGTGTTGTGTGTGCGTGTGCGTGTGCAGTGTGTGCGTGTGCGTGTGCATGTGTGTGCGCGTGCATGTGTGTGCGCGTGCATGTGTGTGCGCGTGCATGTGTGTGCGCGTGCATGTGTGTGCGTGGTGTGCGTGTGTGTGTGTGTGTGTGTGTGTTTGACTGTTGATGTGTGTGTGTGTATGTGTGTCTGTGTGTTTGTGTGTGTGTGTGTGTGTGTGTGTGTGTTTGACTGTTGAATGTGTGTGTGTGTATGTGTGTCGTGTGTTTGTGTGTGTGTGTGTGGTGGTGTGTGTGTGTTTGTGTGTGTTGTGTGTGTGTGAATGACTTAAAACCCTGTTATGAAATCATTAGACATTTTAAGTGAGCTCACACTCATCTTTCACTGGAAATTGGTGCTTGCTTACTCTAAACATCAGATGGTTTTGGATTTTGTTTCAGAAACGATATTTATTGCAATGCTGGTTGTAAAACTCATGATATATATATGTTTGTACTAGGTGAATAATTTTGTATTTATTTCTTTTCTACTATTTCATTACGATCTTGTGTTTTTATATATTTTTTACTTGCCTTTATATCAACAGTCCAGATATGATGAATTAAGAAGGCAAGATCGTGGTGAGAAGAAACTGACCATTGAACAAAAGAAAGATCGGTATATTCAGGCTTGCAATGAAGTTTTTGACCCCATTGTTTCCAGCATCCAGCCACACTTCAGTATTAAGGTATAGTAGTTTGTGAATACACAGAGGAAATTTAAGTAAATATGTAAAATCATGAAATCCATAAGATAAAAAAAATAAACCAAGATCTTCAAAATTCCAATTTTGTTGGATTTTGGTGGTAAAACCAATGGGCTAAATTGTATTCAAGTCTCTCTAAACTACATGATTAGAAAGGTTTTTGTTTTTTGCCAGGTCTGGGAGGACATGGATCCTTCCTTCTTCCTCACTTTTTGGACACTCACCATGTCCGACCTGGAGGTCCCACACCACATGTACGAGAAAGAGATCAAGAAGATTGATGCAAATGTTAGTGTAAGTGGCATGATTTTTGTCTCTAATCCATGAAGATATTGAAATAGATCTGGCAATAAATGATTTTATCTTTGGAGGTTATTAATTTTCCTACAGTACTTGCTCAGCACTCTTAGGCATCTTTGCCAAGTGAAGTACTAGAAAACAACATTACATTATGTTATTACTAGTTTATTGGTACTTTAACTGTTATGGCTTTCTCGTAATTTACATTTTTCAAATTTTCCTAAATTAATTTCTGTAACCTGTTATTTTTTCCAAAGCCATCGGCAAACAAGCGCAAGAAGGAGACTGACCGTCTCTTGGCACTGAAGGAGAAGCTCCAGGAAGAGGAAAAACGTCAGAAGGAGCATGTCGACAGAGTGTATGCCAGATTGCAGCAGGTGGGACTTCTTTTTCCATCATTCTTTCTTCTTTGATTACTTCTTTTTCTTGTTGTAGTTGCTATATTCTTCATTAAGTTTATATTTTAGAGTTGGTAGTCAAAACAATGACTACTTAATATTTTATTATATCTTTGTCTTCATTGACAATATTCATAATTTATTATTATTTCTCAACAATTACCAGGAAAAGGATGGATGGTTTATGCTTCGAGGAGCAAGATCCCCAAAGAATGACACTGTGACAGCTTTTCTCCAACTCTGCCTATTTCCACGATGCACATTCACAGCACTGGATGCTATTTATTGTGCCAAGTAAGTTTTTCCTTTATTCATCACTATTTTACCTCATCCAAATCCTCCTCCTCCTCCTCCTCCTCCTGTAATCTTTCTTCAGTGATATAATTATCCAAAGATCTTAATAGGAATGTTTTGGCCGAGTATTCCTGTGTTACTATGGTGAAATTTAAGCAAAGAATGTATTTTTACTGAATATGTTAACAAATTCTCTTTTCTTTAAGGTTTGTGAAGATGCTGCACAACCTCAAGACTCCAAATTTCTCCACCTTGATATGTTATGACCGTGTAAGTTAAATGTTTATCTGATTCTATAAGGCTTGTGTTTATGTAATGTTCATATCTTATGAAAATGTGTAATTTTTTCTTTTTTGTTCTTTGTCGGTTTGAAGTCTGATATGTTATATATGATAGATAACTGCTTAATTTCCTTATTCATTTATTGTTGATAATGTTAGTTTTACTAGCATAATACTTCAACAATCTATGGATTTTTTTTCTTTTCTTATGCGTGTGTGTGTGTTTTTTGTGTTGTTGTGTGTGTGTGTGTGTGTGTGTGTGGTGTGTGTGTGGTGTGTGTATATGTCTGTCCCCAAACCATTTAACACTCTCTCTCTCTTTCTTTTGTCTCTAACTCACTCGCTGTCTTACAGATGTATTGTGATATCACCTACACCGTTGCATCTTGCACTGAGCAAGAGGCTCACCGATATGGCCGCTTCCTCCTGGGGACCCTAGATACTGTCATGCACTGGCACGCATCGCAGCAAAACTATGAGAAGGAGTGCGCAAACTACCCTGGCTTTGTCACCAAGTACCGGGTTTCACGCCAGGAAGCCAATGATTACGTGGATTATGAGAACTACCGTCATGTTGTCCACAAGTGGCACTACAAGATCACTAAAGTTTGTGTTGTGCTTTGATGGTTTGGTAGCCTTGGGTTCCTTTTTTCATCTTTTTGTTTTTTTTCTTCTTTTTCCCTTCTCCATTTTTCCTTCTCTCCCTCTTTCTCTTACTTTACATTTTTATGATGTGGATTTACTGTAATTTCTAAATTGATATCATTCTGTCTTATTTCTAGTCATGTGTCCATGGCCTCCATAATTCCTTCTACTTCCAGATATTCAAAACCTGCCTTTGCTCACAGTTCAGAGACCTTTCCAACTCATTTTCATAGCTGGAGTTTTTATGTGTATTTAATTGTACTTGTGTGTGTTTTTTTTTGTATCTGGGTAAGTGTATGGGTGTGCATGATAGTGCAGGTGTACTTTCCAGAGGTGAAATCCACAAATTGACTTGCTTTTAAGCTGACATCATTAAAGCTTGTAACTTGACCTGATCCATAAACCCTTTTACATTAATAAGCGAGGCTCAAAATCTAGTAAAATCAAAGTTGATAACAATTAGATCTTCATGTGAGTAAGATACTATTACAGTTGTCACTTTTCACTTATGAAATATATTACAATACAAAAGTGATATCTGAAATTGGAATTTAAATTGAGATATCTCTATTTCTCTTTCTTTCTCTTTCGCTTTCTTTCTTTCTGTCTCTCTGTCTGTCTAACTCTCTCTCTCTCTCTCTCTCTCTCTCTCTTCTCTCTCTCCTCCTCACTCACTCACTCACTCACCTCTCTCACTCACAGTCACTTCTCTCACTCACTCTCTCTCTCTCTCTCTCTCTCTATCTCTCCTCCTCTCTCCTCTCTCTCTCTCTCTCTTCTCTCTCTCTCTCTCTCTCTCTCTCTCTCTCTCTCTCTCTCTCCTCTCTCTCTCATCATTCAATTGTCTTGTAGTCATATTGTTAAATCAGGCAAAATTCACAAGAGAGTACTACTGCATAATTCTGCAGCCATTGGGTTAACAGGATAAGAGAAAAGAATATATATTGATTTCCCTTGCTTCAGTAAAAAGTCATTATTGATAATGTATGGCCACAGTTGGTTGCAATAGCCACGTGCCCATTTAAAGACGAGAATCTTTGAAAGCTTGGCTTGCAAGCTGGGTAATGCCTTTTCAGCTTACTTAATCACCAAGTCATTTCCCAATCAGTTTAGGAATTTTTGTGCTTGCAATATTTTTTTCTAAGTAATTATTTTATTTAGTTGGTGCTCAAATGTACAGTACCAACATCTCTCCCATCCTGTTGAAAGTACATAAGGATTATTCTGCTCTTTGCACTTATATGGGCTATTTGTCTAAGGTCTTCTGTGAGTAGATTTGTTCTTTGCTGTTTATGGTATGTTAAACCTCATCAGATAAGTCAGCAGTTTTTTGTAAAAAATTGATGAATCATATAAAGCACCTTATGCTTGTTTCTTGAAGGCTTTTATAACTGTAGAAGAAAGTGTATTCAAAATTTTATTTCATTAGAAACAAAAGGAGAAAGAATGCTGTGAGGTTTTCTTTTCGATCTGTGGGTATTACTAATGGATGATAGACTAGTTTTCATTAATGACAATTCAACATATGTGGAGAAAAGTGTTAAGAGGGAATGTTTAGTGGGAAGAGGGAACCTAGCAAAAGATCTGGACTAAAAGTATGGAATGAAAGAGTAAAAGTTGAAGAGAAATGTAATGCATATATAGCTTAATAAGAATCTTCAAATAACATAACGTCTACAGTTGACCAACTCGAGCATTGAAACAACTTATAATTTCTCTGTGGCTAACAGGCCTTGGTAACCTGCCTAGAGAGTGGGGACTACATCCAGATCCGCAACGCCATCCTTATTCTGCAGGGCATCTTGCAACGCTTCCCTGTCATTTCAAACCTTGCTGCAGTCATTGAAAAAAGGATTGAGAAGGTAATCTTCAAAGCCAAATAATGGTAGACTTCTTTGTATAGTTTATTTTCATACATTTGTAAGTTTATTATTTGCCTTAGTACATCCCCCCCCATTAGTTTTTTGTTTTTATGATTATAGAAATTAATTAGAAATATTTCAAGTTTTAATGAGCTTTGCAGTCAGTTCTCCCAGCTGCTTAGCACACTTCTTTGGGCATCACTATAGAGCCATCTTTCATAGGAATGACCCCCCTCTCTTTCCTCAGGTGAAAAATGAGGAGAGAAATCGGAGGAATGACCTATACGTCCTGGCAAACAGCTACTCAGGGAGACTAAAAGGTGCAAAGCCCAACCTCATGCCTGAGACAGACTTCCACATTGTCCCAAAGAGGCCACAAGCGGCAAAGGTTGTGAATGGGGCCTCAGAGAAGTCTAGCTCAACAGCAGCAAATGATGTCAAGAGCAGTGGGGAGATGGTAGAGCAGAATGAAAAGATTGTCAAGGTGAGTCTGAATATTCATATTTGTCATATTTCATTAGTCTGATCATTTCTTAGTCTCTCTAACACCAACACACTCACTCAACCACACATTCATACCTACATACACACTAGTATAATTTTCATGACAATGATGAGCCCTATTTCAAGACTCAGTATGACAGCCTACAATGCTTCTACAGATGGAGACTTCAGAGACTACCAATGGAGAGCTGGAGGGCAAGGAAGACAGGGAGGCGAAGGAGATCAAGAAAGAGTCAGCAAGGTCAGTCAGGGTCTTTTCCCTGTTTTTGCTCTCTTTTTCTTCAACTTTTCCTCAATTTTATGTATCATCTTCATATGCTTCATTTAAATTTAATAAGTTTAATATCTTATTTTCAGTAAAGTGGCAAAGGAGAAAAAAGAAGCAAGTGAAAAGAGAAAGAGTGAAGACAGAGAGATAAAGAAGGAGGAAAAGGAAAAGAAGGACAAGGAAAAGAAAGAGGAACGAGAAGAAAAGCCCAAAAAGAGGAACAAAGAATCAAAGAAATCCAAGGTATTTATTTTGTAAATCTGAGGAAACTATAGTCAACTTGCAATTTTTGGAGACTATATTGTACATATTTCAATGGTGTAGCAATATTGCTAGTTACTGTTGTGATTTATTTGTGGTCTATTTTTTCATATGTACAATTAAATTCCACTTTACAGTATGACGATGAGGACTATGCAGACCCAGAGCGAGATGACCGCGCATTAGTGGGAGGTGGAGCCGAGAGGGAGAGGGAGAGCAGTGTCACGTCCAACGCTTCTTCAGCCTCTAACAAGATGGAACCTCCTGAGTCTTCAAGAGGTTGGTTCATCTGAGAATA
Organism: Penaeus vannamei; assembly: GCF_003789085.1. Lineage (NCBI taxonomy): Eukaryota > Metazoa > Arthropoda > Malacostraca > Decapoda > Penaeidae > Penaeus > Penaeus vannamei. Next base: position 216,167 of record NW_020869631.1, on the reverse strand, counting down.
GTGTTCCTTTTTAGTTTGTGGGAATTCCTGTGATTGATTATTTAATGAAGTTAGTTATGTAAAAGGCTAACACTACTTTTGTCTCTCTTTTCTTCCTCATAGGGTCAAAGCGTCGCAAGACTGAACATAACTCCAAGGTCAGTATGAGGGTTGAACGTGACCCATTATATTTACAGTGTTAGAGTTTAAGGGGAAAAAGGATAGATCTATTACACCGAGGACCGATCCTGCCGAGGACCGTGTGATGCTCCTCCTCCCTAGGGCTGACGCCACTGCTGTCACCAACACTGCCGCTCCTGCTCTCACTACTGTCGTTGCTACTGCTGCCGCTGATGCCACACTTCTGTTGCCGTATGTCCCTCTCCCCTACTGGCGAGAGTCTTCTCATAGTTCCCCTGCCTCCCCGGGCCCAGATTTGGTGTCGATTGATGTGTAAAAAAAATATATAAAATACCACTGCCAATTCCGAGAAAAGGATTTTTTCCTCGTCGGTTTTCTGTGTCTCCCGTCATCTCGTATTAGGATTATTTGCATGGACGCAAAAACCCAGTGCACTTATGGCTGTGAGATTGATTGTGAGCAAACTTTATATGACAATTGCTCATGAGAAAAAATGCTCAAACTGAAAGTTACCTGAAAAATCAGAAAAGGAAAATAACTAAAATAAAGCAGTGCCTTAATGACTACATAAAATATCCTTGTTGTTCTTATTACTTGTTAATTTCTTTTGTTCGTATCTGTGTTTAAATCAGTTAATTACTCGCACTAGATGCAATCAATCACACCACAGAGATAAATTCATAAGAAAGCATACATAAAGAAATGGAAAGAGGACCTCTTAAGAAGTAGTACAACATCCCTGAAAGAAGCACAACCCAAATGCAACCGTTAGCATTCTCCAAAAAACCTTGTCGCTCAACAACACAGAAGGACCACAGAGAAGCTCTCCTCGATGCCCAGCTCCAGGCCCTCCAATGGCACTCCTCAGTCAAAGATAGAATGGCTGTCAGCATGGTACCTGTCACGTCACACTTCCATATTGGAAACCCTATGTGTCCTGAGCACTCACCTAAAACTCTCCAAAGCACTTTTGTATTTCCTCTTCATTTTCTTTCACTCTCTTATCTTTTTCATTTTCTTATATTTTATTTATCTATTTATTTATTTATTTTACAAAGGAGGGTTAAAACACTGTTTATTCCTTTCATTTCTTAGATGTTGTTATAGTGTGCCTTAAGGTTTTCTTCTTTTCTTCAACTTCTACCTCTTCTAATGAATATGATATAGTGTAGATTGTATTTTGTGAATAGGAAAGCCATATTCAATTGTTCGTCAGATGTTTCAATTCATGGATTTTTCCTCTTAATTTTCCTAGAGTAATTTCATTACCTGTTTAAAGTAGGATATGATGCAAAAATGATTTGGTGCTTTAGTCTCAACATTAATTGATATGTAATATATCATTGATTTATAGATTGATATATTTGATATAGTGATTGTAGCTCTTTTGTTTTATTGTTCAAACAGTTATGAGAGAGAAAAAGGATATCTGGATTAAGAGAAATTATGAAAATTTCATTATGATACTGAATGGATGGCATTCTATAGAAGGTGATATTAATCACTTATTTGTTTTCTCTCTTGAAAAATGGGTATACTTGGTGTGCTCTTCAAGTGCTGTCTTCATAGTACAACTACTAGTCATAATCCACATAGTTTTAGAGTTCCCTGTAACTACAGTACAAATTTAAGTGTCGTAGCTACTAAATCCATGTACATGAATAGTAATAGACCTATCTTTGTATTTTCTTGTTCATTTCTTTGTATGGCAGCTACTTTTTACCCATACTGAACAGTTAATAACAGATACCTCAGTTGTCAAAGAAAACATCTCATGGTACATTATAGATGCATTATCTAAATTGTTGTGTCATAGGTTAATTTATAGGTGCTGTATTTTGTGAAACCTTTTCTTGGGACATACTACAAGACTTCAAGAAAGAATTTGACTGTGAATGCTGCTGAATCATTTTGAAGAAATCTTCTGTACGTCATACCAGTGGAAGAAGAAGGTCGCAAATTGATTAGATGTCACTGAAAATGCAGTTGCTGTATTCGCCTGACAATGGACTCTCAAGAGTAATCCAGAAGAACATAACAAGAGTGCATGCTGAATTGCAATAATGTGACTTAAAAGTTAGTCTGCAATGATTATTCAGTTGGTGCAATGCCCTTCTTGACATCAAGTGCTATCTAGTGAGGATTCGGACATCCAACTATCACACATTTAAACCATACCTCGAGCCTCTATGTAGCCCATGGATGCCGTTAGTATGTCAGATAATTATAATGATCAGAGACTATACAGTTCTTCTATCAGCTAATGCACAAGCTCACCCATCATCTGTGGTGCAGGATTCTTTAATACAGAACTGCCTTGCTAACAGCACCTGTGCCTCTGACCAACAGTGACATTACTGTACAGAATAGAAAAAGAAAAAACAACATTGTACCTGGTACTTTTGCAAAACTTAGTATATGTGTGGAAAAATCTAGAAAATAGAAATGCTATTTTGACTCTGATTGTGACAGGTTGAAAGTGCCTCTTCAGTGATTTTTTAAATTATAAAACTGATAGGTAAATGTAGAAAGGATTTTAACACATCTGTGTTGTCTATGTTCAAGTGTAAGACTGATTTTTTGGGAAGAGTGTCTAGGAGAAATGCATTTGAGTTAACAGTAATCAGATAAAGACTGATCTCATGTTCTGATGATTTTAAAGAAGTGGAACTGCACTTGGTGAAATGTTGAAAAAAGACGGCAAAAGTAGTTAGACATTCCTGAACCATCCTGAAATAGTACAAGACGACAAGCCCTTGTTCTGAAATATATATTCAGGAAGATAAGAGTTTGTTTTTTTGCTAAGCTCAAGGATTCTCAAATAAGATTGCTGCATGAAGGGGGGGTTGACATGTAGGAGAAGGAAGAGTACTTGGTAATTGTGTGACAGTTTCCAAAATGATGAAACAAAAAAGTGAAACAGAGTCAGCATCCCATGTCATGATGAGAAAAGGGAAAAAGTTACAGTGAACGGTCACCCAGTGCTGCTGTAAGATAATGAGATATGAAAAGATTTGGAAAGTCATATTTGTTTTTGGTATGATTAGAAAAGTAATTTGCTCATAACTAAAATCATGAAAAAGAAAAGATGTGCCTCAGAAATTTACTATTTGTAGATCAGGGCAGTATGGGCAACGATTAAATAGTTATTAAAAATGTAAAAAAGATGAAAGATGAAAAATATCAAAAGGAAAGAAATATTAAAAGGCAGCAGTACGCGCCTGGGGTGTGCGGTGGCAGCAAGTGTTTGTCGTGAAGTGTGCGTGAAAAAAATTGGTACGTGCAAGGGTTTGAGAGACAGTTGGCTCGTCACTCTTGACTGATGATGGGTTCACAGGAGAGGAAACAGGCAGGTAAGTTGAGCACCCAAGTTTTTCGTTTATTTCTCTTACCCATCCTCCCCTTGTTTTTTTCTCTTTCTTTTTTTCTTGCACCCTCTCTTGTATATTGATTTATATTTGTTACTGTTTTCCTTTGTCTTTTCCTTTTTGCCTGTTTCCTATTTTGATTTTGATATTTTATCCTCAATTTATATGTTGATTTTTTCATAGTCATCCCTCTTGCTTCCATCGCATTTCTTCTAGATACCAGCAACAATTTTAACCTTCAGAAATTCGGCTCGAGTGATGCTGTCCAAGATTTTCAATATTATCAACATTTTATCAGAAGCTAAATTCAAACAGAACAGACCTGTCATTTAACCCATTTCTGCGGGGAACATGAAATGTACACTGTAGTTTTGTTTTGTGAATTGTCTTTACACAAAGATGGTTCTGCAAGTGCTCAGCCATCAAAGACTCAGTTTGTAGGCTACATGACCACACCTGAGTTATCCCTTCCTTGAGTTTTCAGGGGTATTGTTGTCTTCTTCCTCTAATGCTATTAACCCAATGCCAATGGGAAAATGTTGCTTTCAGTTTAGTATTGTTTTGTTTAATTTTTCTGTTCATAGATGGCTCTGCCAGTGCTTATCCACAAAGGAGTAAATTAGTAGATCATCTGACCTCACATATCCTTGAAATAGCGGGAAATGCTTTTTTCACTGTTGATATCACTATTGATGCAGTTATTTTTGTTATAAACATTATAACTACTATATTGTTATTGACATTACTAACAGCAATATCAAATACTTGAAAATAAAAAAAATCAA
>NW_020869631.1:195716-206707 GCF_003789085.1 Penaeus vannamei | reverse complement strand
GTCCACGTACCTGTCGCCTTGACCCTACTTCCCTACCTAATCACCTTGACCGCTCGCCTGCTCGCTCTGAGAATATTCTCTATTCTGCCCTCGCTTCACTCTCTCTGTATCAGGTAACCCATTTGTGTTGCTCCCTGAATTTTGATAATAGATTAAAGGATTTACGTTCCAGCTTTTGGTATCCTTCGCTCCCAAAATAGTGGTAAAAGGGGGCTAGAATGTCGTCCGTGGTTTAAAATCCATTTAGTGTAGTTATGTTGGTGCTATTGAAGTGCCCCAAAGGTAAATATATTTAATATTCTGTTGTGTTTTAACGTGTTGTGTGTGTTTTAAATCCTGTTGTGCGTTTTAGTGTGTGTGGTTTTTAAATCCATAAGTGTGTGTGTGTTGTGTTGTGTGTGTTTTAAAATCCATAAGTGTGTGTGTGTGTTTTAAATCATAACGTGTGTGTGTGTGTTTTTAAATCCATAACGTGTGTGTGTGTGTTTTAAAATCCATAACCATAACGTGTGTGTGTGTGTTTTAAAATCCATAACGTGTGTGTGTGTGTGTTTTTAAAATCATATGTGTGTGTGTGTTTTTAAAATCCATAACGTGTGTGTGTGTTTTAAAATCCATAACGTGTGTGTGTGTTTTAAAATCCATAACGTGTGTGTGTGTTTTAAAATCCATTTAGTGTAGTTATGTTGGTGCTATTGAAGTGCCCCAAAAGTAAATATATTAAATGATATTCTGTTGTGGCTTTGTGGCATAAGTGTGTGTCTTTAGCTGTCTAGGTATACCGTATACATATATTTGTATGTATATATGTGCGAGTACGTGATGGTGTATGATGTAGCCTATATATGTAGATGTACGAGAACGTGCTGGTGTGTGATGTAGCCTATATATGTAGATGTACGAGAACGTGCTAGTGTATGGTGCAACCTATATATGTAGATGTACGAGTGTGTCCCATGTAAAGCACTGGATCCCATGTGTCTCTATTCACCTTTTGTCTCTCGCTTTTGGTTCCTCGTTTGTCTTGCTTCCCTTCTTCCCCCGTTTCGTCTCTCTCCCCTTCGTGCAATATTGTTCTCTCTCTCTTCTGTATGGCATCCGCGACCTCTCCGATTCACGGGATTTGTTTGTTTGTTTCATTTTATTTTATATATATTTATAATTTTTTTTTATTTTCGTTATTATTTGTTATTCTTTATTTATTTTCATTTTATTTTATACATTTTGTTTGTTTACTTCATTTTATTTTATATATTTTTTTTATTTTCATTATTATTTATTTATTCTTTATTTATTTCATTTTATTTTATACATTTTGTTTGTTTGCTTCATTTTATTTATATATTTTTTTTTTTCATTATTATTTATTTATTTCATTATTTATTTATTTATTTCATTTTCATTATTTATTACTAATTTTTTTATTTTCCATTTTAATTTTATTACATCTATTTATTCTTTTTTCATTTTATTTTTACATTTTTTTCTTCTAATATATTTATTTATTATCTTATTTATCTATTTCATTTTATTTTATACATTTTGTTTGTTTGCTTCATTTTATTTTATATTTTTATTTTCATTATTATTATCTATTTATTATTTATTTATTTCATTTTATTTTATACATTTTGTTTGTTTGCTTCATTTTATTTTATATTTTTTATTTTCATTATTATTATTTATTTATTCTTTATTTATTTCATTTTATTTTATACATTTTGTTATTTGCTTCTTTTTATATTTTTATTTTTCATGATTATTATCTATTATTTATTTATTTTCATTTTATTTTATCATTTTGTTTGTTTGCTTCATTTTTTTATTTCATATTTTTATTTTTTCATTATTATTGTTGTCTATTTAATTTTTTTTTTTTGCGAAATTGATTAACAAATTGGGATTGTGAATTTTTTATTTTGTTTGTTTTAGTGAAGTTGTATTGTTTTTGTTCGAGTAATGCGCGAAATTAACGGCATTTAAATAAACAGGAAGGGAAAAGGGGGGGCGGGGGTAACGCTATTAGGAAGACGAGAATGGAGGGAGGGAGAGTAACAGGAATAAGGAGACGGGAGTAAAAGAGGAAGAGAGGGGAACGCCATTAAGAAAGGAGGAATGGAGGAAGGAAGGGTAAAGCAGGAATGAGAGAGGAATTGTAACGTTGTTAGGGAAACGGGAATAAAGGAAGGAGAGAGAGCACCAAGAAACACGAATGGAGGAGGGAGGAATAACGAATAAAAGAGGAATTATAACGTCGCAAAGAAAAAAGAAGATAAAAGGGAGGAATTGTAACGTCATGAACGTTGCAAAGAAAAAAAAGAAAATAAATAGAATAAAAGGGAGGAATTACAACGTCATGAGAAAATGAAATAGAGATAAAGTGAGGAGGAGGGTAACAGCACTGCGAAAGGAGGAATAAAAGAGAGAATGAAGAATAAAAGAGAGAATGGGGAATAAAAGAGAGAATGGGGGAATCTGTCGATGTCAGATGCTCTGTTGGGATTTCAACATGCTGTGCAACATCAAATATTGCTCCTTCCCCCTCCTTTCCTCCCTCCCTCCCCCCTCCCCTCACCTCCTTCCCCTCTCACCTCCCCCTCCCCTTCCCTCCTCCCTCCTTCCCCTCTCCTCACCTCCTTCCCCTCCCTCCCACCTCTTCCCTCACCTCCTCCCTCCTCTCCCTCCTCCTCCCCCCCCTCCCCTCCTTCTCCTCTCCCTCCTCACCACCTCCCCTTCCCCCTCCCCCTCCCCCCTCCCTCTCCCCCTCCTCCCCCTCCCCTCCTTCCCCTCTCCCCTCACTCTCCCCCTCCCCTCCCCACCTCACCACCTTCCCCTCTCTCCCCACTCCTCTACCACCTCCCCCTCCCTCCCCCACCTCCCCTCCCACCAGCTAAAGTGTCGGATCTTGCGTGTTGCATGTTACGGGAGCTAAACAATAATAAAAGAGCTTCGTCTGCCAAAAAAAAAAAAAAAAAAGAAAGAAAAAAGAAAAAAGAAGAAAAAAGAAAAAAAAAAGAAAGAAAAAAGAAAAAAAGAAAAAAAAAGCGAAAGTCCGACATTTTTGCGGTCATGTAATCTCTCCAACGTGGCTTGCATCTCATTTGCAGCCGTGGCGTCGCTCGCAGGCCGCCCGTGCTGGGGGGGTGGGGGTGGGTGGGCGGGGTAGGTGGGGTGTGGGGTGGTTGGGGTGTGGGGGGTGTGGGTGGGGGCGCGGTCAATGGAGTCTGAGTTATTGATGTTTTTTTTTTTTTTTTGTTATTTTTGTTTTTGTTATTTTTTTTGTTTCTTTTTTATTTTTTGTTTTTATTTTTTTTTTGTTGATGGGTGTTATCTTTGTTTTATTGTTTTGTTATTGGTGTTGTTTTTGTTTTTTTGTTCTTAGTTTGTTATTTTTGTTTTTTATTTTTTTTTGTTGATGGGTGTTGTCATTGTTGTTTTGTTATTGGTGTTGTTTTTATTTGTTGTTATTCATAATGTTAAGAGGCTTTCTTTGTTGTGATTTGTTTGTTATTGTCATAAAGTACCTTTTACGGCAGTTGTGGTGGGTTGTTTTGTTATTCATAATTGCTTATTATTATTGTTGGTGGTATTGTTGTTATTTGTTAATATTATTGCAAAGTGAAATGTTTTTTTTTTTGTGTGTTGTGTTGTATGTGTGTGTGTGTGTGTGTTGTGTGTGTGGAATTTTCCGATTTCTTTCTCTATTGTAGGTTATGGTATTTTAATTGATATTCTCTTGTTTTTTGATGTGTTTTCTCGCTTGTTTCTTTGTGATGGATTTTGTCTCTCTCGTTATTTATTTTTTTTTTCAATCTTCTTAAATTTCCTCTTTTCTCCTCTTGGCCATATTTATTTTACTCTTCTCCATGTACTCTTTTCTGTTCTCTTATTTCGCTTAGAACAGCTTTGTCCTCTTCCTCTTCTTTCTTCCCTTTCTTCATCTATTTCTATTCATTTCGCCGATTTACTTATTATTTCTTTTCCGTTTGTTTCTTGTATCTTTACCCATGTCTCTCGCCCTTTTTCTCCCGTCCCGCCTTCTCTCCTCCTTCTCTTCCCCATGTCCTTCCCCTCCCTGCCTTTTTCCCCTCCCCCTCATCAGCCCCTTCCTTCTCCCCACCTCATCCTACTGTCCCTCTCCCCATTCCCCCCTTCATCCTTCTCCCCACACCCCTTCCCTTTGCTCCTCCCCACAGCCCGTTCCTCACCCTCCCTATCTATCCCTACCCCATGCCCTCCATCCCTATCCCGTTCCCTATACCCAGCCTCTCCCTATATACCCCCACTCCTCATTTCACTCCCCAACCAACCCATACCCCACCCACACACCTCACTATCCCCCACATACCCCTGTCATCCCTCACCCCACCCATATCCCCCCAACCCCACCCCCCCACCCATCCTATCCCCCCCCCACCCTCCCTATCCCTCACCCCCATCCCCCCACCCCCATGCACCCCTCCAGCATCCCATCCCCATCCTCCTTGCTGCAAGGTGAGCAGGTTGCGAGGTGCGAGGTGCAGTAGGGAACCCGATTCAGAGGACGAGAATCGGGCGACCTTCTTAGAATCTGTGTCTTTGGTATTTGTGTTTTGATGGAGCGTTTCGAGCGGGGGGGGGGTGGGGGGGGGGGGGGGGCTTCGTCTCCTGGGCATTCCTCGCGTGCTGGCGGCCGGGGTGGGAGGGAGGGAGAGGGTGGGAAGGAGGGAGAGGAGGGGGAGAGGAGAGGGAGGGTGGGAGGGAGGGAGGGAGGGAAAGGGAGAGGGTTGGACGGAGGGAGGGAAGAGGGAGGGAGGGAGGGAGGGAAAGGGAGAGGGGAGGGAGGGAGGGAAAGGGAGAGGGGAGGGAGGGAGGGAGGGGAAAGGGGGGAGTGGTAGGCGAGAGGGATGGTTGGAAAAGGGGAGGGAAGGGAAGGGAGAGGAAAGGGAGAGGAAAGGAGTAAAGGATCAGAAGGAAGAAAGGAAAGGAAAGGAAGGAAAAGAGTGGTGGGGAGAGAGGGAAGGAAATGATGGAAAAGGAAACGGATTAACCAGAGAGAGAGAGAGAGAGAGAGAGAGAGAGAGAGAGAGAGAGAGAGCGAGAGAGAGAGAGAGAGCGGAGAGAGCGGAGAGAGAGAGAGCGAGAGAGAGAAGAGAGAACCCCCCCCCCCCAGTGTGTGACGTCCCAGTTGGTCCCAGATGCCTTATCTCCAAGGTACAGGGACAAATTGGCAGACGTAAAGATCGGGCAGTTTTAAGCGTGTGAACCGGCGGGAGAAGAAGGGGGAAGAAAGAATGAAGAGAAACAAGGAAGAAAGGGAGTGAAGGGAAGAGAAATCAAGAAGAGGAGGAGGAGGAGGAGGAAGAGAGAACACGAGCATTTGAATCGGGGAGAGAAACGAGGTTGCATCGCGGAGGAAACTTGCAACGAAAATGCTGTGGCTGCAACACAAGTGAATGCGTTAACGTGTCAGATAGGAATCATTCTTTTTTTTATTTAATTCGCCTTTTCACCTTCTCTTTTTTTTTTCTTTTTCTTTTTTCCATCTTTTTTTTTATTACTTCTTTTTTTTTCAGGACGAAGCCCCTGTTATTATCCAATTCCTTCGGGATCCCCTGTTCGTTCTGTGTCTCTGTGTCTCTGTGTCTCTGTCTCTCTGTCTCTCTGTCTCTCTGTCTCTCTGTCTCTCTGTCTCTCTGTCTCTCTGTCTCTCTGTCTCTCTCTCTCTCTCTCTCTCTCTCTCTCTCTCTCTCTCTCTCTCTCTCTCGCTCCTCTCTCTCTCTCATTCTTCCATTTTTCCCTCTCTCCTAAAACCAAATCCTGGCAAAGAGGCAGGACGTCTTTACGATCTCCTTGGCCATTCCTTAAAGATCTCCTCGAGGCTTTTTAGGAGTTCTCCCCTCCCCCTCCCCCCTTCCCCTGCTGCTGCTGCCACTGCCTCGTGTCTGGCGCCTTCCGGAATCCTACTGTTTTTTTATCTTTTGAGGAGAGGGAGGGAGAGGGCAGATTTGGTGGGGGTGAGGAGGGAGGGGTAGGAGGAGGGGAGAGGGAGAGGAGGGAGAGGGGAGAGGGGAAGAGAGATGGAGGGGGAGAGAGGGAGAGAGATGGAGGGGAGAAGGGAGAGAGATGGGAGGGGGAGAGGGGAGAGATGGGAGGTGGGAGAGGGAGAGGGAGAGAGAGAGGATGGAGGGGGAAGGGAGAGAGTGGGAGGGGAGAGGGAGAGAGAATGGGAGGGGGAGAGGGAGAGAGATGGAGGGGAGAGGAGGAGAGGGAGGGGATGGGAAGAGGGATGAGAGGGAAGAGGGAAGGATGGGAAGGGGGGAGAGGGAGAGAGATGGAAAGGGGGGGAGAGGGTTAAAGGTAAGGGGGGAGGATGTGAAGGTTTACGGAGAGAGAAAAGAGGGAGGAGAGAGGGAGGAAGAGAGGGAGGAAGAGGCGAGAGCGAGAGCGAGAGCGAGAAGCGAGAGCGAGAGCGAGAGCGAGAGCGAGAGCGAGAGCGAGAGCGAGAGCGAGAGTCGAGAGCGAGAGCGAGAGCGAGAGCGGAGAGCGAGAGCGAGAAGCGAGAGCGAGAAGCGAGAGCGAGAAGCGAGAGCGAGAGCGAGAGCGAGAGCGAGAGGAGAGCGAGAGCGAGAGGCGAGAGCGAGAGCGAGAGCGAGAGCGAGAGCGGAGAGCGAGAGCGAGAGCGAGAAAGCGAGAGCGAGAGCGGAGAGCGAAGCGAGAGCGAGAGCGAGAGCGAGAAGCGAGACGAGAGCGAGAAGCGAGAGCGAGAGCGAGAGCGAGAGCGCGAGGCGAAGAGCGAGAGCGAGAGCGAGAGCGAGAGCGAGAGAGGCGAGAGCGGAAGCGAGAGCGAGAGCGAGAGCGAGAGCGAGAGCGAGAGCGAGAGCGTTTGCTAAAAAATAAAAAATCCTTTTTGGGTGCTTTTGGTTTAAAAGAAGGCTGAGATAGGTGGATTTTGGCGTTTAACTTGCCTTTGTTTGAGCCGGCAGTAGCCATGGTGATTGCGATAACGTTTGTGATCACGACGACAATTGTATGCTATCCGTTTCTGTCCGTGTCTTTCCCTCTTCTCGCACGGACCGTCCTTTGACACAAGTTCTTCGTCCTCCTCTTCCTCCGCCGTCTTCATCCCGTTAAGGAATCGAACTCTCCAGTTTTTTTTTTTTTTTTTTTTTTTTTTTTTTTTGCTCTAAGTTCATCTCTCCCTTCCTCCTCCCTCTCTTCAGTTTGCCTCCTCCCTCCTAATTCCTTCTCCACCCTCCTTCCACCTCTTCCTCCTCTTCTTCTCCTCCACCTTTCTTCCTCCCTCTTCTTCCTCCTCTTCTTCCTCCTCCCCTCTTCTTCTTCCTCTCCACCCTCTTTCTTCCTCCTCCACCTCTTCCTCCTCTTCCCCTCCACCCTCCTCTTCTCCTCTTCCACCTCCTCTCCACCCTCCTCTTTCTTCTCTTCTCCTCCACCTCTTCCTTCCACCCTCTCCTTGCCTCCTTCCTCCGCCTCCTCCACCCTTTCTCTTCCTCCACCTCTTCTTTCCTCCTCCGCCTTACCTCCACCCTTACCTCCTTCCTCCCACCCTCTTCTTTCTTCCTCCTCCGCCTCTTCTCTCCTTCCTCACCGCTTCTTCCTCCTCCGCCTCCGGCCTTCCTCCACCCCTCTTTCTCCTCTTCTCCACCCTCCTTCCTCCTCGCCTTCCTCCACCTTTCTCTTCCTCCTCCGCCTTCCTCCACCCTCTTCTTCCTCCTCCGCTTACTCCACCCTTCTCTTCCTCCTCCACCCTCTTCTTCTTTCCTCCCTCTTCCTCCTCCGCCTTCCTCCACCTCTTCTTCCTCCTCCGCCTTACTCCACCCTTCTCTTCCTCCTCCACCTCTTCTTCTTCCTCCTCCGCTGCCTTCCTCCACCCTGTTACCCTGTTCCTCCACCCTTCTCTTCCTTCCTCCACCTGATCTGTGAGTCTGATCGTGGCTCTTAATTTGACCTCTCAGAGAGTGAGAAGGAACGTTAAGCAGTTTTCATTTCGTTTTTCTTTTTTTCTTTTTCTTTTTTTTTAAGGCGAGGATGGTTGAGGGAAAGGGGAGGGGAGGGGGGGGGGTAGGAAGACGGGATTGGTAGGGGTAAGGGGAAGGGGTGGGGTTGGCAGGAAGGGTGGAGGGAGTGGGGTAGGAGAGGGAAGAGGAAGGGGAAATGACAAATTTGAAATGAATAGATTTCTTAAATAGATTTCTTATTTTGTTTGCCAGTCTGCGTTTTTGTTTTTTTTATTTCTGTGTAAAGGTGTATAGGAGGAAGAACAATTTTTTCCCCATTTGTTCAAACGTAATAATAATTGTCGGTGATAAGATTTTAGATTATTAGTAACTAAAAGATATTTGGTAAAGCACCAACATATATTACTTACTGTTATTGCCATTTGGGAAGGCACCAAGATACATTACCTATTAATATTATCATCATTTTTTCGTGTATAGAAGCGCCAAGTTTCGCGTCAGAAGAGAATACTTAAGCGGTGAGGTTTTAGGCCTTTTTTTTTACAGTGTAGGCCTATCCCCGGTGTCTTGGTCGTAACAAGCTTTGGGAGTGTTTTGGGATGGGTTTAAATGTGTTTTTGTATCGTTTTTGTTCCGTGTCGTCTACTCTCTCCTATTCATTTCCTATACTTATGGGTCTGACTTTCTCTCCCTTGCGGTCTCTTCTCCCTCTTATCTTTTGTTTACTTGTCGTTTATCATTTGTTTCCGTTGCTTTTTTTCCGTGTCTTTAACGTTTTATGTTGTTTTGTTTAGTTTTCTCTTTCTTGTTCTTTCATTACTTTCTCGTGTCATTTTCGCTCTTCTCGTTGTTTAATCTTTTGTTTCTCTCCTATCACTTTTTCTGTTCCCTCCTCTTCTCCTTCCCTTGTTTTTCCTTTTGCTTTTTGTCATGGACACTGTTCTTTTGAACAAGAGTTAAAGACGAGAAGTCAAGGTTTTAACCACTCCCTCTCCCTCTCTCCCATCCTCCCCTCTCCCTCCTCCCTCCTCCATCTCCTCTCTCCCTCCGTCCTCTCCCTCTCCTCTCTCTCCCTCTCCTCTCCCTCCCTCCTCCTCCCATCCTCCTCTCCCCCCATCCTCCATCCTCCCCTCTCCCCTCCTCCCATCTCTCTCTCCTCTCCCTCCTCTCCCTCCTCCTCTCTCCCTCTCTCCCTCTCCCCTCCTTCCTCCCATCCTCCCTCCCCCCTCCCATCTCCTGAGGGCGAGATCTCTTTTGGCATTCGGCTGTGAGGAGGAGCATTTCCTCCTCCTCCTCCTCTTTCCCTCCTCCTCCTCCTCTTTCCCTCGTCCCCTCCTCCTCCTTTCCTTCCCCTCCTCCTCCTTTCCTTTCTCTTTCCCTCCTCCTCCTCTTTCCCTCCTCCTCTTCTTCCCTCCCTCCTCCTCCTCCTCTTCTCCTCCTCCTCCTCCTCCTCCTTTCTCCCTTCCCTCCCCCCTCTTTCCCTCCTCCACCACCTCCTTCCTCCCTCCTCTCTCCTCCTCCTTCTCCCCCTCCTCTTGCCCTTCTCGCCTTCTTCCCCTCCTCCCCTCTCCCTCTCCCTCCCTCCCTCCTCCCTCCATTCTCCAGGGATCAGCCGGGCCCCCATTAGGCTGTGTTACACTGAACAGCTGACCGATTCCGCTCGGGTCATGGGATTGGGGGGGGGCGGGGGGGGGGCGGGGGCGGGGGGAGAGTTTGTGATTGGAGGGCGAAAGAGATTGGGAAGGTTAGGGTTTCGCAGTGTTTAATGTTAGTGGGGTGTTTCGTGCGTGCGTTTTTCTTTGTTTTTTTTCGTGTGTGTTTGTTTGTTTTGTTCCGTGCATGTGGGTGGGTGGGTTTGTGCGCATTTTCATTTTTTTTTTTTGTCTGTGTCTGTCTGTGTATTTGTCTGTCTCTGTCTGTCTGTCTCTGTGTCTGTCTGTCTCTGTGTCTGTCTGTCTCTGTCTGTCGTCTCTGTCTGTCTGTCTGTCTGTCTGTCTATCTCTGTCTGTCTGTCTATCTCTGTCTTGTCTGTATATCCTGTCTGTGTGCGTGTCGCGTGTGAGAGTGAGAGTGAGAGAGCGAGAGTGAATTTGACGACGGCGACGGCGGCTTAGCTGTTGCCGTTGCGAAAATAGCCAAAATACGATCGGCGAAGAAGAAGAAGAAGAAGAAGAAGAAGAAGAAGAAGAAAGAAGAAAGAAGAAGAAGAAGAAGAAAGAAGAAAGAAGAAGAAGAAAAGAAGAAGAAGAAGAAGAAGAAGAAGTAAGAAGAAAAAACCAAAAACGCCCCACTGAACGTCGGAGTTATGATACGTCTACCTATAGCTGGACTCGAGGCCTTTTATCTCGTAATAGGAGCTGAATTAGGGTCAGGCGCCCTGCGGCACGAAGGGGAGGAGGAAGAGGGAGGGGAGGGGAGGAGGGGAGGGGAAGGGAAGGGGAAGAAGGGAGGAGGGAAGGACAGGGTGAGGGGAGGGAGAGAGGGGAGGGGAGGGGGGAAGGGGAGAGGAGGGGGAGGGGAGGGAAAAGGGAAAAAAAAAAAAAACGGCTAACAGGGGAACGGGACGTGGAGAGCAGAGAGGAGAAGATGAAAGGTGGGAAAAGAGGCGAGAGGGAAATGGGAAAGGGGAAAGGAGGGAGAGGTAGGTGTAGAAATCAGTGAAAGGGGATGGGATGTGAAAGGAGCGCTCGAGGCAGAGAGGAGGGAGGGAGGGAGGAACACGGGGGAGAGAAAGGGGGAGGGATTAGGCTAGGGAAGGAAAGGTTGAGGGAGGGAGGGTAGGGGTAGGGAAGAAGGAAGAGAAATGTAGCGGTGATATGCAGAAAAAAAGTTGGGGAGGGGAGAGACTAAAGGGGGGGGAGGGGGGGAATTATTATGATAAGGAGAGCGTTCATAAGAGGGCAAAGTGAAATTTGTTATGGCACTTTGGTCGACGCGTGCGAGCAGAGACAAAGATTGGGGTCAGGAGCTCTTAAAGGTTTCTTCCACCGCTACTGGTGTGCCGGGGTTGCGTGTGCGTGGTGCGTGTTATTC
>NW_020869631.1:185065-194392 GCF_003789085.1 Penaeus vannamei | reverse complement strand
GGAAAACAGGAAAAGAAAAGACAGAAAGGAAAACAAGGGATTGAAGAGAGAGAGACAAAGGAAAACAGGAAAGAAGAGAGAGAGAAGGAGGAAAAACGGAAAAGAAAGAAAGAGAGACAAGAGGAGAACAGGCAAAACTAACAGAAAAAAAAACAGAAAACTTAGAATCTCGAAGCACCAAAAATAATTCCCAACGACAATCCAAAAACCAAAGTAACCATCAACGATAACGAAAATCCAACTTAAACCGACACGAAAAAACAACACAACAAAAACAAAAGCAGTCTCTCAACCAAACACCCAAAAACAAAAAAACGAAAAAACAACAACAAAACAAATACAATCTCAACCAAACACCCCAAAACAAGAAAACAAACAACAAAACAACAACAACAACCAAAAAATACAAAAACAAGCCACAATCTCAACCCCCCCACCCCCCTCCAAAAAAAAAAAAAAAAAAAAAATGTAAAGCAGGCGGCGGGAGCAGACAGCCAGACCTCCCTTTGAATAGTGTCAGGACAGCCTTGTTAAGATTCCAACACCGAGGTCTAAAGGGGAGGCCGGGAGCGAGAGGCGGCTCGGATGGCGGAGGAGAAGGAAAACCTCAGGTAGTCGTAGCTAGGGGATGTAGGGGAAGGGGAAGGAGAAGGAAGATAGGGGAAGGGGGGGGGAGAAGATTTAGGGGGAAGGAGAAGAAAGATAGGGAAGGGGAAGGGGAAGGGGAAGATGGGAGATAAGGGAAAGGAAGGAGAGGAGATAAGGAAGGGGAAGGAGAAGGAGGATAGGGGAAGAGGAAGAAAGGAAGGTAGGGGAAGAGGAGAGAGAAGGAAGTAGGGGAAATGGAAGGAGGAGGAGGATAGGGGAAGGGGGGGGGAAGATAGGGAAAGGGGTGAGAGGAGGAAGATAGAGGAAGGAGGGCAGGGGAAGGAGGATAGGGGAAGGGGAGAGAAAAGGAAGAATAGGGGAAGAGGAAGGAAAGATGGGGGAGAGGGAAGGAGAAGGAAGATAAGGGAAGGGAAGGAAAGGAAGATAGGGGAAGGGGAAGGAGCCTGGGGAAGAGATCCGGAGAAGGAAGATAGGGGAAAGAATTCAGGGAAGAAAGGTAGGGGAAAGAATTTAGGAAAGGAAGGAAAATAGGGGAAATAAATTAGTGGATATGAAGCCAGGGAAGATACAAGAGGATATGGAAGTGGGGGGAAGTTAGCGAAAGGAAATAGGCGGAAAGGAAAGAAGGCAGAAAGAGGGAATTAAAAGGATGTTGGATAGGAATTCAGGGAAAATGGCGAGCGGCAAGTAAGAAAGGGGAAAGAGGGAAGGCAGAAATGTGGAGATAAGGGGAAGAAGAGTAGGATGCAAAAGGGAATGAAGGAGGGGGTGAATGATGCCAGGAGAGGGGGAAAAGGAGAAGAAATCTGGGGATGGGAGCCAGAAAAAAGGGGGAATAAGAAAAGAAAAGAAGCAATGGGAAGGGATATCAAGGAAAGAGCACAGGCTGAGGAAGCCCGAGGAGCGGGGGCAAGGGGACAGGGGCAGGGGCAGGGCACGGAAACCATGATAGGCAGGGACACAACGGGAAAGCGAACAAAATGGAATCGGGAACAGGAAATGGGGACAGGGAAAGGGGAAATGGGACATGGACCGGGGCAAGGGAAACAGGGAAGGGAAAAGGCGGAACCGGGAATAATAGGATATAGAAGCTAAGGGACGTCTAATACACCTAAGGAAAGGAAGTAAAGGAGGAATAGACAAAGAAGAAGCTAAGCAAAAGGAGGACAGAGGAAGAATGCTCGGGAAAAAGGAGTCATAGGTCACTTCCCCAGATGACACGCAGGGGTTGGGAAAGGAGGAAGGGGATGAGGGGTGGATGATGTGGGAAGGGAGAGGAAGATGTGAGAAAGGAGGAGGAAGATGTGAAGAATGAGGAGGAGATGGAAGGGAGGGAAGGTGGAGAAAGGGGAGGAAGGTGTGAGGAAGGAGGAACAAAATATGAGAAAAGGAGGAGGAAGGGGCAAAGGAGTGAAAGAAAGAAGGTAGGAACAGGTGAGCAAAAAGGTGCAAAAATAGGGCTGATGGAAGGGATCCCCATAAATCCCGGAAGTGAAAGGGGGAAGAGAAAAGGGGAAATAAAAATAGTGACAGCAACGGACTAAAATTGGCAGAGGAGACAAAGAGAAATGGCGACACCTACAGAACCCCCAGAGTGAACACCAGAACACCAGAACACGTCGTGACACCTGTCGAATCGCCGCCTCGGTCACTTATCCCTCCGCCCATCCCTCGAATATCCTTAATCCTACGTTTTCCTCGCGTCTCTATTTCCCCCGTTTTATCCTCTTCCTTTCCCCGCCCGTTCGTTATCTGCCCTGTCCGCCCTCCCTTCTTGCACCAGCGCCCAAATTATCTACGCTCTCCTCAGCCTGTTTCTCGGCATATTTTATCTCTATCTCTTCCCCGCCTGCAGGGGGTCGCGGTTCGGCAGGATCTACGCGAGGAGACCTTGTTAGCTCTCGCGCTCTCGCTCTCTTTGTGACTCTCTCTCTCTCGCTCTCTTTCTCTCTGACTCCTCTCTCTTTCTTTTGTGTGACTCTCTCTCTCTCTTGTGACTCTCTTTCTCTCTCTCTCTCTCTTTCTTCTGTGTGACTCTCTCTCTCTCTTTCTTTCTGTGTGACTCTCTTCTCTCTTTCTTCTCTGTGTGACTCTCTCTCTCTCTTTCTTTCTGTGTGACTCTCTCTCTTTTCTTTCTGTGTGACTCTCTCTCTCTTTCTGTGACTCTCTCTCTCTTTCTTTCTGTGTGACTCTCTCTCTCTTTCTTTCTGTGTGACTCTCTCTCTCTCTTCTTTCTGTGTGACTCTCTCTCTCTTCTTTCTGTGTGACTCTCTCTCTCTTTCTTTCTGTCTCTCTCTCTTTCTCTGTGACTCTCTCTCTCTTTCTTTCTGTGTGACTCTCTCTCTTCTCTCTGTGACTCTTCTGTGTCTATCTCTCTCGACTCTCTCTCTCTCTACTCTCTCTCTCTCTTCTCTCTCTCTCTCTCTCTTTCTCTCTGACTCTCTCTCTTTCTCTCTACTCTCTCTCTCTTTCTCTCTGTGACTCTCTCTCTCTTCTCTTCTCTCCTTTTGACTCTCTCTCTCTCTCTCTCTCTCTCTCTCTCTCTCTGACACTTTCTGACCCCCCCTCTCTCTCTCTCTTTCCTCGACCCATTGATACTTTATACTAAAATGCCCAGAGAGATTTCAGCCATGATTAACCGCCGAATGAAATAACAAGATTCATGTAATCAAATCAATGTCGAATATATGGAAATCTGCCCACGACTCACGCATACTAAAGAGCCAGGGGGTGAATTCGGACACGTAGGTCTTTCAACAATCAGTGAAGTTTATCTCAATGTCACAATCAACTCTTTATTATTTTGTGGATAATGTCTTCCCTTTTATCTGTTTATTAACTTTCATTTAGCACTTTTACAACTGTTTGAATAACATAGCATGATGCTGGACTATAACAGCCCATATCAATAAACCCGCAAAACCATAAAATTATACGATTTAAATATAAAATTGTCCCTTTATACTACTGAAACTAAACAAATCCATTTGGATCACGCCATAAAACGAAAAGAAATGAAGATAAATATGGCCCTAAATGACACTCGATATAATTCTACGGACATTATATCCGCATTTCACTATCGGGTCGCGTATTGCACGGGGCTATAGTGGGTCCAGTCTGAGGAGAGAATGGAGTGGCAACTCACCCCGGGCGATAGAGCACTTGCATTCGCTAAATCTCTTTCTTATTCTTGTTTTTTTTTCTCCTTTTTTCGTATTGTTTCTCTTTCTTATTCGTATTGTCTCATTTTTTTGGTATTATTTCTTTCTTTTTTGTATTATTTCTCTTTCTTTTTTGTATTATTTTTTCTTTCTTTTTTGTATTATTTTTTCTTTCTTTTTTGTATCCCTTCTCTTCCTTTTTCGTATTCTTTCTCTTCCCTTTTCGTATTCTTTCTCTTTCTTTTTCGTATTCTTTCTCTTTCTCATTCTAATCACATGACACTTTACCCAAAATAAAACTATGGTTTTGTTTTGTCAAATGTCCCTACCCATAGATGGCTCCACAAGGGCTCAGACACCAATGAGTCAATTAGTAGACCTCGTGACCTCGCCTGACTTTACCTTTCGTTGTGTTTTCGGGAAAATGTGTTAATTTTAATAACACTATTGGCATGAATGATGTTATTCTTATCATAAATATTATAATTATAATAATGTTATTATAACATTAACAATATATGATAAAACAAAACATTCCCGAAAATCAAGGAAAAAGGTAAACAGGTGAGACAGGTAGTACTGGTAATTGACACCTTGGTGACACGGTACTCATGGAGACCGACCTATCTCACCTGTGTACCCTATTTTTTTGATTTTCGGAAAAAAATCGTTTATTTCATACTGCTGTTGATATTCTTAATAACAATGTAATAATTACAATGACAATAATAATAACAACAATAATGATAATGATAATTAGGATAAAATAGTAATAATAACAGCAATAACAGCAAAAGCGACATTAACAGAATTGCAAAGAAAAGAAAGAAAGGAAAGAAAAAAACGACAACAATTCAAGGAAGGGAAAGTAAGCTGAGATTACGTAGCCTACTAATCGCCTCCTTGGTGGCTGAGCGCTTGTGGAGCCATCTATGAGCAGATACATTAAAGAAAACAATACCATCGTGGACATCAAGCTTTCCTGGCAGCAGTGAGTTAATCTTGTGTTTACATATATCATTATAGAAACGATGTACAGTATATTCTTTTTACATAAGTATTTATATAAGCATTTTTTTTATATAAGTCTGAGCTTTGCGAACTGGACGGAGGGTAGGTCAACGAAATATGATATGAGCCGAGGGAGGGGGGGAAGGAAGGAGAGAGAAGAGGGTGGAGAGAGAGAGAGAGAGAGGGAGAGGGAGAGGGAGAGGGAAAGGGAGAGGGAGAGGGAGAGGGAGAGAGGGAGGAGGAGAGGAGAGAGAGAGAGGAGAGAGGGAGAGAGAGGAGAGAGAGAGAGAGGAGGTGGAGGGAGAGAGTGAAAGGGAGAAGCGACGAAGAGGAGAGAGAGCCGAGAGAAAGAGAAGCCGAGAAGAGAAAGAGAAGAGACGAGGAAATGAGAAAGAGAAAAGAAAGAGAAAGAAGAAAGAAGAAAGAGAGAGAGAGAGAGAGAGAGAGAGAAGAGAGAGAGAGAGAGAGAGAGAGAGAGAGAGAGAGAGAGAGAGAGAGAGAGAGACGGCGAGAGCAAGCATCTCGAGAGGTCCCCAAGCCTCCTTCCCGCCTCTGAAGGAGCGCGTGGATCCCAAAGACAAAGGCGTGAACTAACAGTCTCCGCCGCAATCTCCTTCGTGTTTTAAAATCCTATAATTAACTGGCTTGAAGAAGCTAAACATTTTATGGCTTCGTGCATACTGGACATTTTTTTCCATTTTAAATTCTTTTTTTTTTGTTTCTTTTCTCATCCCCCCTCTATTCTTTATTTACTTTCGTCCCCCTCCCTCTCTCTCTGTCTGTGTCTTTCATTCTTTTTTTTCTCTCTCTGTTGTATCTGGTAAATTTGTCTTTCTGTCCCTTCCATTAAAACCGTTTTTGTCTGTCTCTATTCTTTTTCAGAGGGATCTTGTTCTTGGTGTATCTTTCCATGGTCCTTGCATTCTCCTCTTCGTCTTTACACTTATCATCACTTTGATCTTCATCGTAAATTTCATACTTCATCGCATTCCATTATCTCCTTTCCCGCCATGCCTCCTCCTTCTCCTTTACCTCCTTCTTCTCCTCTCCTCCTCACCTCCAGATTCCTCTCCTACATCCTTCACCTCCTCCTTCTCCTCCGCCTCTTCTTTTTCCACTCCTAATTCTCCTCCTCTTCCTCACATCCTCACCTTCAGAATCCTTTTCTACATCCTCCTCCTCCTCCACTTCCTCCTTTTCATCCTCACTTCCGGAATCCTCTCCTAGATCCATTTCCTTCTTCTCTCTCTCCTCCTCCTCCTCCTCCCCCGCCTCTTCCTTTTCCACTCCAAGTTCTCCTCCGTTTTCACTCCTCCTCCTGAGCGCGTAATTTGCATCCTAGTGGAGTGCTTCTGCCTGTTTGACCCGCGCATTCCCCGCTAATGTTTGTGCTTTCTGCTCCAGTATTACTTTTCTTGACTTTTATGGTCTTCAATGAATATATGCATGTCTGGGCCAGCTTGTGTGTATGGATATCATGTTATATATATATATATATATATATATATATATATATATATTATATATATTATATATTATTGTATGTGTATGTGTATGTGTATGTGTAATGTGTGTATGTGTGTGTGTGTGTGTGTGTGTGTGTTGTGTGTGTGTGTGTGTGTGTGTGTGTGTGTGTGTGTGTGTGTGTGTGTGTTGTGTGTGTGTGTGTGTGTGTGTGTGTGTGTGTGTGTGTTGTGTGTTCGCGGTGTGTTTCTGTGCCACGCGCGCGTGGCCATGCTCCATACATGTAAATAATCTACACACATGTCGCGTGTTGTTCTATCTTTCTATCTACATCTATATAAATCTACAAAGTCCATCAGTCTATCTATCCACGTATCTATCTCTATACATGCATCTACATCCGCCTATCTATCTACAATTAGTAAACAAGCATAAAAAAACAAAAAACATATTTCAACAACAAAGTCTCAACTCGAATTAAAACAAATGGATTCGGTACAACAATCTGGCAGACATTAAAATTTCTTTATTTGGCGGATTAATATTTCATTCGCTGTCCTTCCCTTTTGTGCGTCTTTCCACGTTTCATTTCCCCTTTCTCCATTTATCTGCTTGTGCCCCTCTCCCCTCTTTCTACCCTATTTCTTCCCCTCTGCCACTGTTTACTCCTTCGCTCCACCCTCACTATTCTATTTGCTCATTCTCTTTCCCTCTTATTTTCATATACGATTTTTCTTCCTATTTTCCTTCCCTTCTGCTTTTTTTCAATTTTCATTACCCATCTCTTCTATTTTCCTTTCTTTCCCTCTTCCCTGTCCATCTATTCCCCTCCCTTTTTTTGGTATAATCTCATTTTCTCGTTTGTTTTTCCTTCGTCTCATTCTTACTCTCCCGCCTAATCGTTCTGGTATCAGTCTTTCCCTGATGACTAATCACTCTTCTTTCCCCTAAATCGCCCCGCCCTAATCCACAATCAGCCCGATAATTGCCGATGATTGGCTAATCCTGATCGCAGCGAGACCGGGCTAATCTTCACGTTAAATGCCCCGACCTGGCTATTGATTGGGTCCATCTAATCCAGGCCGCCCTTTTGAGGCCTGACGGGTGGGGTGGGGGTGATTGGGGGGTGGGTGTGGGAAGGGGGGCTTTCTTTTCTTTCCTTAGGCCTCCATTATTTGGTTGTTCTTTCTCTCTTTCTTCCTCCTTTCTCCTGCTTCGTCTTTCGATCATTGTATTTATTGTTCCTTCGTCTCTGTTTTTTTTTTTCCTATTTTCATTCGGTCTATACGTCTTATATTTACTGTTGCTTCATCAACCTATTGCAGTATCTTTTATTTATATATATATATATATATATATATATATTATATATATATTATATATTATAATATTATTATTTATTTATCATAAATGTATTACATATATATATTTTCTCTCTCTTTTTCCTTTCTTTCTTTTACATGTCTTCTCACTTTTGACTTGTCTACGAAGAACCCTTTTTTACAATTCCTTCTCCTTACCCATTCATCATTGTCATACAAGCATATTCCTGCGTTCTGATTGATACTTACCGAGTTATTTACACTCGCGCTCCAACATGTACTGAAATGTATGTACACGCAGCAATGACATGTACATACGTAATTCTAGCCACACAAGGGTATTATGCGTATGTGTAGTATTTATGCATGTACTGCCTGCTTTAAATACACAGGCAAATGTTTTCATTTTAAAGAACAGTTACAACGTACGGCACAACTGCACAGTCAAACTTACCATCCACTAACACATAGGAAGCTTGGCTAAAATAGTAGAGGGGGAAAAAATGTCAAAATCTACAACTCTACACGACTTGGAGATAGCATAAAGGGGAAAAAAAAATATTGAATTCATGGCCTCACCACACAAGAAAACAACACACATGTAGATGACAGTCCTGAAAAGAAACTGCCCAAATACTTAAAGGTGTACATATACGCACACACACACATACAGGTACAGCCCGAATGGCGGTCGTAGATATCAAATTTGTTTTGGAAAAAGATAGGAAAAAATGGCGTGTATTTAAAAAATCTGCTTAGGAGGAAAAAATAATCGCCCAGGATAAAAAATAGGCGATCAATATTTTTTAGGATTAAAATTGGCGAGGATAAAAAATTCGAAGAATAGAAAATGGCGAGGATAAAAATGGCCAAGGAGAAAATGCGGCCAATAATCAAAATGAATGAATAAAAATGAGAAACCGGTACATGTTTCCAGAGAGAGAGAGAGAGAGAGAGAGAGAGAGAGAGAGAGAGAGAGAGAGAGAGAGAGAGAGAGAGAGAGAGAGAGAGAGAGAGAGAGAGAGAGAGAGAGAAGAGAGAGAGAAAGAGAAGAGCTAGAAGGCAGGCAGAGAGAAAAGACAAACGATGACATGATACAGCAAAGAAAGATAGAAAATGGTGAGAATAAACGCAAAGCTGGAGAAAGTCTATTGCAAGAATAATGGAAGCAAAGGGAGAGAAATATATATATATATATATATATATATATATATATATATATATATATATATATATATATATATATATATAGAGAGAGAGAGAGGAGAGAGAGAGAGAGAGAGAGAGAGAGAGAGAGAGAGAGAGAGAGAGAATGAAGAACGAGAGAAAAAGAGTAAAAAAGGAAGAGAGAAAAGGTGAAAGGTCACAAAAATCGTCGGAATCGAACACGAGACACCATCGCCAGAGGAAATTCTCAAAAAAGAAGAAAAAAAAAAAATCAACTCTATGTACAATTTACAGATATGAAGAGAAATTATCTGTAGGTCATGCGATCGAGTAGAACAAAATGGATCCAGTTACAGTTTTTAAAAAATATCAAGGCTCTTTTTTCCTTTGTTTTCTTTTTTTTTATATACAGAATTCGAAAAAAAGGAACGAGACAACAGAACGCTTTTTACCATGCGAGGCGGCAAGAATGAGCGTGGAAAGAAAAACAAAATAATCTAAGGAATTAAAAAGGAGGAAAAGAGAGAGAGAAAAAAAACGTAAAAAAGAGGGATATCAAAAGGAGCATAAAACGTTTACAATTGGATAAA
>NW_020869631.1:164981-166757 GCF_003789085.1 Penaeus vannamei | reverse complement strand
GTTGTGGTAGTTGTAATGTTTGTGGTTGTGGTTGTGATTATGGTTGTAATTCTTGTGGTTTTGGTTGTTGTCGTTTTGGTTGTTGCGGTTGTTGTGATTGTGGTTCTGTATCGTCGTTTTTTTTTGGTCTTGTTTTCATTTCTTTTCATTGTTTACCTTTTTCTTTTTTCTTACTTAATTTCTCTCTCTCTCTCACTATCTATCTATCTATCTATCTCTATCTCTCTATCTATCATTTTCTACCTCCCCATCTCTTTCTCTTTCTTTTTCTCACCCTCTCTTTTCCCTGAGAAATATTAACCCCAATTCCTATTCTTTCTAATCATCTATCTATCTATCTATCTGCCAATATATTAGTTTTCCTCTATACGTCTACATATTCCCTAAAGTAGAACTATCCTTCTCTATCTATCTCTTTATCTAACTTTTTTTTAAATCTTAATACGAAAAAGTATTGTTTTATCTGACTCTGAAAACAATATATCTCGTTTACTTTATTATTTTTTTTTTTGTCTTTTTCTTTTTGTGTGTCTTTTTTCTTTTTGTCTTTTTTTATATGTCTTCATATGACAGATCCAAAGTGTTACTTGATTAGCTGTCATATTGATCGTCTTTGGAACGACTTTGCTGAGGAAAATACGAAATTCCCATTTTCTCTCTGTTTTATCATTTATCAGCCCTCCTTTTTTTTCTCTTTCTCTTGCTGTCTCCCTATCTCTATCTTTATCTCTGTGTTCCTGCCTGTCTGTTTGCCTGGTTGCTGCTTGGTCTTTTTTCTCTCTCTCTCTGTCTCCTTAACTTTATTTCTGTGTGTGTGTGTGTGTGTCCTTAACTCTCTGTCTGTCTGTCTCCCTCTCTTTATATATATATATATATATATATATATATATATATATATATATATATATATATATATATATATATATATATATATATTATATATATATATATATATATATATATATATATATATATATATATATATATATATATATATATATATATATATATATATTCACATATATTATATATATATATATATATATATATATATTATATATATATATATAATATATATAATATACACATCCAACTATCTATCTCTCTTTTTTACTTCATAATTATCATCTTTCTCTTTTATTCTTTCTACTTCATCATCTCTCTCTTCCTGTCCCTCTTTTCTTTTCTTTTTTTATCGCTCTTATATCTCTTATCGATGTATCCTTCTTTTTGTCTTTCTGTCTATCCAGAGAGGGAGAAGAGACAGAGAGAGAGAAAAAAGAGAGAGAGACTGAAGGACCGAGAGAGGGAGAGAGGAAAGGGAAAGAGAGAGAGACAGAGAGAGAGGGAGGAGAGAGAGAGAGAGACAGAGAGAGAGAGGAGAGAAAGAGGGGGAAAGAGAAGCGAGGCGGGAGAGAAAGAGAGAGAGAAGAGAGAGAGAGAGAGAAGGAGGAAGAGAGGGAGGGATAGAGGGAGAGAGAGAGAGAGGGAGAGAGAGGGAGAGAGAGGGAGAGGGAGAGAGAGAGAGAGTGGAGTTAGTGAGTGAGAGAGAGAGAGCGAGAGCGAGAGAGCGCGTAGGCCTCGCGTAGGCCGACGGCGCCCGCACCGCCGGACCCACAGCGCGGCGGGAGCTGGCCGAGGCGCCGGTCAAAACAAAGGCCGTTGTAGGCGGCACAAAATCTCATTGGTTAGGAAACTTGGCTGCCACTTCGCAATTGCAAGGACTCCTTATCTCCCTCTGCCTCCCGGAGCGGATATCTCTCCTCCTGGATTTCG
>NW_020869631.1:147481-149981 GCF_003789085.1 Penaeus vannamei | reverse complement strand
TAAATAATTTCAATTTCAATTTCAGTTTCAGTCCATATATCTATCCATCTGTCTATCTATCTATCCATCTATCTACCTATCTATATATTTTTCTGTCCATTTACCTATCTATTTATTTATCTATCGACCTTTCTATCACCTATCTATCTATCCACTTTAACCAGTTATCCATCTGTCTGTTGGTATTTAAGTGTCTCCTGTTCATTCCACACACACACAGTCTGACATTACCCTGGCACCAGTGTTCATTCTATCTATCTAAATAGACATATATCTGATTTATTGATATATATTCATGCAAATATATATTTCCATCCCTCTAGATACCAGTCTATCTAATAGCCTGACTATTTACCCATCTATCTATCTATCAGTCTATCAGCCTATTTATCCATCTATATCTATCCATCAGTCAATCAGCCTGACTATTCGCCCATCTATCTATCTACCCATCAATCGTATCTATCGCTTTATATCATCCCCTTTCCTTCCTTCACAACCTGGCCCTCGTTTGGCACTCCTCCAGGATTTCCTTTTCTTTTTTTTTTTTTCTTTTTTTTTATTGATCGTTTGGTGTTCCTGCTCCTGCTCCGTGTCGGTGTAAACAAACGGGGTAGTTGGGTGTTTACTTTTTTTTTTTTGGGGGGGGGGTGTTTTTGTCTTGTTCCGTTCCGTTTTGTTTCATTTTATTTTTTGTTTTACTTTGCTTTATTTGTTTCGTTTTATTTTGCTTCGTTTTTTGTTTTGTTTTTGTTTTGTTTCGTTTCGTTTTATGTTTTGTTTATTTCGTTTTTGTTTTGTTTGTTTCGCTTCGTTTTGTTTTGTTTTCTTTTTTTAGCTTTTTTGCTTTGTATTTTTTTCGCTTTTTTTTTCTTTCTTTTTGCTTTGATGACTGTTTAAAAAAAATATATGAACGTAGAAAATGTTATACTAAAATGTGTGTGTGTGAGTGTGTGTGTGTCTATTTGTGTGTTATCAGTATTGATGAATAAATGAAAAGATGAAGATGATACCATTAATAGCTTGGTAGTAGCTACAGTACTTTTCGTATAAATTGCATTCGTTGTAGCACCAGCAGTAGAAGTACTAATAGTAACAGAAACAGTTGTAAAATAGCGGAAAATATCCTAATAATATATTTTTTTTCTTCCTTGTTTCTCTCTTCTGCATTCGCAACTTCGATACACTTTAAAATGAAATATAAATGACGAAACACCATCTCTGAAATTCACGGCCTTGTATTGTCTTTTTCCGCGTCCTCCATTTTTATCACTTGCTTCTTTATGGACGTCCATTCAACCGCGCGAGTAAATAAATGGACAGGAGAGAATCCAACAGCTGGTCCATGAAGAGGATTCAACCGCGAGGAAAGAGAATCTGAATCCGTGTAGAGATAGTGGATCCTTTAAGGTGCGATTCGCTTTTGCTGAATCCGTCATTTATTGGTTCCTTCCTTTGACAGAAAGAACTGTTATTTCTCTCTTTTTGAAGTACAGTTTATTCGTCCTTTGTGTTTATGTCAAAAACTACATATAATTTAACAATTTCTATTAAAGAAAATCACATTCATGTCATTAAAATTTAGTTAAGATTCATTCTTTTAGAGTAAGAACCTGATTTAGTCATAATTCTGAATTCTTTTTGTACACATTTCGACCCGCAGCTAAAAGACACAACAGCAATAATTTCAAACATACACAACATAGAACCTCGAATTCCACATATTCGCACACTATCCATAATTACACAGCTTTGACGTGTAATACCTATCAATTGGGAATGTCACTTATACTTAGTCTGTTGCATTTCCTCTAGTCCTATATCTTGGTTCCCTGTCACTCATATGCAATAGGATCTGATTGCAACGGGAAGCGAGAGGAAATCAATAAGCTTAACTGGATCTCTATTTATTTATCGATCTATCTATCTATCTGTCTATCTCTCTCTCTCTCATTCTCTCATACTATGTTTAGCTCACATTTAACATGTCTGTATATAAACATACATTCGTACATACATAGAGGCACATATACATAAACATATACCTATAAGTTAATGTATATATATGCTGACATTTACACGTAAGTATACCTACATATATACTTGTATTATGCTTGATACCAAGTCGATAGATAGATACAGAAAGATATAAACAGATAATTGTACGAACGATCTAATAGATATATAAGGGTAAACTGACAGATAAGCATAACATGCATACAATATGTATATACGCTCATACATATGTACATAGAGATAGATAGATGGGTAGACATATACAGGCATACACGTGTATGGGTGTGCGTGTGCTGGACTCCTGCTTAACAAATAGATATACATAGATACAGAGAGAGGGAGAGTGAAATGTTTAATTACATCTATAATCTACATCATGTATAGGAATTAACGTCAAATTTTGTCTTCAGTGTCTGATTTCTTTCCGATTAATAAGCTAATAGGAGAAAAGAAAAGAATTATTTCTCATCTGAAAAATATTGTG
>NW_020869631.1:124981-129981 GCF_003789085.1 Penaeus vannamei | reverse complement strand
TTATCATTATTCCCAATATCATTATCATTATTCCTAATGGTATTATTACTATCATTATCATTAATGATCCCATTATAATCATTATTATTATTATCATTATTATTAGTAGTAGTAGTTATTGTAGTAGTAGTAGTATTATGCTGATGATTGTTGTTTTATCATAATCTTCATTATTACCATCATTATTATCATTGCTATTGTCATTATTGTTATTATCATTATTATCATTATTATTATTATTATTATTATTATTATTATTATTATTATTGTTGTTGTTGTTGTTGTTGTTGTTGTTGTTGTTGTTGTTGTTGTTGTTGTTGTTGTTATTGTTATTATTATCTTGATTATTATTATCATTATTATCATTGCTATTGATATTGTCATTATTTTGATCATTATTTTCATCATTATTATTATGATTATTACTATAACTATTACTTTCATTATTACGCTGTGCGTCATCATCATCATTATTATTATCATTATCATCTTTATTATCATTATCATTACTTTTGTTATCATTATTATCATTATCGTGATCATTATTATTACTATTATTATTATCATTATTAATTTTATTATCAGTATTTATCATTAACACTATCATTATCATTATTTCTATTATCATTATTATTGTCATTATTGTTTATATGATTTTCATTGTTATTATCATTATCATTTTTATCATTGTCATTATCATCATCAACACTGTGATTATCATCATTGGTATTATCATTATAATTATCATAATTAATACTATTACTACTATTATTATTACCAACATCATCATAATCTTTATCATTATCATTATTATCCTTATCTTTGTTTTTTATTGTTTGTACATATTATTATTACAAAAAATATCACCAGAATCATTATCATTGCTATTATCTTTATCATCATGACTATCATTACCATTATTAGCTGTATCATAATCATATCATTATAATTATTGGTATCCTTATTATGATCATCATAACTGGTTCCCTAATCACTTTCATTATTTTCATTAAAATGTTCATTATTTTGTCTATTATCTGTTACTATTGTTATTATTATCATTTCTGCTATTATTATTTATTGTTATTATTACATTATCATTTCAACATCAATGATAATGATAATAATAATTTTTGTTATTATTATTATTATTATTACTATTATTATTATTATTATTATTATTATTATTATTATTATTATTATTATTATTATTATTATTATTATTATTATTATTATTATTATTATTATTATCATTATTACTATCATCATTATCATGATAATGAAAATGGTAATGCTAATAATAATAATAACAAAAAATAATAATAATAATTCTAATAATTATGATTATAATGATAATAATAATAACTAATGAAAAAATGTGTCTTCCTTTTCTTATTAATGGCATAATGGAGGGAAATGTACAAACACGAAGACTAAAAAGACGTAATTTAAGAACATAATTGAAAACTCGTCAATACAGATAAGAATAAGGAAAAATAAAATAAAAGAAAGAAAAAATTAAAAATGAAAAAAAGAGAGAAAGAAAAAGGAAGAGAGAACTCAAACACACGAACATTGAAAACAGCTGACAAACCATTTTGTGGTTTATTTGTTTACAGTTTTGCTTCTCTCCAGCCACACGTGTGTTTACAGAAGTCTAGATCATATGAGGACGTGGTATCTCATCTAGAGCGCCATATGTTCAAGCTGTGGGATTCGTGAATATAATTATCTATTTTTTTCCCAAATATAACGCACACTCCTTTGCAGCACTCTGTACAAAATTTGGCGAACGTGCATGTACATACACATATTGTAAAAAAAATAAAAGAAAAAAAAATGGATCGATGTCCACACGTGAGTATGGAGACATAAGGACATACACACATATACGCACAAACAAATCAGGTATACATACATCACACACGAACGTACACACGCAGGCTAAAAGGAAAACACGTTTAAGCTGTGGGATTCGTGAATATAATTATCTATTTTTTTCCCAAATATAACGCACACTCCTTTGCAGCACTCTGTACAAAATTTGGCGAACGTGCATGTACATACACATATGTTTAGAACACTTGCTGCAACTGCCAGGTGAAAGTTGCCAATACTTCTCCACCGACGGAACAGTTTGGATCGAAACATATTGGCTCGATACGTTTTGAATAGAAATTTATGATTCGAAACATATTGATTCGAAAAATATTGATTCGAAACATTTCATATCGAAATTAATTGATTTCGATATATTGATTTGCAACATTTTGATTCAATACATTTTGATTTGAAACATTTTCATCTGAAAACATGGAACTTTTTGCATCGGAACCTAAATTTGCGAAAGCTTTTCATTCGAAAGACCGCTTATTTGGT
Organism: Penaeus vannamei; assembly: GCF_003789085.1. NCBI lineage: Eukaryota > Metazoa > Arthropoda > Malacostraca > Decapoda > Penaeidae > Penaeus > Penaeus vannamei. The sequence goes on along the minus strand of NW_020869631.1, from coordinate 127,602 downwards.
TAGAACGGATACGGAATCAAAACATTTCTTTCGTGGTTTTCATTCTATGCATAGCGTGTCCTCTCATCATTTCCTGCGGCCTTTGAATATATGTAAAGATTGAAGTTTCTGAGCCAACTATCTCGTCCCTAATTTGCGAAAATCTGCAAGGTTGCCGGAAACATTTCCATGCAAATGATGGGCGTCTGGGGTGCAAAGGCAAGGAGAAAAATGTTTGTGAGAAGAGCTTGGGCGTTTGGGTAATATACTGATAAAATACACAAAGACATAGATACACAGATGAATATACAGATGTCTAGACAGACAAATATATAACAGACATAGACAGACAGAGGTTAGATATACATATGAACCGAATGACAGATAAAAAAAAAAGTTGTTGCGTGTGTTTGTGTCTATCTGTTTGTTAGAATACGTTTATATCTGTGTAAGCTGTATAAGTGTACAGGTGCTCTGCAATCTGTGCATTTGTTTGAGTATATGTGTGTGCCAGTGTGTATGCGTGTGTGTGTGCCAGTGTGTATGTGTGTGTTCGTGTGCCAGCGTGTATGCGCGCGCGTGTGCGCCAGTGTATATGCGTGTGCGTGCATGTCTACATATGCGCGTGATCGTGCATCCGCGCATGCACATGCAGCATACACCCGCATACGTGCAAGCAAGGCGTCCATATTTGCGTTCCAGACGGAGCAGTCCAATGACAGGCCGCGTCTGCTTGCCTCCAGACACAGACCGTTCGTCCAAGGCCGAGCGAGGCGGCGGCGGCGGCGCGCTTGTTCTTGCTTGCAGGCAGACTGTCAGGGAATCTCATTGCAAGCGTTACGTATTTGCAAGAGAAGAGGAGAAGCGAGAGCAGAGGAGACGCGAGGGAAGAGAAGCGAGAGAAGAGGAGAAGAGAGGGAAGTGGGAGGAGTCTCATTGCAAGCGTTAAGAATATGCGAAAGAGGAAGTAGTGCTTGGACGCAGGCAGAGAGAGAGGGGGGGGGGGGTGAGGATGAAAGGGGGGAGGTGAGGACGAGAGGGAAAGTGGGGAAAGGAAGAGGAGGAATGGGAAGGGGAAGAGGGAAAAGAGGAGGAATTGAGGAAAGAGAGGACAACAGACGAACGATTGGAGGAGAAAGAGAAAATAGAGGAGGAATGGAAGGTAAAGAGAGGAAAACAAAAGAGGAATTGAAAGAGAAAAAAAGCGAGGATGCGTTGGAAGGGAAATAGAGGGAATAAAGGAGGAATTGGAAGAGGAAGAAGAGAAAATTAAAAGAGCATATGGAAAGAATGAAATATACTATAGACAAGGAACGAAAACAGGAGGAAGTGGAAGAGAAACAAGGATGTGGTGGAAGTGGAAGAAAAAGGAAGAAGAGGAGTGGAAGTGGAAGAAAAAAGGTGGAAGAGGAAAAAAAAAGTGGAAAAGGAGTGGAAGTGAAAGAAAAAGGTGGAAGAGGAAGAAAACGATGAAAGAGAAGTGGAAGAGAGGAAAAGGTGGAAGAGGAGAGGAAGTGGAAGAAAAAAATGTGGAACCGGAGGCTCAGCCAAGTGAACCCGAGTCGCGCACCTCAACTGTGAATCATGAAGCACTGTGAATCATGAAACCATTTCCGGTGTTTAGCGCGGCCTTACGAGCGCATGACTTCCGGTCCACTTCATCAAAGGGCGATGGAGATTCGCCGGCCGCTATAACGAGGCCAATTTGCCCGCCATTTTGGAGTTCGTTAGGTTGGCGTGCTTGGTTAGCAGATGCACACTAATTCTTGCATATATATATATATATATATATATATATATATATATATATATATATATATATATATATATATATATACGCATGTATGTACACGCACACATACGCATGTGCACATATACATATTCATGTGCACTTGCGCATAAACATGCACAAACAAACACACGCACACACACCTACACACCCACACACACACACACACACACACACACACACACACACACACACACACACACACACACACACACACACACACACACACACACACATATATATACTATATATATATATATATATATATATATATATATATATATATATATATATATATATATATATATATATATATATACGTATACATACACAAACAGACATTCACAGTTATCCACATATCTGCATACCTACAGACATACACAGACACATACATAATACATACATACACGCCCATGCACTAAGAAATACAACAGCAGATAAAGTACCCGGTGGCAGTGGCAGTAGCACACCTCTTCATCGCCTCGCATCAGCAACTGACGGCTAAGTGTGAACGGCAGCCCGCGCGAAACTCACATCCGGGAACCTGTGACGAAGGATCCCGGATGTTTATCTTCTGTTCATCCGGGAACTTCCTGTCATGTTTATTCTTCAGAGAGAAGCTTCGGATAAAAAAAAAAAAAAAAAAAAAAAAAAAAAAAATCAAAATTGTTGGAGAGACGATCGATACTTGAGAATTTTAAGAATGTTACGCACGGGTACGAAGACAAAGGCCCTGTGTACCCGAACTGAAACAAGAATCCGCGTCTGAAGTGAGGTAACTCGCCTCGCCTGAAGTGAAGCAACAGCCTCGCCTAGAAGTGGGATTGCGTCATCGACTTCGCTTGCTTTGTGC
>NW_020869631.1:115000-121259 GCF_003789085.1 Penaeus vannamei | reverse complement strand
AGCTTTGAAATGTTCAACACTTCGAACGCGATCTCTGATTCGAATTCACCGAACGCAAGGCAAAGCAAAGGACCCCATGGATCTCCCATTTGTTGCGGAATATATTTCAAAAGCTTTTCAGGATATAAGAGGAATGTGAATTTATATCGTGCCCCGACTATGAGCAACAGACAAACCCCAGCATCTTACATATTTTGTAGATCTACCCACACCCGCAAACAAAAACGTGTGTGCGAGAATAAACCGAAAGTTTTATTCAACCCTTCGAACGCACTGCTGTATTCGAAATCACCGAAGCGCAAACCGGCGAAGAAAAGTAGACAAGCCCAAGTCACGTTTGTAAGGCCTAAAAGCAAATGCCTCGGTTTCTCTGAAATTACATTTTACCTTGATTTTTTTTTGTTTGTTTGTTTTTTTGGAATTTTTTGGTCATTTGATGTTCTTAACCATCTATTCCCCTTCCCCTTTTATCATTATCAATATCACAGAAAATTAATATTTGTCTAACGTATCTGTTATATCTGGTCTACCGTTTTTTGTCTTAATTGCTGAGATTACCTTTATTCATTTTCTTTTGTCATATCATCATTAGCATAATTAATAGTTGACGTTTATTTCTTCTATATAACCATTATATCGTCGCTATGCCATATCATCATCCATTACCCCGCCCTACATCTTATCTACTACATTTGACGAACCGCATTAAAAAAGAAAGGAAAAAAAGTCCAAGACAAAAAGAGAAGAAGAAAAAGAGAGAGGAAGAGAAGAGAAAGAGAAGAGAAGAAAAAAAGAGAAATCAAAAGAAGAAGGAAGAGAGAAAGAAAGAAAGGGAAGAGAGAAAAAGAGAGAAAGAGGAAGAGACAGAAAGAACGAGAGAGAAGAAAAGAGAGAGAAAGAAGAAAGAAAGAAAGAGAGAAGAGTAAAAAAAAAAAAGAGATACAAAAAAGACAACAGAGAAGAAAAAAAGAAGAGAAGAAAAGAGAAAAGGGAGAGAGAACAGAGAGAAGAGGAAGAAGAAGAAAGAGAAGAAAAGAAAAGAAAGAAAGAGAGAGCCCAGAAAGAGAAAGAGAATGAAAGAGAAGAAAAGAGAAGAAGAGAAAAAAGAGAAGAAGAAGGAGAGAAGAGGAGAAAAAGGAAGAGAAGAAGAGAAGAAGAAGAAGAAGAAAGGAAAAGAAAAAAGACAGAGAAGAAATAAGAAAGAAAGAAAGAAGAAGGAAAGAGAACAGCAAGAGAAAAGAGAAAGAAGACACCAAGAAAAAAGAAGAAAAGAGAGGAGAAAGAGAGAGAGAAAACAAGAAGAACTAGAAAGATCTCGAAGAGCAAGAGAACAAAAAGGAAGCGAAAGAAAGAAAGAAAGAAAGAGAAGAAGAGAGAAGAAATGAAGAGAGAAAAAGAGAGAAAGAGACAAATAGAAGAAGTAAGAGAGAGAGAGAGAAAAGAAGAAGAAGAGAGACATCATAGCAGAACGAGAGGACTTATTATAATCTTTATAGACGGACCTCCGAGGACAGCCGCACCCCACGATGAGGACATAAGCACACTCTCAGTAAGCGCCTCCCCTATCCCGCTTAGCTCAGCACCCAAAGATCGCGTCCATTTCGCAAGAGAGTGATAGCTAAACGTAGATAATAGGGTATCCGAATAAACCAGGACTTGTGAGGACGTAAACAATGTCAATAGGCGAGGGACAGGCCTTACGACTGGATCGGCGCCGCCTGAATGTCACAATAGTCTTCGTCTTAGACTAAAACCAGGAAAAGACTGAGGAAAATGTGGTGGAATAAGGAACCTACCAAGAATATTAAGAGGGAATCACTTGTGTTTAGTGTAGGCGAGTGTGAATCTGATCTAGGAAACTTACAGTGTAGACAGAAAAACGGCAAATTTATACGAAATAGTATGCCCGATGTCTTGATGCTGAATTGTTGATATATGCATTCTTGAGTATAACGGTGGAGCATCGCTATTCACATTAGCTCCTCCCTAAGACCTACCTTATCTTACCACTTCCTTTAGTGTAGAGTATATAATTAGATATACGGAGTGGTAAACAAGTGCGCTCACTCACTTTCTCCTTCTCTCCGCGACGCCTCTTCTTCCCTACCCCCCCAATAGGTGATATACACTCGCGTCACCTTCCTTCTATTCTCACGTATCTCATTTAGAATATCCCTCCTATCCGCTCCTTTGTTATTCCCACTACATCCCTCACTTCCCTGCCATTTTACGCAACCTTTACATCCCTCCTTCCCCCTCCTATTTAGACCCAACCCTTTACAATCCACTGCGACTGTCCCTCCGTTCCCACCCACATATATCCCTCCCTTCATCCTTCTCCCACCTACTTCTAGTGATACAGCTACATACACTAGTCTCAAACAGCTCAGTTCCCATCAGCCTCGCCCACAGCTTTAACGATCCTTACACTTACAAGCCTACACCCGGCACTTCCCACCTAATTACATCACACTCAGCATGTCAAAGCCTCCGCAGTTCACCAAACGAAAGCGCTATCAACAAGAACGGAGAAATCAGCAGCAAGAGACCTTCAAGGAGAGTTCCCTTATCAAGAGACAGCAGCAAAGCTAAGTCAGACAGAGCAGCTAAGTTAAACAACGCCACTCCCTTCACCCTAGCAGAAGAACTGAGAGAACTCCACGCCACGCAGACAAAAGGTAGCGCACAAAATAATCCCAAACGAGAAAGGTGTAAGGAAGAAAAGAAGATATAAAGAGATAGGAGAGGAGAAATGAGCGGAAAGGAGAGAGAACAGTAGCAGAAAGAGTTTAAAGGAGAAAAGAATAGAGAAGGAGCAGAAGAGAGAGAAAGGAAAAGAGAACGAAGAAGAGAGAAAGAGCATGAGAAGAGAAGAGAAAAAGAAAGAAGTAGAGGAGAGAAGATGCTAGAGATAAGAGAGGAGAAGAAAGGAGAGAGAGGGAGAGGGAGAAAATAAAGACAAGAAGAGACAGGAAAGAGAAGAAGAGAAGAAGAGAACGAGAGAAGAAGGAAAGCAGGAGACGAGAACGCCAAGAAGGATGAGTAGACAGAAAAGAGAAGACAGATATGGTAAGAAGAAAGAGAAGAAGAAAGAAAAGAGACCGGAAGAGAAAGACAGAGAACAAGCAGAAGAGCTAGACAGAAATAAGAGAGAGAGAGCAGAGAAGAAAGAAAGGTGAAACAAGTAGAGCATGAGAGGAGAAAGGAAGAGGAGGAAGAAAGTGGAGAAGAGAAAGAAAGGAAGGAGGGAGAGAGAAGAGAGACGAGGAGAGGAGATAGGGAAGAGGAGAATTAGACCAAGATTAGAAGAGAGAGAAGAAGAAGACATAGGGAAGCAGAGAACAAGAAGACAAAGAGGGAGCAGAGAGAGAGGGAAGAAGAAAGAAGAGCAAGAAGAGAGGACAACGAGGAGCGAGAGCAAGCAGAGCGAATGCAAGAGCAGCCGAAGAAGAAGAGAGAGGGAAGAGGAGAGGGTAGAGCCAGGAGAGCAGGGAGAAGGCAGGCGCAAGAAGCAGCCAAGAAGCAGGGGTAGGAAGAGAGAAAGGAAGGAGAGGAAGAAAGAGAGAGGAAGAGAGAAAGGAAGAGAGAGGAGAATGAGAAGCCGATCGAGAGAAGAGAGAGCAAAGAGATGATCAGATGCTATCATGAGGAGAGAAGGAAGAGAGAAGACCAAATATTAAGTTGAGAAAAGAAGACGAGAAGAAGAGCAGAGGCACGTAAAAGGAGAAGAGACGGGAAAGAGAGAAGGAGGAATGGAAAAAGAAGAAGAGAAGACAGGCAATAGTAGAAAGATAGGAGAGCAAAAGTAAGGAAGGAAAAACGGCAGAGACAGAGAGAAAAGAAGGGATCAGTTTCAGAGGTGATGTAGAGACATAGAAGAAAAAAGAAAGAGCAATAAGGAAAGGATAGACAGAAAGGGACTCAGGGGACGAAGGAAATTGCGATCCCAAATTAGAGAGACCAAGCAGACAAAGCGGTGAATGGTGAAATACTCAGGTTAGACAAAGAGATAAGGACCAGGCGATCGACACGACAAATAAAGAGAAGAGAAACAGCAAGGGCCAAAGAACAGGTCGAAGATAAAAAAAGAAGGAAGCTCTCTAGAAATAGAAAGATAGGAAAAGACTAAGGCTAAAAGGAAAAGTAGAGAAGAAGAAGCAGCCAGAGGTAGACGAGGAGAAAGAAGATTTATATGAAAGCTAGTAAAGAAATTGAGCAGCCGCAGCAGGAAGCAAGGAAGGAAAAGATAAAGGAAGAAAGGAGAAGAAAGAGAGAGGACGTCAGCATAAAAAGCGAAGGATTTTATATATTAACCAAGACGGAAGGTTCAGCACAGTATACATCTCTGTTACATTTGAGGCACGATCGGCTTAGTGCGTGCCGTCTTAGCAGGAGGATGAGATCAACCACATCTCTCACAAGCTACCGCACAACGCCGCCACCCAGACAGCTACTAGACCAGAGAGCCAGAGATGAAAGAGAGGAAAGAGCAAGGAACGCCGTAATGAAGCCCGGCCCGGAGAAAAGTGCGAGAAGAGAGCAACAAGAGCACAAAGACTGAAAGGCAAGAGAGCAGAGAGAGAGCGGCAAGAAGCAAAGGAAGATAGAGAGAGAAGATCTCTGACAGAGCAAAGAGAAAGCAGAGTAGAAGGCAGGATAAAGAGCAGAGAAGAAAGAGAAGAGAAAGAGAAGAAAGAGAAGAAAGAGAGAAATAAAAAGAGAGAAGAGAGAGAAAGAAGACGAACTCGAAAGAAAGGAAAGGACACAAGAAAGATAGAGGAACGGAACTGAGAGAGATAGAAGCAAGAGATTAGAGAGAGAGCAGTAGAGAAAATAAAAGAGAAGGAGAAAGAGAAAGAGGAAAGGAGAGAGTGAGGAAAGAAAAAGAAAAGCGGAAAAGAAGAGGAGCAGACGAGCACAGGAAAGAGAAAAGAAAGAGAGAAAGAGAAGAGATAGAGAAGAGAAAAGGAGAGGAAAGAGAAAGAATAGATGAAATTCAGAGAAGAAAGGAGCAAAAGAAGAGAGAAAAGAAAAAGAGAAGGAAGAAGGTAGAGAAGAAGAAGACAGAAAGAGAGCAGAGAGAGGAAAGAGGCAATTCAGTGTATATAAGCTAGCACTTTGAACCCGAAACCCAACACAGGAAAACTAAAATTAAGTGTACGAGTAAGCAAGAGCTGTCGCAGAGGCTAAACAGAAGAAGCTGACCTGTCATAAGAACTAAGTTAAACTGAACAGGATGAAGATTTCATCGGGCAGAGATCTTCTAATAAAGGTTGAGGCATATAGTTTCCAGGAAAGCCACCCAGGGCCAGGAGGTTAAATTTTTAGATAGCGTAAAGTTTCAAGCAGAGACTAGAAAGCAGTAGCGAAGAGAAAGAAGAGAGAGAAGGAGAAGAGGTAGTCCATGTTACGAGGTTCGAGAGTGCACAGAGCAAGAAGAAGGCATAGATACATGGTGCAAGAGAAGAAGAGTATTCACATAGTGTTCTCTAGAACGACACAGAAAGAAAGAAGAGAAAGTCAGCATGTAAAAGAAAGAGAGAGTAAGAAGAAGAAGTTAGAAATGCTAAAGACTTGTCAGATTTTTTTCATTGCGAGGAGTTGAAAGGCAGCGATTAGAACTGACTAGTCCTTAGAAGTTAGTGTGATGCAAAGAGATAAGAAAGATATGAAGGAGGATACAGTAGCTATAATGGATAGTGCAAAGAGAAATATATACGTAACTAATGTAAGTTGCAACGACAGTTATAGGAAGGCAGAAGAACCAGAGTATAGAGTAGAGCGCGCAAAAGAATCCGCCAAGGAGAGAAAGCAAGAGAAGAAAAGGAGAAAGACCAGAAAGAAAAACGGATAACATGACAGAACTGACATCTCAAGAGCCAAGAAAATAAAAAAAAACGATTATGCGTAAGTCATGAGGAAGGGTGATACCGAGTCAAGAGAAAGGAGATATAACAAAAAGCACCTATACACACACAAAGGTAGAGCAGCGTAAGAGCGATGACATACAAGAGTAACAGGAAGCTAAGAGGAGTAAAGAGATAGACGCGAGACGCAGAGAAGAATTTAATGACCCGAGAAAAGAAGTGACAGCTTTTAAATGCAGAAAGTAGACCGGTTGCCAATAAAATGTATGAATGCACTTATGAAGATAGTGAAATGTATATGAGAATTATGAGTAGAGAGAAAATATCTAAGTTTTTATACCAAGAGATGAGGAAAGCAGAGAGGGAGAGAAAGAAGAGAGGAGAGCAGGGAA
>NW_020869631.1:102500-110000 GCF_003789085.1 Penaeus vannamei | reverse complement strand
CCAGTAACAAAAACAAAAAAACAAAAAACAATAACAACACAAAAGTAAAGAAACAAACAAACAATAACACCAGTAACAAAAATAAACAAACAAAAAACAATAACAAACAAAGCCAAAAAACAAAACAAAAAACAAAAAAAAAAAGCCCTCACGCCCACTCTCAGCCCCAGTCTTAGGCAGCCAGAGCTCTCAAGGCGCCAGAGACACAGCATATGCATACACACACACACTTGGGCGGCCGTCGAGCTGCTAACGTGATGCTTGCACGTGTACGTTTTTGTGTATTCATTTTTTTATGTATTATGTATTTTATTTATGTACTTTTTTATCTTTTTTTTTTTATTATTTGTTATTAATTTTTTATTGATTTTTTGAGGGGGGGGGGAGGGGGAAGGCATTTTTTGTGATATTTTTTATTGTTATTTTTTGGTTTGGCATTTCCCTGTGTCTATTATCTGTCTATCCCTGTCTAGCATTTATCTACCCATCTATCTGTCTATCTACCCATCTATCTACCTACATACATACACGCACAATTGGAAAAATACTATAAAAATCTTACTCCACTTTAGACCTACTTACTTTTAGTCACCTATCTACTTACTTACGTTACTTACTTATACCTACTTTTAGACCTATTTACTTTAGTCAATTACCTCTTTACTTACTTACGTTACTTATACCTACTTACTTACTTTAGTCAATTACCTATTTTCTTACATACTGAGGTTACTTACTTACTTACTTACCTATTTACTTACAAACTTAGATTACTTACTTAAACAGATCAACCCATTTTTTACCCACACTCTAATACCCACAACTGATCCCGCCCATTTGACGATCCTACCCCCACGCCCAACTGAATACCCTACCATATAATGATGATAATGATATAATGTGATGATATAATATAATAATAATGATGATGATGATGATGATAATGATAATAATAATTGATGATGATGATGATAATGATAATAATAATGATGATGATGATGATGATAATAATAATGATGATGATGATGATGATAATGATAATAAATGATGAGATGATGATAATGATGATAATGATAATGATGATAATGGTGATAATTCGTCCTGTATCTCCTATTCCTTTTCTTATTCCCCTTTTTCGTCATTTTTCTTTCTTTCTTTCTTCCTTCCTTTATCCCATTATTTTAGTTTCTTGCTCTATCTTCCCCATTATTCTTCTCTTTCTCGCTCCTTCCATTTTTATCTTCACTTCGTCGTCCACCTCATTATTTCGTCTATTTCGCATCTACTCCTATATTTTCTTTTCTTTCTCCACCCCCCCCCCCTCCTCCTTTCCTCTCCCACCCTCCCTTCCCTCCCTCCCTCGTCCCCCCTCCTTCCTTCCCTTCCCCAACCTTCCTCCCCCCTTTCTCCTCCCCCTGCATCCCACCGAGCATCAACCCTTCCATTTATTCCAGACGGAAGGATCACCGATTCCCGATTCCCGATTCCCGATGACTGGGAATCGTTGATGACTCGGGCATCAACGGATAGGCTTAATCCCCTTCTGGTAATCCCGTTTCGGCGGCTCGCGCGCAGGGATTCCCGGGACGGAGGAGGTTGGAGGACAATCAGGCACTTTTTTTTTTCTTTAGTTTTTTCCTTTTTTTTTTTTTTTTTTTTTTTTTCTTTTTTTCTTTTTTTTCTTTTCCCCAGTTTTTTCCTTTTTTTTTTATTTCTTTTTTTTTATTGTCGTTTTATCACTTTTTTTCTTTCTCTCAATTTCCCTTTCTTTCTTTTTTTTTCTTCTTTTCTTTCTTCTTCCTTCCTCTTTCTCATTTTTTCTTTCTTTCTCCATCCCTCCTCATCTCCTCTCCTTCATCCACCCGATTTTATCCCTTTTTTTTCCACCTTCCTCATTATTCTCTTCTCCATCCACCTCCTTCCTCCCCTTTCTTCCCCCTCCTTCCCCCTCCTCTCCCCCCTCCCTCCTCCCTCCCTCCCTCCTCCCCTCCCTTCCACCGAGCATCAACCCTTCGTTTATTCCAGACGGAAGGATCCCGATTCCCCGATTCCCATTCCGAGACTGGGAATCGTTGATGACTCGGGCATCAACGATAGGCTTAATCCCCTTCTGGTAATCCCGTTTCGGCGACTCGCGCGCAGGGATTCCCGGGACGGAGGAGGTTGGAGGACAATCAGGCACTTTTTTAATTTGTTTTTTCTTTTCTTTTTCTTTTCTTTTTCCTTTTCCATTTAATTCTCTTTTCTTTCCTTTTTTTCCTTTCTTTCTTATTTTTTCTTTTTTCTTTTTTTTTTTTCTTTTCTTCCTTTTTTTTTTTCTTTAGCTTTTTTCTTTTTTTTCCTTCTTCGTTATTTTTTTTCTTTAGCTTCTTTTTTCTTTTCTTCTTTATACTAGTTTCTGTTTTCCTTCTTCTTCTTTGGGTCTTTTTTTTCTTCTTCTTATTATTATTATTCATTTTAAGCTTCTTTTCTTTTTCTTTTTCTTCAGTTTTAGCTTCTATTCTTGTTGCTTCTTTTTTAGCTTTTTTTACTTTTCTTTTTTCTCTGGTTCTCTTTCTTGTCCCTTGTTTTTTCCTTTCTATTTTTTCTCTCTCTCCTTCACTTTTTTATTTTTCTTTATTTCCTATTTTCAGTCTTTTTTATCTATCTCGTTTTTATTCTACTTTTTTCCTTGTCTTTATCACTTTTTTCTCTCAATTTCCCTTTCTTTCTTCTTTTTGTTCCTTTCTTTCTTCTTCCTTTCCTCTTTATTATTATTTTCTTCTTAATTATTGTTTTATTTTCCTTTTCTCTCTCTCTTATTGCTTGCTCTTTCTTTCATATATTTTTCGCATTTTCTCTTTTTCTTTTGTACTTTTTTGTTTCCCTCTCTCTATCATCCTTTGTATCTCATTTTAATTTATTGGCCTTATTTCTCTCCCTCCTCTTATTTCACTATTCATCTATTTTTTTCAAATTATTTTTTAAACATTTTTCTCTCTCTGTTCTTATCTTCTTTTCTGTGTATAGATATCATAATAATGTATAGATATTGTTATTATATACAGTGTACGTATAACATATATGCCCTGTTAATAAATGTTTTATTAGTAAGCCCTGCATCCTACTTTTATAGTCATGGTCCCTCGGACATTCCAAGCAGGCACCAACCCCCCCCCCCCCCCCCCAGCCAATCAGAGAGCGAGACAGCTGAGCCCGAGGAAACTGCAGGCTGCATTTGTTTTGTCCTGCACCTGTCCATTTGTACTTAACGTGTGTGGTAACTAGCTTCAATAAAACTCACTTGCAAATCTGAGTTTTCAAGAACCTACAGACAAAAGAACACAGAATATGTATTCTTTATTTTATCTTATTTTTTGTTCTGTTCACCCTCTTATCTCCCTTTTCAGCTATTTTTTTTCTTATTTTTTCCCTTTATTTTTACATTTTTCTCCTCCCCCTCTCTTATTTTCTCAATTATCCAGCTTCCATGCTTTTATCATTTTATTACTATTTCTTCTGTTCTTCTCCCTTTTTATCTATTTTTCTTATCCCACCCTTTTACCCTTCTGTTTCTTCCGCACTTCTAATTTCCTCATTTATCTACATTCTTTGTTTTTAACCTTTTCATTCCTACCCCTCTTCGTATCTCCCTCTTTATCCATTTTTCTTATTTCCCCATTTATCTACATTCTTTGTTTTTAACCCTTTCATTCCTACCCCTCTTCGTATCTCCCTCTTTATCCATTTTTCTTATATCTCATTTTTCCTTTCTGCTTCCTTCCCCTTTCATAGCTTACGTCTGTGGCTCTTCTCTATCTTCCTCTTTCTCTCTCTCTTATTCTATCCCTCTTTCTCCTTCATTTTCCTCTTTCTTTGTTGTTTCTTTACTTTTTCTCTCTTATTCTATCCTTTCTCTGTCATTTTCCTCTTTCTTTGTTGTTTCTTTACTTTTTCTCTCTTTCTCTCTCTCTTATTCTATCCCTCTTTCTCTTTCATTTTCCTCTTTCTTTGTTGTTTCTTTACTTTTTCTCTCTTTCTCTCTCTCTTATTCTATCCCTCTTCTCTTTCATTTTCCTCACGTTCATTTTCCTCTTTCTTGTTGTTTCTTTACTTTTTCTCTCTTTCTCTCTCTTTTTATTCTATCCCTCTTTTCTTTCATTTTCCTCTTTTTTTGTTGTTTCTTTACTTTTCTCTCTTTCTCTCTCTCTTATTCTATCCCTCTTTCTCTTTCATTTCCTCTTTCTTTGTTGTTTTACTTTTCTCTCTTTCTCTCTCTCTTATTCTATCCCTCTTTCTCTTTCATTTTCCTCTTTCTTTGTTGTTTCTTTACTTTTCTCTCTTTCTCTCTCTCTTATTCTATCCCTCTTTCTCTTTCATTTTCCTCTTTCTTTGTTGTTTCTTTACTTTTTCCTCGTATTTCTCTATATTTCTCCTTCATAATAAGCTTGAGTTGTGGGTTTTATATCCAGTGGTAATTTTGGGTTTATTTTTTGTATATTTTCAATCTTTCTGTTGTTATGTTTTTATCCCTATTTCTTGTCTTTATCTATTTTTCTTTTCTTTTTCACTTTCTTACAAGTCTCTTTGTTTCCTTTGTTTTTTGCGATCTTTCTTCCCTTTTTTGTGCTTTTTAATTCATTTAATTTATTCTTTTATTCTTCAATTTATCTCGCTTTCTTTCTTTTTCTGTTTTCTTCCATCTATTTCTTTTCTTTCTATTTTCATTATCTTTCCTTTCTCCTTTCTTCCTTTTTCACTTTCTCCCATTCTTCCATTCCCACTTTCTTTCACTCTTCCCATCCTTCTCTTCATTTAACTCACTTCCATTGTTTCATTTCCACTCTCTCTCTCCTTCCTTCCTTTATCTTTGTCTCTCAATCCTCTTTTCTCTCCCTCATCCTCCACCGTACACGAGAAATTTCTTACTTTTTTTTTCTTTTTATTGTTTCATTTCGTTCCTCTCTTCTTCCTACCTTTATCCTTCTCTCTCAATCCTCTTTCCTCTCCCTCCTTCCTCCACCGTACACCCATTTCGTGCGTCTTGTAGCAAAAGGTTTTCTTCTTCAGAGGGTCGTGCTGTATCTCCCCGCCAACTGGAGGGTTTTGGAGGTGAAGTGTGGGGGAGAGAGGGCGAGAGAGGGGGCGAGAGGGGGTGAGAGAGGGGGCGAGAGAGAGAGAGAGTGAGAGGGGGGAGAGGAGGGTGAGAGATGGGTGAGAGATGAGGGGGGGAGGAGGGGTGAGAGAAGTGGGGGAGAAGATATGAGAGAAGGGGGAGAGAGGGGGGGATGAGGTGAGAGAAGGGGGAGAGAGGGCAAGAAAGGGGGTGAGAGATGAGGGAGAGAGAGAGAGAGAAAGGGGGCGAGAGAGAGGGTGAGAGGGGGAGTGCGGGCGAGAGAGGGGGTGAGAGGGGGCGAGAGTGGGGTGAGAGAGGAGGGAGAGGGCGAGAGAAGGGGGGAGAGTGGGGGGGGGGGGAAGAACGTGCTCGGTCATCTTGCCTTCCGAGATTCCTGTCTCTGTTTCAGGGATTTTTTTTCTTTTTTCTTTTTTTTTTTCTATCTCTCTCTTTGGTCTTCTCCTCCTCTCTCTCTCGCGCGTGTCACGTCCACTTGTAACAGCTCCACATCTTTATCCAGTTTAGGAATTCTACTCCCAGTGTGTTCTTGTCTTTTTCTTTTGTTCCTCGCGTGTCTTAGCCACTCGTAAAGGTTCCACTTCTATCCACTTCTATCCACTTCCCACGTGTTCCTATTTCTGGTTTTCATTTCGTTCTTCTTGGGCTGCTCGCCTCCACTTGTATTAACTCTATCCGCCTCTATCCACTTTTAGAATTCCATTTTCCGCTTGTTACTCCCTCTGTTTCAGGTATTTTCTTTCTCCCTTTCTTAACAATTCCACAATTTCTTCCTCTCTTTCACATCCACTTGCAATATATCCACATCTCTCGCTTCCTCTCGTTCACATCCACTTGCAATGGATCCACATTTCTCTCCACTAATGTAATTTCACTTCCGCCATGGCATCCGGCCTCTCTTTGTTCTTGTTAATGAGATTTCCTCTTTATCCACTTCGTCGTCTTATCTGCATTCTCGGTCTCTCTTCTACATCACGTCTACTTCTCCGTTATAGCATCGTCCACAATTAAACATTTTTGTAATAATTTTTTTCTTGATATGCCACATTGCATGGACTCCTAAAACATCAATATTCGTATTTTTATCTCTATTGCATTATTATTTCATCGTTGTTTGTATATATATATTTTTTATCCAAGCTGCACCCCAGGATATAGTCACATCTCAGTCTCTTAAACCATTGACCTAATTCGCTCCCGTTGACGTTAGACTAATACCCCATTAATCTGACTATAGCATTAGCATTATATCTCGTTACTTCCTCGGAATTGCGGATACAACTGCCTTATTCGCACTCCCAGTAGCTCCTCCCAGAACCACGGCCTCTCCTTGACTCCTTCATTAAAACATCCCATCCTCAACCTCTATGGTGTATAAAACTCTCAACACATGCTACCCGACGTTTACTACCTCATACATTAGTCCGTTCATAGCCTCCGCCTCATATCCTATTCGCACAGCCCTGGAGACTGCCTCGTATCATGAACGCACAGCGGCCATGTTCCCGACTCGCGGTTCGGAGCTTCGGTCACATCCTGCTTCATTCGAGGTTCGTGGTCCAGCTTCGACTCACTAGGGGCGTCCTAATGGCTCCGCAGTCCAGTACACACAACAGCCTCATCGTCGACCCATTTGGCCTCCTTCCTCTCCCTTTATTTTTTTATTTTTTTTTTTTCGACGGCTGGTCCTTAGAGGCCTCTCCTCCCCCGCGTTTCCTCATCCCTTCCTGACCCCGTTCTTCTTCCGCTAACCGATCTTAACCCTGATCCTAACCTCCCACGTCCTTACCCTCTCACCCTTCGATTCTCTTCGCCTTTTCCTCTCTTCTCCTTCGCCATCCTCCTTCTTCCTCCTCCCCCCACCCTCATTCTTCCTCCTCCCACCCCTCCTCCTCCTCCTCCTCACCCTCCTTCTTCCTCCTCCCCCCACCTCCTTCTCCTCCTCCCCCCACCTCCTTCCTCCTCACCCTCCCTCCTCCCCCTCCTTCTTCCTCCTCCCCACCCTCCTTCCTCCTCCCCCCACCCTCCCTTCCTCCTCCCCCCCCCTTTCCCTCCTCCCTCCCCCCTCACCCCCTTTCCTCCTTCCTCCCCCCTCCTTCTTCCTCTTTTCCCCACACCCTCCTCTCCTCCCCCCCCCCTCCCTTCCTCCTTCCTCCCCCCTCCCCCCTTTCCTTTCCTCCTCCTTCCAACCCCAGCCCTCCCTTCCCCCTCCCTTCTCCCCCCCCCCTTCTCCCTCACGTGACAAGAGGAATCAATAACGTTGCGTGTCAATATGGTGATCAGCTTCCCGAACCGAAGAAGGAGACGCAGGAGGGACGAGGCCTCCCGGAAGGCTAATGTGTCTTTATTATTCTCGGGTCTCACTTCCCTTCCCTTTTTCGGCAAGG
>NW_020869631.1:95000-97500 GCF_003789085.1 Penaeus vannamei | reverse complement strand
ATTAGGAAACATACAATAGAGAAACTCATTCGGAATAACCCCTCCCCTCCATCACCCCCACACCCCCACCCCCTCCTCCACAATAAAGGCAATACCTTTAGGTCCTTAGAACAGGTCGCTCTCGAATTAAAGTCATGTGTAATTCTAGAGGCAAGAGGCAATACCGGAAGGGGAGGAGGAGGAGGAGGAGGAGGTGGAGGAGGAGGAGGAGGAGTGGAGGATGGAGGAGGAGGAGGTGAGGAGGGAAAGGAGAACACGGGAGGAGGAGGAGAGGTGGAGGAGGAGGACAGGGGAGGAGGAGGAGGAGATGGAGGAGGGAGAGGAGCACGGGAGGAGGAGGAGGAGGTGGAGGAGGGAGGAAAACACGGGAGGAGGAGGAGAAGGAAGGAGGAGCAGGAGGAGGAGGAGCGGAGGAGGGGAGGTAGGAGGTGGAGGAGGGGAAGGAGGAGGGAGGAGGAGGAGAGCACGGGGGGGAGGAGGAGAGGAGGGGCTGCACGGGAGGAGGAGGAGGAGAGGAGGAGGAGGTGGAGGAGGGAGAAGACTGCACGGAGGAGGAGTGCACGGGAGGAGGAGGAGGAGGAGGAGAGGAGGGCTGCACGGGAGGAGGAGGAGGGTGGAGGAGGGAGAGGACTGCACGGGAGGAGGAGGAGGAGGAGGAGAGCACGGGAGGAGGAGGAGAGAGGACTGCACGGGAGGAGGGGAGGAGAGAGGAGGAGGAGGAGGAGGAGGCAGAGGAAAGAGAGAGGAGATGGGACGGGAAGGGGGGGGGGGGGGGGGAGGGCATAAAGGGCAAAGTTGACTCTGTTTGCCGGGTCGATGGTGGCACCTTATGTGGCACTGTGCTCACCTGTGTGTAACGAGAGACTTGGTCATTGCATACTATAGCACGTTGCATGTCTCCCAGTCATTTTCATTTTTTTCTTTTTCTTTAGAGAATAAGATTGTTTGGAAAAAGAAAAAGGTTTTCTTACACACACAAACACACAGACACACACACACACACACACACACGCAACCACATACACACACACACACATACATAACACATATATATATATATATATATATATATATATTATGGAAAACTTAATTATTAGTTGACTGACCTGTAACAAACGCATGAGTGAATGATGTGTACCTAGATGTGCGTTTGCATGTGCGTGCCTTGATATGTCAGCCAAGCCTTCCAGTGTGCACATGCCTGCATTTCCGTGATACATACACCTGTCTGTAATTCATGAACGCGTCTCGCCGCTTATGCCTGTGCATTCGTGCATGATATAATACATGAGCCAAAGTGTCGTGTGTCCCTGACCGTGCCTGTTGACAATGGCGAGGTGTCGGCTTTATGCTCTTCTATTTTGCGGGTTACGGGTTTATTTCCATTTTGTCAGCTGATTTCATTTGGGATTTTAATTATTGGTGTTTGTATTGATGGGTATTGTTTTTTTTTTTTTTTTTTTTGGGGGGGGGTGTTTTGTCAGCTGATTTCATTTGGAATTTTAGTTATTCGTGTTTGTATTTATGTGTTTTTTTCGTTTTGTATAAGTTCTTTATTTAGATTTTCCATTTCTTTCATCCATGCCTCTTCCTATTTTAACGTTTATCTTTTCTTTCTTTGTCTCGTATACGCTCTCTCTCTCTCTCTCTCTCTCTCTTTCTCTCTCTCTCTCTCTCTCTCTCTCTCTCTCTCTCTCTCTCTCTCTCTCTCTCTCTCTCTCTCTCTCTCTCTCTCTCTCTCTCTCTCTCTCTCTCTCACTTTCCCTCTCCCTCCATCCATATCTCTCCTTCTCTCTCTCTCATTCTTTCCCTCTCCCTCTCCCCCTCTATCTCTCTCCTTTTCTCTCCCCCTCTCTCTCTCTTTCCTTTTTCTTCCTCTTTCATCTCATTCCCTTCTCTCCACCTCCTTATCCCTTCCATTTCTCATCGTCATCTCTATCCACAAACAATTAATTGAATCTTTCTTTCTTCCTCATTTTGTCTCTCATACCTCAATCCGCCACGTTTCTCTTCCCATTTCCTCATCTCCTAATCTATCCTGGACCATCACCTTCATGTTTACGAGAACTAATTGGAAAAAAAAAATCTCCGATATCCTCTGACGTCATGATCCTATCTCTGACGTCATAATCTAATCTATGACGTCATGACCCAATCTCAGCGAATGGGTCCTTTTTTTCCCGATCTTTTCAGTAGTTGAGTGTCAATCTTATGCGTTTTTTCCCTTCTTATGGAGGGAAAAGGGGAATGGATAGACTGATGATGAAAAGGGAAGAGAAGGAGAAGGATAATGAGAGCGATAATAAGATATTCGTATTTTCTCATTTTCGTGTGTTCTTATCCTTGGAAGAAAAGGGAAATAGACGAACTGACGATAATAAGATATTCGTATTTTCTCATTTTCGTGTGTTCTTATCCTTGGAAGAAAAGGGAAATAGACGAACTGATAATGAAAAGGGAAGTGAAGAAGAAGGATAATGAGAGCGATAATAAGATATTC
>NW_020869631.1:55000-77500 GCF_003789085.1 Penaeus vannamei | reverse complement strand
ATATAATATATATATAGTTATATGCAAACCTTGACACACTCATTTCCACAAACAGAAATAAAAAGGACAATAATCCATTCAAAATGAAGCATATTTCACGCGTCAATCCGGGCCAAAATTCCATATATCTAATACTTCAGCGTACGTACATAAGCTTCATTTCACACACGCACACCCACACAAATACACACAAAACACACACACACACACATAATCACACACTCACATATACAATCATATACACATACACACACACAAAACACACTCACACACACATACACACACACACACACACACACACACACAATACACACAAACACACACACACACACAACAATCACACTCACACACACACAATCACTCACACACACAAACACACACCACACACACAGACACACACACACACACACACACAAAACACACACACACACACACACACACACACACACACACACACACACACACACACAACACTCACACACACACACACACACACACACACACACACACACGAGTAAAATGCGCGAAGTCGACGCTCAAAGCCCCGCCAGCCCCTTTATGTCGAACCGCCCGGAGCCACAAGTGAAACATGGCAGCAAACTACGCAGACTTTATAAATGTTTTTCCCCGCCCTCCTCATTTTTTTTTTAAGCTGTTTTAACCTCCGTCGAGAAATCATATTATCAGTTTTGGGTTTTGCATTTTTTTATATATATATATATATATATATAATATATTTGTATTCATTTTTTAAACTTTATTCCATAAATAAAGACGATTTTTTTAGCATTGCATTTATATCTTTTGTTGTATTTTTTTTTTCTTTTTTTTTCTATTTTTCCATAAAGATTTTTTTTAGTATTGCATTTTCTCTGCTGTTCTTGTAATTTTTTGGTTATTTCTCGTTTTTTTACTCTATTTCCATAAGTAAAAAGACTCGATTTTTTATGCGTATTTACATTTATACGTTTTGTTGTTATTGTTGTTGTTGTTGTTGTTCAATTTTCCTTTTTTTACTCTATTTCCATAAATAAAGAGCGATTTTATGGGAAATGCATCGATACGTTTTTATTTTGTTCATTTCCTTTTACTCTCCTCTTATAAATAAGACTGTCTAAATTACTGAACGGATGTATGGAAGGAAAATTGGAATTTTCTCCTCATTATATGAATTTTTTCTTAATTTACATTTCCACTCTCTTTTATATCTTTTATAGCTTTCTATTTCCATGGTAATTCCTTCCTTTCTTTTCGTTATGGCCATGTGTGATTCAATTTCTTCACCTTTAACAAGCTTTATTAAGTATTATTTAGTGCTATATCTTGTTTGTCGCTATTGTATCTTCGCTTATTCTATACTTTCTGTTATGTCCCATTTATACTTTCTACTTCCTTTCTGTCCTATTCTATTATACGATAGTCTAAATATTTTAATATCTTACTTTTTAGAAATTGCCTAATTAGTTTTATGGTATGTCATTTATTTCTATTATCCCTTAAAAATAATAGTTATTATATATTGACCTAATAATTATCCAATATTAAAAATAATTTTCAGTATAGTGGATATTATATGATATATAATTTACAAGTTGTCATACATATATATATATATATTTATATATTATTATTAATTTACTATATATTAATTAAATATTGTATAAATACATGTTGAGTGTCTATAGGCAATATTAAACTATAAATACATACTCTCTGAGCTATATAATTAGATAACTACATTATATTACCCTATTATGAAATATATCTCCGACGCTATATATTATTATCTGATCATTCGTATAGTGTGTTTGTGGTGTTGGGTGTGGAGAGGAAGTTCCTTGTACGCTTGTGACGGTGTGTTATCTGTGAGTTTAGTGTTGATGATTTGGCGGGTGTGTTGTGTTCCACCCCGCGATTGGTGTATGTGTTATCGTTGTGCTGTTCGGGTAGAGTACAATGGTATAATTTATCATTCCTAGCTTCACATTCAGATGGGAATAATTTATAGTGACATATTATTGCATTATACAATTTCATGCTTCAATTCTAAGGCGTTCATGGTGATATCTAGGTACATCAAAAGTAATTTTGGATATTGTGAAATGTGTTTATGTAGAAAAGTGAGGTAGAAGGGAGAAAAAGAGTATCGAGGAGAGAGAGAGAGAAGGAGGAGAGAGGAGTACCAGGGGAGTTGCGTGTAGAGAGAGAGAGAGGGAGACGAGTGAGGAGAGAGAGAGAGATAGAGAGAGAGAGAGAGGAGAGGAGAGAGAGAGATGAGAGAGAGGAGAGAGAGAGAGGATGGGAGAGGGAGAGAGGGAGAGAGGTGAAGAGAGCATGGAACATCATTGAGAGGAGAATAATCAGTTATTAATGATAGTTAACATGATATATTAACTATTTATACTCAATAGTAATCATTTGATATACGATAAACAATGGCGTGTATTCATGTATTCATAATTAATAATGCCAATAATGATGAAAACGGAAAAACCAATTATAGCAAAAACATTCACCTTGAATAGCATCCCCCCTACGGCCACTTCACACCCATCCCACGCCCATCCGCCCATCCAACCTTTGGCCTAAATTCTAGGTGGCTATTTACACTAGTAATTTCGTACAAACCATAAAATACATTAATCTTAAAAAAAAAAAAAAAAAATTGACACGCATGCTGACTTCATTCTCACCTTCTTTCCTTTTGGTTGAAAAGATTTAAAATTGTATAGTTGGTAGAACAAATATAGATTGCACATTGATATCTAGAGAGATATAGCAGGCTATCTATCATCGGATCGTCATCAAACAGCTATCTAAACTGGCATTAGATAGAATCCCATTTTACCAGGAATTTATGAAGATAATTGCTCTCTTTACTCTTGTGATCGCTGCGTATTGCACTGTAATAGAGCTAAAAGGGTCTTCAGTATTTTGAAACATCAGATATAGAAGTATATTTATTGTAATTCAAAGCAGTAAATTGTCACAAGGATATATATTTCTGATTAGTAAATATGTAAACAAACACAGGACACGCAGACACACAGATACAAAAACGCTTGCAAGTACAAATCATATATAGATACATAGACAGACATTTAGATTATAAATAATTATGTAAAAAAAAAAGAAAAAAAAAAGATAGGTCGAAAGATATATAGAAAGATAGATACACTAATGAACAGAATAGATATAGATGAATAGATATACATATATATCAGTTTGAATCATGATAAAGGACTGACTGTTCCTTAACTTCCCCTCTGTTTGGCAACTAAGTTAGCTGTATCTAACTGCATATTGCAATATCAATAACTGAAGCATTTGTAATTTATACGGCTTTCTATAGAATTCTTTTGAACTGTGGTGCAGCTTTAGGATTACTGTTTTTAACAATTGTTGTTTGCTTTATTTTACTAGGAAAGGTGTATATTTGTGAATATATATACATATGTACGTGTGTACATATATAGATACATACATTTAATGTTTTACACATACACACACACACACACACACACACACACCAAACACACACAAACACACACACACACCACACACACACAACACACACACAACACACACACACACACCACACACAACACACACACACACAAACACACACACACACACACACACCATCTCACGGATCGGAACTCTTGCCTCCGCGATCGTTAACCTACAATCAAATCATAATTATTCAAGAAAAAATAGGCTATAAATCTCACGAGCTTGATGGACATTCCCTGTACGCGGCTACGTGATTCGTACCTGTATAAGTAGGTTGCTCCCTCCTCCCTCCCCTCCCCCCCCTCCCTCTTTCTCCCTTATTTCTATTTTACGACCCTTCTCCTTTTATTTTCTCCGTCTCTTCTCCTCCTTTATTTTCTATTCCGTCTCTGTTATTTCCCTCTTTTTAAATTGGCTCCCCTCTTTTTTTCTCGCGTCAGAGAAGGGAGAAAAATGGCGAGGGAGAGAAGGTGAGGAGAGAGCGAGAAAGAGCAAAAGGAAAGGAGAAAGAAAGAGAGATGAGCAATGGGAAACCATGAGAGAGAGAGAAGAGAGAGAGATGGGAGAGAGCGAGAGAGAGAGAGAGATGGAGAGAGAGAGAGAGAGAGAGAGAGACAGAGAGAGAGAGAGAGAGAGAGAGAGGAGAGAGAGAGAGAGAGAGAGAGAGAGAGAGAGAGAGAGAGAGAGAGAGAGAGAGAGAGAGAGAGAGAGAGAGAGAGAGAGAGAGAGAGAGAGAGAGAGGACAGAGACAGAGAAACAGAGAGAGAGAGAGAAAGAAAGAGAATGAGAGAGAAAGAGAGAGAGAGAGGTAATAAAAGCAGACATACTAACAGACAGACAGAAATAGAGACGCAATAAAAGAAAAGAAAAACAGCACAAAACAGAAGATAAAACACACAAAATAACAGATGCAGAAAATACACAAAAGGGGGGTTTTGGGGATGGAAATACCAGCCCTTCTCTTAACTCCGACAACAAGGGCTCTTCTACACCAGATACACCGCATAATTTGACCGGCCATTACGCTCACGTCTCGCGGAATACGAGGGAAGTGAGGGAGTGGTGTGGACGCAATACGATACGGGTGTGTGTGTGTGCGTGTGTGTGTAGGTGTGTGTGTGTGTGTGCGTTTGGTGTGTGTGTGTGTGTGTTTGGATGTATGTTGGTGTATGTGTGTGAACTCTTCTCTCTCTTTCTTCTTTCTCTCTCTCTCTCTCTCTCTCTCTCTCTCTCTCTCTCTCTCTCTCTCTCTCTCTCTCTCTCTCTCTCTCTCTCTCCTCTCTCTCTCTCTCTCTCCTCTCCTCTCTCTCTCCCCCTCTCCTCTCCCCTCCCCTCCTCCTCTCCCCTCCCCTTCTCTCTCTCTCTCTCTCTCTCTCTCTCTCTCTCTCTTCTCTCTCTCTCTCTCTCCTCTCTCTCTCTCTCTCTCTCTCTCTCTCTCTCTCTCTCTCTCTCTCTCTCTCTCCCTCCCATCTCTCTCTCTCTCTCTCTCTCTCTCCCTTCCCTTTTTTTTTTTTTTCCTTCTTTCACGATACTGAAATTAGTACGGGAGGAACGTCTCTCCTCGATTGACGACCCTATTGCGTGAGATGACTCGCTTAAAGGAGAGGTTATAGGGAATTAGGATCGCCTTAACTTAGGGTTTTCGATCCTTCTTTGAACGTAAGGCTTGGGTGTGTGTGTTTTTTTTTTTCTTATGGGTGTAGGGCTCTGGAATTCTCTTTTTTTCTTTTTTTTCTTATTCTTTATCTTCTTCTTCGGTTTCTTTATCTTTGTGTGCTTTTGTGTTTTGTTTTGGTCTGTTTTTTTTGTCTTATTCTTCTTCATCTTTTTTTTTTCTTGCTTTTGTCTCATTTTCTTCTTCTTCCCCTTTAGTATTTTTTTACCTTGGTTTTTACTTCTTCTATTCCCCCTCGCCTTTCGTCCCTTTCGTCATTCCCCCTTCCATTTTTTCTCTTCTTCCCCCCTTCAACCGAAAAAAATAAGACCTTCCTGAATGCGTCTTGCTCTCGAACCCAAATAAACATACACATCGACCTCTTTCGGATTCCATTGAGACGCAGATGTACCAGACCGCCTGGGTCTTCTCAGTCCAAAGGGGAATCGCCCGTGCTCTGCGTCGAGGGCGAGGCAACTCGAAACAAGTCGGTATTTTCACAAAAGGGAGGCCAGGCTATCCCTTTCATCACATCTGCGTCATCATTAATTTTGCTATTTTCTTTTTTTCTTTCGTTTCGGTTTTGCGCTCCCTTCGTCGTTTTGTTTTTTTCTTTCTTTTTTTTACGGTTAACCCTTTTAGTCGCTCTTCGAACTCCCCCTCTTCGCCAGTGTCTCACCTCGGGAGAGAGGAAGGAATGGGGAGGAAGGGAGAGAGAAGGGGAGAGGGAAATAATGTGGGGATAAGAGGAAGATTGTACACACACACACACACACACACACACACAACACAACACACACAACACACACACACATACACACACACACACACACACACACACACACACACACACACACACACCACACATATATATATATATATATATATATATATATATATATATATAATATATATATTATATATATAGAGAGAGAGAGAGAGAGAGAGAGAGAGAGAGAGAGAGAGAGAGCGAGAGCAGTGGAAAGAGAGACAGACAGAGAGAGAGCGAGAGCAGTGAAAGAGAAACAAACAGAGACAGAGAGACAGACAGAAACAAGAGACAGACACACAGCCTAACAGGCATTACGCACAAGAGACATACCAGAAACCCGCAACCTCCCGCCATCCCCGTACTCCCCTGCCCAACGAGACACAAGACCCAAGCCGAACAACATGTGCGATGCTCTCCATAACCTCGAAAATGCCGTTCAACGTCAGCGAGGTTACAGACCCCCTGTCTAAAAAAAAAAAAAAAAAAAAAAAAAAAAAAAAAAAAGCGTTTTCCTAATTAAACAAGATTCTTTCACTCGCCACTCCGAACGTCCAATTTCCCAGAAACAATTCTACCGTAAACAACTCAATTTAGTCCGGCCCCAAATTTCGTCAGCACGCGCGGCGGATGTAATGGGAATATCATGGAGGCCTTGATGGCGAGTCCTGTCAGCCGTCTGACTCGTTAAGTGATCACATGACTGAAAGATTGAATTTCTGTGCTGATGCGGAAAAGGAGGGTGATGCCAATGGGTGCTTCGGCAGCCTTTACGCTTACGTGGAGGGGAATACAGAGTTATATGCACATACACTCCATTCTCTCTGTCTCTTGTCTCTTGTCTCTCTCTCTTTCTGTTTCTCTGTCTCTCTCTCTCTCTCTGGTTCTCTGTCTGTCTGTCTGTCTGTCTCTCTCTCTCTCTCTCTCTCTCTCTCTCTCTCGCGCATTCTTTTACATTCTCTCTCACTCTCATACAGTCTCTCTCTCTCTCTCTCTCTCGCTCTCAATCTATTTATCTACCTCTATATCTGATTATCTATCTATCTGTATGTCTGTCTTTCTGAGAGCGCTCGTTTGTATGTGTAGTGCATGTGTGTGTGTGTGTGTCTGTGTAATAATTCTGTCTCACTGTTGTTAAAGTTGCTCTTAGTATTCTTAATGACATTTCTGATGATGGCGGCGTCTTTCTTTTTGTTGAGAATTATCGTATAGATCTTAGGATAACTCAGAAGAAAGGAACACTCCTTTCGAATTCTGAGAACACACAGTCCTCCCTTCCTCCGTGGTAAGTCGAGCGGGCTACGTTCCCCCTTCGCTGCTGCTTATCCTTCTCCTGCCCAAGAAACCCTCACTCCTTAATATTAGAGCAGCCTATCCAGCGCCACTGCCTCTATCCTATTACCTATTCCTATCACGAATGGCGCCATTAATGCACCGCTCTCCTGCCATCATCGCTTATCTCGTACTGTTCCTCTTACCATTCCCGGAACCCTGTTACTCCTATCGCTTCAGCTTAACCGTAACCTACTACCATCGTACCACTCCTACCACCACTGCTCACGTTCCTGACCATCATTCTTATAACGAAAGTACTCCCACCTCGCCTGCGCACGTCATACTACATCTACCATAACGCTACTGATACAACCATTGCTCGCGTCGTCCTGGTCCTACCATCACTCCTACCACAGCCATACCATTCCTACCACGTCTGCTTACGCCGCGCGATTCTCCTGACCTACCACACTCAGCTTTGTCTATGGAGAAAGTTTCACATCGCTTTCTTTATTGCAGAACTGTTGCTTTCCTTACTCTATCTGTCTTTTGCAACAGGCAGGATGTGGCAATCCTTCCTTCAACACAGCTACGACGTCCATTGCTGAATTTCCATGGCAACAGGTAACAAATGATCGCTAATTTCTCCGTAAGAAGAGCTCAGTTGCAGCAAGTTTTTTTTTTTTTTTTCAGAGTTTTTCCATAAAGAAACAAGTAAAGTAACTCGTGTAACTCGTGTGAGCCTTTTGCTCTCACTAACCTCCTCTCTTTCTCATTCTCATTTCCTCTTGACGGTAAAAAGGCTTTCTTAATATTCCTTAACTTGTCCCTTTTGATCTCTCTCATTCCTTTGTTTCCATTGGGCCGTCGCCATCTGTAGTCTGTCGCCTCGGGCATTTTCTTCATTCAGAGACGAGCTCGAAAATGCGTTAATTTTTGTTCCCTCTTTCTAAACGCGTATCCTGTTGTATTACACTCTTGCTCTCCCCACCCGAGCCCTCCTCTTATCCTTCCCCCATCCTCCTCTCACCCTTCCTCTTGCCCTCTCTCTCCTTCTCCTACCTCCCCTCATCCTCCCCCGTCCCTCTCTTCCCTTATCTTCATCCTTCTTTTGCTATCCTCTTTGCTTCAGAAGAGTTGGGGGCCTTGGGTCTTTTGATGCCTAGGCTTTTATTGTTTATTTTCCTGTTTTCTCTTTTGTTCTTTTTATCTAACTCTCTCTGTTTAATTATCTACGCTTTTCTTTCTTCGTTAAGTTATTAGTACGATCACAATTTCTCATTTGTCACTTTAGGGTTTTAGGTAAAAGTAAAATGCTGTTCATTAATCATCAAAAATATCTAGAAAGTCTGTATATATCTTAAAGGCCACATCTTACATCGTATCACCACTTTCTTTTTTTCTTTTTCTTTATTCTTTTTTTTCCTTCTTTCGGCTGATATTCATAGCAATTTGTCTTTCCACATTCCCCCTGCCGTCCGCGCCTCCACCATCTCCCCGAGTCCCTAAGGGAGAACCACAGGGAATTCCTCTGTCCCTCCTTCTATCTCCCTGTGGTCAGTGTCCCCCTCATCTGATGGTTCCCGAAATAGTCGCATTTCTTTTCGCCTGTTATTGCCTTGTCTCTTGTGTCCTCCTCTCGCCTGTATGATCCACATGTCCTGAAGATGAGTCTTTCTCTCTCTCTCTCACTCGCTCTCTCTCTTTCTCTGTTTGTCTGTCTGTCTGTCTCTCTCTCTCTCTCTGTCTCTCTCTCTCTCTTCTTCTCTATTTTTCTGTCTCCTCTCTCTCTCTTTCTCTCTCTGTCTGTCTGTCTGTCTCTCTGTCTCTCTTTCTCTCTCCTCTCTCTCTCTCTTCTTCTTCTCTCTCTCCTCTCTCTCTCTCTCTCTCTCCTCTCCTCTCTCTCTCTCTCTCTCTCTTCTCTCTCTCTTCTCTCTCTCTCTCTCTCTCTCTCTCTCTCTCTCTCTCTCTCTCTCTCTCTTCTCACTCGCTCGCTCGTCTCATCCTCTCTCTCTCTCTCTCTCGAAAATGTCATTCGTTTTATCGAATTTATGGGGCCATTACCGATCCCATTTGCGGCGGTGTTATTCTCCGTCTGCAACTCAATATCGCCGATGACATGCTAATGCTATCTTTTATAGCCGAGAACGCAATAGATGGCATATCATAACTAGCAAGTAAAACACATTTGCTATAGCACTCTCACTATCACCTCATTAGTAATTCCTCCACATAAGCGTTCTGGGAAAAAAAGGTGAGGCCTATTCCTTAATTGCTTCTAATCCTGTCACGTCCCTCATTATAATTGTATTTACATTGCCACAACGCCGCTATGAAGATCAATACTCGGGTGATAAACAGTCCAACAGCAACACTACGAAAGAAGTGTCTGCTTGGTGTCAATCCTTCATCCTCACCCTGACCTTCGCCTCGCCCCCTTAACCTTAATAACCTCCGGCAAAATTTAAATAAACAAACATAGATTCTCTGCCTAAACACCCCTTTTCTCTCGTATCAGTTTCAGGAGACTGATGTCGTGGATAAAGAGAACGACCCCGCGTTTTCGGCCATGGTGGACCCCGAGCACTGAGATGCGCGGAGACCCAAAGCTTCGAGCGAAAGGCGGCTCTCGAAACGCTGGGGCTCGAGGTGTCACGTTGGTCCTCGCCGTCAGATGAGAGAGAACCCCAGCTGAAGATCGTTTGAAACCTGTTCATAATTCGATATATTCATGACTTTTTCATGATTTACATAGAGGGGGCAGCTGGAGCGTGACTCGATCTTCATATAAGGTGTGATGGGAGAGCCGGTGACGTCACGGAACATAAAGAGGAGCGTCCTGACGAGGCACGCGTCGGGAGGGAACGTGAACGCGCCTGCCATCTTTACTAGTTACTGAATAGTCATGAAAGGCTTCCCTAACCACGCCTTGAATCTGCCTCGTGGACTAGTAGCACGTGCGGAATACTGCATGATTAGAGGAAGCCGTGTCCCAAAAAAATCTGGGATACCTTATATGATGATGATGATGATGGTGATGATGATGATGATTGATGATGATTGCATGATGATGTGATGATGATGATGATGATGATGAATGATGATGATAATGATGATGTAATTATTAATTATATGGATAATATGATGATGATGATGACGACGACTCGAACGACGACGATGACGATGAAAAATAAAACTAAAACTCAAATGATATTCGTAGATGAGATATAGATTAAATTCATTGCTCTGCTACATCGTTCACAGAATGCGACTTTAGATTCAGACGACGAAACTGTTAGCTCTGGATTCCTTGAACATAGACATAATTGGTTCTAAAAATTATGGGACTGTTTAAGTAGACATAAAAAGATACAAGAATTTAACAGCCAGTACTAAAATCACGTTCCTGCAGAGATACTTAATTTGTAGACTTTCACTGCACGCCACATTTCACTTATTCGATCCGCCCCCCCCCCACACTTCAGCTAAACTAGAGAAGAGAGCTAGAGAGAGAGAGAGAGGAGAGAGAGAGAGAGAGAGAGAGAGAAGGAGAGAGAGAGAGAGAGAGAGAGAGAGAGAGAGGAGAGAGANGAGAGTAGGAAGAAGAGCAGAGAGTTGGAGAGAGAGAGAGAGAAGACAGAAAGAGAGAGAAGAGAAAGAGAGAGAGACAGAAAGAGGAAAGAGAAAGAAAGAGACAGAGGGAGAGAGAAAGAGAAAGAAAAAGAGAGAAAAAAAGAATGAGAGATTGTTTATGCTATTGTGGCATTTATCACTCTTACCTTGACATTTGTCCCTTAACCCGCATTTCTCCCACGCCCACTCGTTATATAATCATTCCATGTCCGATGATATCTATCTCTCTATCTAAGAACTTATATTTTCTCATACATTTCTCTACTACCATCATCAATTGTCATTATCGTAGACATCGATCCGATTGGTATTTCTTTTGCCACATGTAAAAATAGTGATTTATTACTCTTCTCTGTCTGTCTTGTCTCCTCTGTTTCTTCTCTGCTCTCTCATCTCTTTCATCTTCTCTTCTCATCCCTCCTATCTCTCTCTCTCTGCTGCTCTTCTCTCTCTACGCTCTCTTTCATCTCTCTACTCTCATTGACTCCGTCAATCCAATCTCTCTTCTTCTCGCAGACTTCTCTCTCTCATCTAACTCTCTCTCATATCTCTCGTTACTCTCCTCACTCTCTCTAGTGCTCTCATCTCTCTCATCATGCATCTCTCTCTCTCTCTTGTATCGACTGCTCTCTCAAGCCATAAAATTCTCCCTTCTCTCTCTTCTCTCTCTCCCTCCCACTGGTTTAACGCTTTTTCTCCACTCTTTATAGCTAATTCTCCACTGTTAAGTTTTTATCTATTCAAACTATCAAGTTCCGCGTGCTTCGTAGTGGATATGTGTTCCTTTTGTGTCTCATCACTTCCCTTCTTCTGGGATGTGTTCTTCGTGTCTTCCTCATGTTTCTATTTTACATCGATGTTGCCGTCATTCCCTCTCTCTCTCTGTTTCTGGTTTCTCTTCTCTCTCTCTCGCGCCCTCTTCTCTTCTCTCTCTCTCTCTTGCTCTTCTCTCTCTCTCTCTCGTCTCTCTCTCTCTCGTCTCATATCCCACCCGCCAAGAAATGAACACTCTGGCAGTATAAAGATACCTCGTGAGGCCTGTAGCCACATGTTATAATCTCTTCTCTCTCTCTCTCTCTCTCTCTCTCTCTCTCTTCTCACACACTCTCTCTCTCTCTCTGCTTTCTCTCTTAAGTTCCAACGTAACATTCTGGCAACATACATATCAGATAGATTATTTAAACTCCACATAAACATAGTGTCCACGACCATTAAGCACCTCTATCTACATATCATAAATATTTTAGACTCACATAACTGTTTAGATCCACCATATTACTATTTAGAAAATCCATATGAGCTTATTTCAGAAGCCTTCACTTTATTTCTTTAGAAACCGCTCCGCATGAGCCTATTTTATGAAACCTCCACCATATTATTTAATCCTCAACTTTTTATTATGTAGAACCTCGCATAATAAACCCTAATCTATTTAAAACCACCTTCACTTTATCCATTTAAAATAAAACCGCCACAGTAACTTACTTTAGAACCTCCGCACAACTTTTCAGAACTCACACGCACATACTATTAAGACTTCCACATATACTTTCTCTTAGAAACGCTCTCACATAACATATTCAGAAAGCTTCCACATAACTATTCAGTAAGCTTCTACATACCTCTTTTAGAACATCCAAATAACTATTATAGAGCTCCACAATAACTATTTTGAACTTCCACATACCTTTTCAGAACCTCCACTTAACATCAGAACCACATAGTATTGAGAATCTTGGGCAACTATTTAGAACCTCCACATAACTCTTTAGAAACTCACAAAATACCTATTACAACCTCCACGTGACTATCTAGAACCTCCACATGACTATCTAGAAGCTCCACATAATTTTTAGAACCTCCACATAATTTTTTAGACCCTCAACATAACAATTCAGAACCCCATGACTAGTGAGAACCTCTCCATAACTTTTTTTAGATTCTACATATAACTATTTAGGATCACATAACTATCTAAAAGCTCCACATAAGTATTCAGAACCTCCACATAGATATTTAGAACCTCAACATAAGTATTCAGAACCTCCACAGAACCTAAGTACAACATATTTAGAACCTATAAAGAACCTCCACAGATATTTAGAACCTCCACATAACTATTCAGAACATCCACACAACGGACACTTCCCACCACCATGAAACATCTGTTCCTACATGTTATAAAAAATCTGGTAACTGCTTTCGAGATTCAGACGAAATATTTTCGTTATGGCTTCTTTTCCTCTCGTCTTCTTCTGTTATTCCTTTTTCGTTTTTCTTCTTTCTCTCCTTGTTATTCTTTTTGGTTTTCTCGTTCTTTCGTCTCTCTCTCTCTCTCTCTCTCTCTCTCCGTCTACTCTTCTCTCTCTCTCTCTCTTCTCTCTCTCTCGTCTTCTCTTCTCTCTCTCTTCTTTTTATATTTTTTTCCTTGATCTTCTTATCTCATTTCTTTTCTTGACGTTACTTCTCTTTTAATCCTCTGTTTGTCTCTCTCGTCTCTTCTTGTGCTCTCCTCTTCATCTATTCATGTCCTCCCTTTCTCTTCTTTTCTCTCTCTCTATCTTTTCATACTCTTGTTTCGACTGTCTTTGCTTTTTCTCTCCTTGTGCATCTCAACTCCCTCCGAGCTGATCTTCGACTCCTCTGCCCTCCTCTCCAGACTTTCCTTCCCATCTTCTCTCCTCTCTCTATCTCCTTTCTATACTCTTCGCTCTCTTATTTTGTATCGGTTCCTTTCTTTCTCCTCCCTCGCCCGCGATATACTCTCCCTCTCCTCAAATTGCCTTTCGTACTCTCACTTTCCTCTCCCTTCTTTCTCCTTCTTCTACTGTTCCCGTGTCCTGCCGTCCTCTCCTCCACTCGCAGTGACTCTCCTCTCTGATATTCTTTCTACTTCTCGAGTATCCTTCCTACTCGCCTCTCTATCCTTCATATTCGCCTTACAATCTCTCTCTCCTTCTCCTAATCCCCTCTCTTTCTCTCACTTCTAATCTCCCTCCCTGTCTCCTCGTTGCCCTCTCCCTGACTCCTCTCTTCTAATCCTTATCTCGCTCAACGCCCTCATCTCCTCTATCCTTACTCCTTCCCTTCTCCGCTCTTATCCTTCTCCTCCCCTCTTCTTTTCTAATCCTTACCCCCCATACCCTCTCTCTCTTCTAACCTCCCTCCGCCTTTCAATCCTTCTACTCCTTCTCATCTCCTTCTACTCCAGTCTCCTCTATCCTTCTACACTCCCCTCTCTCTCTCCTTCTACACTCCCCTCTCCCTATCCTTCTACTTTCTTCTCTCTCTCCTTCTACTCCCCTCTTCTCGTCTCTTTCTTTACATCCCTCATCTCTATCCTTCTACATTTCTTCTCTCGTCTCCATATATGCTCACTTCACTCTCGACTCTCCGTTCCTCCCTCTCTCACTCCATTCAATAACTTTCCCTCCCTCTCTCCTTTCTCTCGCCCTCTTTTTGCTAATGTTCATACATCCCATCCTCTACTTCTGTTCCTTCATACTCACCTCTCCCTATCTTCAACTTTCCTCTAAATACTATCCTTCATACTAACGTCTCTCTTCGCTGATCACTCTCCTAACACTCCCCTCTCTCTAACTTTCTAACACTCCCCTGCGTCTCTATCCTTCTACTGTTCTCTCTCTCTCCTTTCATACCCTCTCTCATAATCCTTAACTAAATCTGCTTTCTTCTCTCAGCCTCCTTCTACCCTGCCCTCTCTCTATCCTTCTCTACAGTCGTCCACACCTCGCTCCTATGCCTGTCTAACCTCTTCTCTTCTTCTCTCTCTTTCCTACTAACCCTGCACCTCTGCTCTCTTCTTCTACATAACCTCCCCTCTTACTCTATCCCTCTACTTTATTCTACTTTCTCCTTTCTATCTCCTCAACCCTATATCTACTTCCCCTCCCCCCTCTCTCTCTATCCTTCTACTCCTCCTTCCCCTCTTCTCTCTATTTCCTCCCTAGACTCTCCCTCCTTTCGCTTATCTTCTTTCCACTTCCCTACTGTGATTTCTCTGCTAATCGCTAACTCTACTTCCCCCCTCTCTTTCTCCTTCTACTGCTTCCCTTCTCACATGCGCTTTCTAGCATTTCTTCTCTCTCTCCTTCTGCTCCCCTCTCTCTATCCTTCTACTTTCTTCTCTCTATCCTTCTGCTCCCCTCTCCCCCGTCCCTGCCGTCCCCTCGCCTCCGCTGACCCATTTCTCTCGAACTTATCGCCCAAAACGCGGAAGCAGCACGTCTGTCCGCGGTCCCGTCCTTTAGTTACCGTGGACAAGGACCGCTGCTTGTCGTTTGCTTGCGAGAACGCTTGGGAAAATGGGGGTGTTTTTTAAAGTGTATTGCGTGGATGTTTTTGTTTTGTTTAGGGAGTGTTTTTGTTTAGGAGTGTTTTTTTTTAAGTGTATTGCGTGGATGTTTCTTGTGGTGTGTGTATGTGTTTTTTCTTCTTTTTCTCTCTTTTTTACGTATTTATTTATTTTAGGTTGGATATGCTTATGTATTCTGTATGAGACATACTGGCCAACTGAAATGTAATTCTGTTGCACATTCCTCCGAGTTTATAAAAGTTTTTGTTTCCTTTTTCTTTTTTTTGACAAAGCCTGCACTCCGATATTAGATTACATCCTCTTTATTCCACGAAGAAACCGCGAGAGGGCGGTCATTAAGCGACCCCGAACCAGCGCCGCAGAGAGGTCGGGGGCGGCGCGTCAGGTCCCAACCCTGGCATTCGGAACCTTCCCATCTCCGCCACATCTGTCAGTCATCGTCCGTCGCCTCGGGTGGGTTGAGAATTCGATAGATCTTGATAATAATGATTCTTTTTATGCAAAGAAGAAGGAAGTCGGTCTCTACACGACGGGAGAGAAAAAAAAGAAATACAAAGAAAGAACCTGCCTGGTTTTCCCGGAACTTTGGGTTGACAGAAGAACTCAAGAGACATCCATTTGCATTCTACTTCCAAACTCTGACCTTATCTTAGGCCCGACTTGGCCAGCTTCCATCATGGCGAGGGGGGAGAGGGAGAGGGGGGGAGAGAGAGGGGGAGGACTGGGAAGAAGAAGGGGAGGGGTCGGAGGGAAGGGAGAGGACGGGAGGTCTGGTCGGAGAGGCAGGAGAGAGGGAAGGGGAGGGAGAGGAGAGAGGGGACGGAGAGGGTAAAAGGGGTCAGAGAGGGAAGAGGAGGGAAAGGGGGAGGGCAAGGGGAGGGAGAGGGGAAGGGGAAGGGGGAGGGAGAGGGGGGAAGGGGAAAGGGAGGGAGAGGGGGGGGGGAGGGTCGGAGAGGAAAAGGGAAGGAGAGGAAAGGGGGAGGAGAAGGGAAAAGGGTTCAGTGAAGGAAGAGGAGAGAGGGAGAAGGTAGGGGGAGTAAGAGGGAAAGGGATCCACGTCGCTACTTCCATGTGATTGGGTCCTTCACAGCTCCCAGACGTACGTTTATACCCTAGATGCTTACGTGTGCGGTTGGACGAGTGTTCTGCGGCGGGCGTCGACATCTCCACGTAGACACTAAACCAAGCTTTTGCGCTTTAATATCGCGCAGCGGGGAGAGAGGAAGAGGGGGGGGGGGGAGAGCGGGTGAGGAAGACACAGATACGGAGGGTTGGGGAGAAAGAGAGGGAAACAAACAGGAAGAGAGAGGGGAAAGAGCGAGCGAGAGAGAGAGAGAGAGAGAGAGAAAGAGAGAGTCAGAGACAGAGAGAAAGAGAGTTAGCCAAAAGCACACACAACCATACACGCACGCAGACGACCAGACAAACGCAAGAGAGGCAAAGAGCGAAGCGAGAGGAAGAGAGAAAGCGAGAAAGAGAGAGACCTAGAGAAAGGGCACCCCAGTTCGCGATATGTTAATGCCGGGAGCAGGGCGGAGTAAAGAGTAGCGTATCTTTGGAGGTATAACGTTAGGCCTGTGTAAGGGAGGAAATTGGGCGAAACAAGTCTCATATTGGTGTGTGATAGCGTGGTTAATGGGCCATGGGCGTGATACTGTAGCGTGTAGACATAGAAGACTTGCAACAACTATGGGTAGGCCTATATGTATGCCTAGTGAAAACGTTTGCAGAAGAAAAAAAAATTGTGCATATGTCTATGTTCTTCATAGTAAAAAAATGGGCTTTAAATTATACATACTCTTCCAAGCTCAAGTATATAGCCTGTAGACTTGTTAAGTTGGTATCCATAAGGGAATGAGATTAGCTTACCAATATGATAAAAATGAAGACCTTTTTTATTTCTTTTAACAACCTTTTTTATCATTCTTTAAACAATCTAGTTCCTATTTACTCACAATGTGAAAGAAAATCGTAGAGATCTTTACAACAAGGTGCTCGAGTGCTAAGGAAACTAGGCTCTGTTGGTGAGTTCTCGCCGACGCGAGAGTAAACAAACAGAAGTTGATTTATCTGCCTTCGTAATTTTTTTCCGAAGAACGGCCGTTGCTGAAGTTGAGGTTTTAAAGTTAATTTGCCAGATTTATCGGTACACACACACGTACACATGCATATACGCATACACATATATACATATAAGCATATAATATGTGTGTGTGTGTGTGTGTGTGTGTACATATATATATGCATGTATTTACATATATATAAGTATATTTACATACATGTATATATGTATATATGTGTATATATTATATATATATATATATATATATATATATATATATATATTATATATATATATATATATATATACATGTATATATATATTGTGTGTGTTTGTGTGTGTGTGTGTGTGTATGTATGTATACACACACACACACACACACATACAAACATACACATACACACACACACACACACAACACACACACACACACACACACACACACACACACACACACACACACACACACACACATATACGTATATATATACATATATATATATATATATATATATATATATATATATATATATATATATATTATATATATATATATATGCATATATATATACACATACGCTTTTATGAATATACACATACGTAAATTTCAAAATATTCGTCATCGAATATCTGCCTCACGAACATCCACCGTTCACCTGGTTCTCGAGCAATAAAGGTATTTTGAGAAACTCGAAATCGAAAATCAGTGACCTCCCACCACAGCTGACCAGGCACCCTCCGGCACTCCCTCCCCGCGCCCAAGTGCCAGGGACGACCTCGCGACACCAGTTTACTTTCGTCTCCCTTACCAGCTGGCAGCGTTTTTCGTGTTGTCATTGGCGTTGTGTTGCTAATGTTATTAATGATTATTCGTATCTTCTCTTTCCACCTTTCGTTTTGTATATGTATCTTTTTATCTATCTATATCTTTGTCTGCAATCTATATTATCTATCTAATATTCATATCTATACCTATTTATCTATCCATCTACCTACCTATCTGCTTACATATCTCTCTCTATATATTAAACAAGTAATTTTTTTTGATAATGTCATTTATGAAACCAAGCAAATTATTCTTTAATGATGTAATTTATGATATATATTGATGTAGTAATACTTCAATGGTATATAATGTAGTCATAAGATACTATAATGATATAATCTCCATACGGTTGATATTTCCTACTACTTATGTATGATTTTCCCTATTACAACTTTTCACATGGTAGAACAATTTTAAATCTCGGGCGAATCATTATGAAACTCGAAAATAATTCTATACGTCAACAAAGATCGGCTCTCATATTTCCCTAAGGATAAATAAATATATCGCTCAGTATTACAAATTTTTCGTCTGCAAGAAATGCGTGTTGAACATGACGCGCCAAAATCCTGTTTGGCGAATTACCGTTTTCTGTGTAAACTCCCCGTTTGTTTTCTCTGTCGCTAGGCAACAGCTGAGCTTCGAGACTGAGGGCGCGAGATTTAAACAGCGCGCCGTGATCGATTTTCTCTCTCCTCGCGAAAGAGAGAAAGGGATGGGAAAGTGACAGGAGGAAAACGCGCTCACTTATACGTTGTATGATATGTAAACACCCATACTCAGTTTATATATACATACATACCATATATATATATATATATATATATATATATATATATATATATATATATATATATGCATATATATATATATATATATATATATATATATATATATATATATATATTATATATATATATATATATATATATATATATATATATATATATATATATAATATATATATATATATATATATATTATA
Source organism: Penaeus vannamei (assembly GCF_003789085.1). Taxonomy (NCBI): domain Eukaryota; kingdom Metazoa; phylum Arthropoda; class Malacostraca; order Decapoda; family Penaeidae; genus Penaeus; species Penaeus vannamei. Next base: position 58,447 of record NW_020869631.1, on the reverse strand, counting down.
TATATATATATATATATATATATATATATATATATATATATATATATATATATATATATATATATTATATATATACACTTAAAGTGAAGGGAGTGAGAGGTACACAACCATACTTATGTAACTAATACTCCTCGTACGAACACTACATTACAAACTCAACATTGTCCCAAAGCCTTTGATGACCAACCTAACCTGCTCATTTTTTCACCTCCCCCCTCCCCCCCCCCCCCTCCCCCCCGAGGACCACCACCGCATTCAAATCCATCCACAGACGAAGCGATTCTGTCAGCTGGAAGTCCCACTCGAGGGGGAATTGCCAGATGTCGCCAGGAGAGGAGTGTGCGAAGATGAGGATCTGGATCGACGGATGCTGAGAAGACTGTGCGATGTGGAGGGTGATGGGACATGTGGTTGATGCTTGAATCATGTGGTTGGGTGATGACTTTGGGATATGTGGTAGGGTGGAAGGATGCTTGAATCATGTGGTGGAAGGATGATTGAATTATGTTTGGGTATGCTTGGATGGTTTGGGTGATGACTTTGGGATATGTGGTATTGCTTGAGACATGTGGTAGAGTGAATGGTGCTTGAAATATGTGGCGGGTGATGACTTTGGGATATGTGGTAAGGTGATGGAAGTGATGATGGGCTGGATGCTTGATCATGTGGTATGATGGGTGGTTGGGTGATGACTTTGGGATATGTTGGTTGGGGGTATGTGGTAGGGTGAATGGATGCTTGAATCATGTGGTCGGATGATGCCTTTGGGATATGTGGTTGGGTGATGGGGATATGTGTGGGTATGTGGTAGGGTGAATGGATGCTTGAATCATGTGTCGGATGATGCCTTTGGGATCATGTGGTTGGGTGATGACTTTGGGATATGTGGTTTGGGGTATGTGGTAGGGTGAATGGATGCTTGAATCATGTGGTCGGATGATGCCTTTGGGATATGTGGTTGGGTGATGACTTTGGGATATGTGTTTGGGGTAATGTGGTAGGTGAATGGATGCTTGAATCATGTGGTCGGATGATGCCTTTGGGATATGTGGTTGGGTGATGACTTTGGGATATGTGGTTTGGGGTATATGGTAGGAATGGATGCTTGAATCATGTGTCGGATGATGCCTTTGGATATGTGGTTGGGTGATGACTTTGGATATGTGTTTGGGGTATGTGGTAGGGTGAATGGATGCTTGAATCATGTGGTCGGATGATGCCTTTGGGATATGTGGTTGGGTGATGACTTTGGGAATTATATTTTTTTTTTGTCATGTTGTTTTGTATTTAGGATGTTGGTGTTTAAAATAGATTTATCAATTTCAGTGTTTTTTTTTTACTATTATTGTCATATCTATTACCTTCAGGTCATTTTCATTAAATTCTTCAAGTGTGAATAATTCTATTGCAACAGTGACTCTACTAACTTCGCGAGGAATGCTCGTTGTTATTATTATTATTAATTATTATTATTATTATTATTATTATTGTTATTAAATATTATTATTATTATTATTTTGTTTTGTTGTTGTTTGTTGTTTGTTGTTATCATTATTTTCATCCTTATTATTATTGTTATTGTAGTTGGTCATTATCGTATTGTTCATCAATGTTTATCATTATCATTATTATCTTATTATTATTATATTATTATTATTATTATTATTTTTATTATTATTATTATTATTATTTTTTTATCTATTATTTTCATTTTCATAATTATCATTATCACTAATTACTTATCATTATCATTGCATTATTGTTATTATTATATTTTTTTATGATTATTTTCACTGTTGTTATTGTCATACTACATTATCATCATTATTATTATCATCATTATTGTTATTACCGTTCATTTATTGTTGTTATTATCATCAAAAGACAATGGTTGTTATCGTTGTTGCTGTTATTATTATCACTATCATTATTCATTATTATCTTGCTACTGCTACTACCGCTACTACTATTATTAATATTTATATGATTGCCATTGTCAATATCATCATCATTGTCATTAGCATTATTATTATCATTATCATTATTATTATTATTATTATATTATTATTATTATTATTATTATTTTCATTCATGATTATTATTATTATTATTATTGATTATTATTATTATTATTATTATCATTATTATATTATTATTATCACTATTATTATCATTTGTTATTATTATTATTATTATATCATATCATTGTCATTATCATTATTATTATTATCATCATCATCATATTTATCATTTTCATTATCATAATCATATATCATCATAGTTATAATCGACTGTCAATATTTATTAATTGTTATTATTATCACTGTTGTTGACCAAAATATATACAATCGGATTAATCAATAGCTTCTTATCAAAAACTTTTTAATCAAACCCTCATTATCAATCATCTTCATCATCACTATATCGCAAGGAAGATAGAAAGAAGAAATGAAAAAAATAAATATACTCAGAATAAAACATTTCATATTTGAAAGCCACATATACCTATTTCCCCTTTCCCTCTGTTGTGAAAGTTGAACTACGGTCACTTGGTACACTCATCCCCTCTTGACCGGGTTTCGATACCACTGGACTTTTTTTTGAGGGGGGAAGGGGAGGGTGTGGGTCGGGGTGTGGGAGCGGGGTGGGTTGGGAAGATGGGTTGGGAGGGGGAAAGGGGGGAAGGAAGGAAGGGAATGTTTTTTTCCTCTCTCTTTCTCTTTCTTTGTTTATCTAATTCTATCTCTCTTTTTGTTTCGTTTTCTTTCTTTCGGTCTCCTCTCTCTCTCTCTCTCTTCTTTCTCTCTCTCTCTTCATCTCTTTCTCTCTCTCTCTCTCCTCTCTCTCTCTCTCTCTCTCTCTCATCTCTTCTCTCTTCTCTCTTCCTCTCCTCTTCTCCCTCTCCCTCTCCCTCTTCCCTCTTCCCTCTCCCTCTCCCTCTTCCACTACCTCTCCCGTCCCTCTCCCTCTCCCACCTCCCTCTCCCTCCTCCCTCTCCCTCTCCCTCTCCATCTCCCTTTCCTCTTCCCTCTCCCTCTCCCATCCCTCTCCCTTTCCTCCCTCCCTCCTCCAATGTCTTACACTCAAAGTCTTCTTCATATTATAACTCATGTACTCACCTTCCCACTTATTTCCACTCATTTCGATTCATCTGCTTTTCCCGTCATCTGCCAAAATAAAAAAAAAAGGTGAAACAGACGTTCCATCATAATGGTACTGACGGGACTGATAGATGACGCTAGTAGGTAACTGAATAAGCAATATGGATCTCCACTAGTAATTCGATTTCGAGAAATAAGAACAAATCTATCTAATTAACATTCGGAGGAAAAAATTATACAATACTACACGTAAGTGTAAAGAAGATATAAAATAATGATAATATTAATGTAAAATGTATGCTTATCAATCTCTCTCTCTTCTCTTTCTCTCTCTCTCTTCTCCTCT
>NW_020869631.1:47500-50000 GCF_003789085.1 Penaeus vannamei | reverse complement strand
CTGTCGGTCCTTCGGTGTTTATCTGGTCGGCAGAGATTTGTCAGAGCAGATGGTAATCCTTCGAGACTTGATCCGGTCAGTCTCGCATTGGTCGAATCAGTTAATCTTTTGATGGTTCATTAGGCCATCTGGTAGTCTTTTTAGAACTTATCAGGCAAGCCGAATTTCTCCTGCAAGAGGTTTGGGTGATTTTCCATTCCAAGCAAAACGTATCTAAAAAAAATAAATAAATAAATCCGCGCTTTTTTTGGTCACGTTCTGACTTTACGAGTGCGTCACCACGGCCATGCTTAATAATCCCATCATTTGCGGTTTCCTCACAAAATCATATAGAATGGAACTGTGCTTTTTCACGAACTGCACATTCTTGATATAATTTGCAACATGGTGCCTTTACATAGAGAGTTCAGGCCCCGTTGAATCAGTAAGAATCTAGGAACCAGAAATATTCCTGAAAATTAGAAATATTCCTGAAGATACTGAAAAAAGACGCAACTTTACGCCGCGAAAGTGTATGCGTGTGTGGGTGTGAGTGGGCGAGTGAGTGTGTATGCGTGTGTGGGTGTTTGCGTGTGGGTGCCAAGTACAGATAACATGATTAGTTTTTTTAATATACCTTGTCCATTTTGTTAATCAAATTATCATTTTGCAACAACGGTAGATAATGAGTTCAACCTCCCACATGCTAAAGCCACGATCTTTTATATCATCGCCATTGTCATTTAATATTTCGTTTTATTCTTTTCTTTCCATTTCTTGATGTACATTGAAAAAAACAATAATAATTTCCTCTTTCTTCAGTAACTCGTTTATGAAATATCTGAGGGAAACTTGGCGTCTTTGCTCTTCGACGACTGTCTTTGTCTGACCTCTGTCTTACTCTCCTGTGTAGGTGCAGAAGGCTGTTGTTCTTTTTCTTCTTGCATCTCCTCATCTTCTCCTCCTCATCCACTCCTTCCTTTTGCTACTCCTCCTCTTTCTCATTATTATACTCATTATCATTATAATTTTCTCCTTTTTCTTTCTATTTTAATTCTCCTCATCCATTTCCTCCTCCTTCTCCACCTCTTCCTATTTCCTCCTCCTCCTTCCTCCTTTTCCTCCTCTCCTCTCTCCTACTCTATCTCCCACTCCTTCTTCTCTTCTCCTTTATCTCCTCCTCCTCCTCTCCTCTCCTCTCCTCCTCTCCTCCTCTCCTCCTTCGTATCCTTTATATTCTGCATCCAGTCCTTCTGTGGGTTCTTTTGATCTCTGAGCATCAACGCTGTGTAACTTTATGCAAAACAAATCTCCAAGACACAGATAGACTCGTTACTTGTTAAGCACCATCATCTAGTCTTCATAAAGTTAAGGTTAAGTTTTCAAATATACATATATATGTCTCTGTCATCTTAAGAGGAACCAGTTTCATGTAGAAACTCTTGTGGTTGGATATGCGATGTTGTTGTTCTATTCAGAGAGCATAATAAAGTTGTTAAACACGACATATTTGCTTTAAGCTGTTTAAATCAGCGGGGTTCTAAATACTTGGATTCTTCGTGTTTTTTTCACTGTTCATATTTTGGAATCGTGTATAATTATTACATTTTTTTTCTGCAAAGATTTTGATATCATTTACATATTATGATGAAGAACCGACCACAGACTCCACTGTGATTTGTCGAATGAGAAAAAGATAAGAATTTAAATGGAATATGCTTTGCAGTAATTTAGATAGGTAGGTTTGGTTCAATTAATGACCTTCTTCATCTGAAATACATAAACGTGCACACAGATATGAATACGTACACACACACACACGCACATATATATAACACACACCGACACAAACAAACAAACCCACACACATCTAGTTCCTTTATCTTCAAGTGTTTTAATCCTACTCCTCAAATCATCATAGATATGTTGTCAGTGTATAGACAGTCAATCGTATAGTGTATTTGGAGCCAAACTTGCGAATTAATAACTTTATTTTATGTTTGGTGTTCAAGTTCCCTCTTTTTTTTTTTTTGGAATTGTTAGGAATATCCTTAGTTTTAAAGATAACACAGGAAGCGGAGATACATTCAATTTAGAATTAGTCTGCCTTGTCATTTATGCATTTGTACAATACGTTTTAGTTCTTCGTCTTTATTTGTTATTCATTTTGACGTTGTGTGGGAAAGATCACTTAATGAAAGGAATCAGTGCTGATAATATCTACGCCGCACAATTTACTTTATCATCTATTTAGCACAATCATACCCTGAGAAAAAAGAAAGACCACTCTCTCTCTCTCTCTCTCTCTCTCTCTCTCTCTCTCTCTCTCTCTCTCTCCTCTCTCTCTCTCTCTCTCTCTCTCCTCTCTCTCTCTCTCTCTCTCTCTCTCTCTCTCTCTCCGGCTTCACGAACCTGTGAACAACGAAGACAAATGTTATGACTGAAGTAAACAGTCTTTATCAATGACATAAGTTGCTGGCATTTTATTTGCCAAGTTGATGTATGACCTATCAATTATGAA
>NW_020869631.1:32500-35000 GCF_003789085.1 Penaeus vannamei | reverse complement strand
CTCTTACTGTCTCCTTCCCCTTCCCTCCCTCCCCTCCCTCCCTCTCCCTCTCTCTTTCTGTCCCCTTCCCCCTCCCTCTCTCTCCCTCCCTCCCTCCCTCCCTCCCTCCCTCCCTCTCCCTCTCTCTTTCTGTCTCCTTCCCCCTCCCTCCCTCCTCCCTCCTTCCCTCTCTTATTTCTGTCTCCTTCTCTCTCCCTTCCTTCCTTCTCTCTTTCCTCTCCCTATCCTCCCTCCCTCCCTCCCTCTCTCTCTTCCTCTCCCTATCCCTCCCTCCCTCCTTCCCTCTCTATTTCTCTCTCTTCCCTCCCTCCCTCCTTCCTTCTTCTCTTCCTCTCCCTCCCTCCCCTCTCTCTCTCTTTCTGTCTCCTTCTCCCTCCCTCCCTCCTTCCTTCTCTTCTTCCTCTCCCTATCCCTCCCTCCCTCCCCCTCTCTCTCTTTCTGTCTCCTTCCCTTCCCTCCTCCCTCCCTCCCCCTCTCTCTCTTTCTGTCTCCTTCTCCCTCCCTCCTCCTTCCTTCTCTCTTCCTCTCCCAGTCCCTCCCTCCCTCCCCCTCTCTCTCTTTCTGTCTCTGACATACGGCCTTCGCACAACTGGAGTGTTGGATCGATGGAAGAAATTCCATAATAACCCATGGGACAGAGAAGTGCGAGGGGGAGGGGAGGGAGGGAGGGAGAGGGGAAGGGGAAGAGGGAGGAGAGTGGGGAGGGGAAGAGTGACGGAGAGTGGGTAGGGGAGGGGGAGGAGAGTGGGGAGGGATAGAGGGAGGAGAGTGGGGGAGGGGAAGAGGGAGGAGAGTGGGGAGGGGAGAGGGAGGGGAGAGTGGGAGGGGAAGAGGAGGAGAGTGGGGGAGGGAGAGGAGGAGAGTGGGGGAGGGGAAGAGGGAGGGAGAGTGGGGGAGGGGAAGAGGGAGGGAGAGTGGGGGAGGGGGAAGAGGGGAGGGAGAGGGGGAGGGGAAGAGGGAGGGAGAGTGGGAGGGGAAGAGGGAGGAGAGTGGGGGAGGGAAGAGGGAGGGAGAGTGGGGGAAGGGAGAAGAGGGAGGGAGAGTGGGGGAGGGGAAGCGGAGGGAGAAAGAGAGGGAGAGGAGAGGGGGAGGGAGGAGAGTGTGGGTGCGAGGAAGATTGGGGGAGGGAGGGAGGAGAGAGAAGTGCGATTGGTAGGGGAAGAGAGGGAGGGAGAGTGGGGAAAGGGAGTAAGAGAGAGAGAGAGAGGGCGAGGGTAAGAGGACAGTGAAGGAGGGGTAAGAGAGAAGGGATACCGGGAAGGAATAAGGGGAAATAAAAGGAGGGGCAAGAGGGTTGGAAATGAGAGAGAGAGAGAGAGAGAGAAAGAAACAAGCAAACAGACACAGACAGATAGATAGAGAGAAAGAGAGAGAAAGCGAGGGTTAGGGAGGAGAGTGGGTGAGGAGGAAGAGCGAGGAAGAGTGCGGAGAGGAATCGGGAAAAGGGAAGGAAAATGGGAATAGGGGAAGAAGGAAGAAGATAGCGGACGCGGGATCCGGGGAAGAAGAAGGGGAGGGAAGGGAGAGGGGGGGAGGATTGTATCTATGTCTGTGTGTGTGTGTAGGAGTTGTGTGTGTGTGTGTGTGTGTGTGTGTGTCTGTGTAGGTGTTTGTGGGTGTGTGTGTGTATGTATTTACATATGCTCATGTTTGTTCTGCTTGTGTGTTTGCCTATGCTCCTGAGTGTGCATTTGCATGTGTTGAATCTGTGTCTCCGCCAGTATGTGTGTGCTCGTACGTGTATGTATGTGTACGTCCTGTACATGTGTGTCTGTATATGAGCGTACATGTCAGCGCGTATCTATACGTTTGTGCGCATTTGTTTATTCCTGTTTCTGTTGCTATGTCTGTACTCCAGCCCGTTCTCGTGTGTAAAACAGGTTGACAAGTGTATAAACAAAGCTGGAGTGAGGTGTATTAGCCGCTCAATTCGCCATAAAGTTTGGATATCGAGGCGTCAACTTGACCGATGACGAACCATCACGGGATCTTTTGTTTTTTTTTCTTTTTTTTTTTCTTTTTCATATTTTCGTTTTTCGTTTTTTTTTTTTTTTTTTTTTTTGAGCTACGTGATCTCTGTTTTTGTTACGTTGTTTATTTTGTTTCGTCATTTGCTCTGTGATTTGATCTTTGTTTTTTGTTGTTGTTTTTTTTTTTCTTCTTTCTTTTTTTCCTGTCTTCTTACTCGTTTTCGTCGCGTGACCTTTGTCTTTTCTTCATATCTCTTCCTATCGCTTTCTCGTTTTAGTTTTATTTTCACGGTTTTCGAATTATGCAAGATAAAATCAAATAAAAATGTTCATAGAGTATATGGCTCTGTTTGTGAGTATACATGTTTGTGCCTGTCTGTACATGAATGTAGGTTTCTGTTTCTATGTGCGTATGTATGTGCACGTGTGTATGTACGAATCCCAGAAAGAAAAACGCTCACAGATTAAACCATAAAGGCCACAGAGATTGTATTTAAGAATCCCCTGTGAGCCATCGGTTGCGTGGTATG
>NW_020869631.1:12500-20000 GCF_003789085.1 Penaeus vannamei | reverse complement strand
AAAGGTGCCTTTTCGAGTAGCCTCAGCTGGGAAAAGAGTAAGGTGCCTTTTCGAATAGCATCTTCTTTGATAATTGAAAGGTGTCTTTTCGAGTAGCCTCTTCTTTGAAAATTGAAAGGTGTCTTTTCGAGTAGCCTCTTCTTTGAAAATTGAAAGGTGTCTTTTCGAGTAGCCTCAGCTGGGAAGAGAGTAAGATGCCTTTTCGAATAGCATCTTTTTTTGAAAATTGAAAGGTGTCTTTTCGAGTTCTTTGAAATTGAAAGTCTTTTCGAGTAGCCTCTTCTTTGAAAATTGAAAGGTGTCTTTTCGAGTAGCCTCAGCTGGGAAGAGAGTAAGATGCCTTTTCGAATAGCATCTTCTTTGAAAATTGAAAGGTGTCTTTTCGAGTAGCCTCAGCTGGGAAGAGAGTAAGATGCCTTTTCGAATAGCCTCTTCTTTGAAAATTGAAAGGTGTCTTTTCGAGTAGCCTCTTCTTTGAAAATTGAAAGGTGTCTTTTCGAGTAGCCTCAGCTGGGAAAAGAGTAAGATGCCTTTTCGAATAGCCTCTTCTTTGAAAATTGAAAGGTTCCTTTTCGAGTAGCCTCTTCTTTGAAAATTGAAAGGTTCCTTTTCGAGTAGCCTCTTCTTTGAAAACTGAAAGGTGCCTTTTCGAGTAGCCTCAGCTGGGAAAAGAGTAAGATGCCTTTTCGAATAGCATCTTCTTTGATAATTGAAAGGTGTCTTTTCGAGTAGCCTCAGCTGGGAAAAGAGTAAGGTTCCTTTTCGAATAGCTTCTTTGAAAATTGAAAGGTATCTTTTCGAGTAGCCTCAGCTGGGAAAAGAGTAAGGTGCCTTTTCGAGTAGCCTCTTCTTTGAAAATTGAAAGGTTCCTTTTCGAGTAGCCTCTTCTTTGAAAATTGAAAGGTGCCTTTTCGAATAGCATCTTTGAAAACTGAAAGGTGCCTTTTCGAGTAGCCTCGGCTGGGAAAAGAGTAAGGTGCCTTTTCGAATAGCTTCTTTGAAAATTGAAAGGTATCTTTTCGAGTAGCCTCAGCTGGGAAAAGAGTAAGGTGCCTTTTCGAATAGCTTCTTTGAAAATTGAAAGGTATCTTTTCGAGTAGCCTCAGCTGGGAAAAGAGTAAGGTGCCTTTTCGAATAGCTTCTTCTTTGAAAATTGAAAGTTGTCTTTTCGAGTAGCCTCGACTGGGAAAAGAGTAAGGTGCCTTTTCGAATAGCATCTTCTTTGAAAACTGAAAGGTGCCTTTTCGAGTAGCCTCGACTGGGAAAAGAGTAAGATGCCTTTTCGAATAGCATCTTCTTTGAAAATTGAAAGGTGCTTTTTCGAGTAGCCTCAGCTGGGAAAAGAGTAAGGTTCCTTTTCGAATAGCTTCTTTGAAAATTGAAAGGTATCTTTTCGAGTAGCCTCAGCTGGGAAAAGAGTAAGGTTCCTTTTCGAATAGCTTCTTTGAAAATTGAAAGGTATCTTTTCGAGTAGCCTCAGCTGGGAAAAGAGTAAGATGCCTTTTCGAATAGCATCTTCTTTGAAAATTGAAAGGTGCTTTTTCGAGTAGCCTCAGCTGGGAAAAGAGTAAGGTTCCTTTTCGAATAGCTTCTTTGAAAATTGAAAGGTATCTTTTCGAGTAGCCTCAGCTGGGAAAAGAGTAAGGTGCCTTTTCGAATAGCATCTTCTTTGAAAATTGAAAGGTTCCTTTTCGAGTAGCCTCTTCTTTGAAAATTGAAAGGTGCCTTTTCGAGTAGCCTCTTCTTTGAAAATTGAAAGGTTCCTTTTCGAGTAGCCTCTTCTTTGAAAATTGAAAGGTGCCTTTTTCTATTGAAAATTGGTGCCTTTTCGAGTAGCCTCGGCTGGGAAAAGAGTAAGGTGCCTTTTCGAGTAGCATCTTCTTTGAAAATTGAAAAGCCCCTTTTCGAGTAGCCTCGGCTGGGAAAAGAGTAAGGTGCCTCTTCGTATAGCTTCTTCTTTGAATTGAAAAGTAGCCTCAGCTGGGAAAAGAGTAAGGTGCCTTTTCGAATAGCCTCTTTTTTGAAAATTGAAAGGTATCTTTTCGAGCAGCATCAGCTGGAAAAAGAGTAAGGTACGTTTTCGAGCATCCTCAGCGGTGAGAAGAGTAAACTGCCTCTTCGAGTAGCCTCTGCTTTGAAAATTGTAAGGTGCTCTTTCGAGCATCCTCAGCTGGGAAAAGAGTAAGGTGTCTTTTCGAGTAGTCTCAGTGAGGATAAGAGTAAGCTGCTCTTTCGAGTAGCCTCAGCGGTGAAAAGAGCAAGGTGCTTATTCAAGAATTTACATCACGTACAGAGGCCACAATGACAAGCACTAAGACGTAATGATACAGGCGCAGAAACCACAGTGAGTCGACTCCGATGCACACTCGATGTCATCTCCTCCTCCTCCTCTTTTTCCTTTTCTCGTTCCTTGCTTACTTCCCTTTCTCGTCATTCCCCTTGTCCTTTCTCTTTCCTTGTGCTTGACTTCCTCGTCCCTTCCTGGCTTCTTTTCAATTTTTATGTCATTATTATTATTATTATTATTATTATCTTTTTTTTTTCTTTTTTTTTTTTACTCTTCATTCTTTGTCGTCCCTTTTCTGCTTGTCTTCCTTGTCCTCCTTCATTTATTACTCTTTATTTTCCTGTATTCCCTCAAGATCGCCCTCTTCGTAGTCCACATCTTTCTTCTGTTCTCTCTTGTTCATCCTCTCTTCTTTTCTTCCAATTCATCCTCTCAGTCCCTCTTTTTTATCTTTGTCTTTTCTTCCCTCTTCTCCCTATTCTTCTCTCTTTTCCTCCCCTTTTCATCCTCTCTTTTCTCTTATTCTCCCCGTCGCTTTCTCTGTTTCACCTTCTCTTTATCCTCTCTTTTCTCCAACTGCTCCTACTTGTTTTCTTTTCCCCATCCTCCTCTTTCTTCAGGTATTTCGCTTTGATTTCATTATAGAAACAATAATGATAACAATGATGATAATCATAATAACGGTTATTGAAATAAGCATAACAATTATAATGGGATAAAGATGATAATAATGATTACAATAATGATGATAATAATAATAATAATAGTGATAATAACAGTGATGTTTACAATAATAATGGTAATAATAATAAATGATAATGAGAACGGTAATAATGATAATGATAATGGTTATAATGATAATAACAAAGATAATAACAAGGATTTTAAAATTGATAATATAAATGATAAGTATGATAACAATAATGATAATGATAATGGCAGTTATAATGCGATAATGACTATTATAATAAAATAATGATAATGACAACAATGATATAAACATAATAATGGTAATGATAACAAAAATTATGAAAAGGAATGAAAATAATAGCAATAGTAATAATGATGTGCGTGAGCGTGTATGTCCATGTGTGTGTGGGTGTACATATGTGCGTGTGCGAGTATGAATGTATACATATAAATATAAAAGTGTGCACAATATAGAGAGAAACCAATGGGTGTGTGTATTTTGTCGCCATGTCGGTTTTTTGTCCCGCCCTTTATCCCAAGACCAAATATGGCTGCACGGTCACTTGAATATATATGAAAATGACAATATTCATCGCTTTATGTCACACATTATGATCAGTCTCAAAGATAAAGATTGCTCCTCTTAGTCCAGCTTTGCCATGTTGCTGTGACGAGGAAAATGTTGCCGTGCCAGAACTCTTTAATGCCATAGAACGATTACATTTGTACACACTATGAAGGGCCCTATGGCTACGTATCTGTACATTCAAATAGTATCTTTAATGTACACGCGTAGTAAAGTACGCAAATATCAATTGCCTTAAATGTGTAGAGTAATATGCTGTATGTAATTGTATGATTTGCGTGTTTTTATGCGCAGAGCCCGTGCGTGTATGTGTGTGTAGGTGTCCTTGTGTGTGTGGGTGGGTCGGTGTGGGTGGGTGGGTGTGCGTGTGAGTGTGTGAGTGTGAGTTTTTATGCGTGTATGTGTTTGTGTTTGTTTGTTTGTCCGAATGCACCACACACACACACACACCACACACACACACACACACACACATATATATATATATTATATTATATATAATATATATATATATATATTATATATATATATATAAATATATATAATATATATATATATATATATATATATATATATATATATATATATATATATATATATGGTGTGTGTGTGTGTGTATGTATATATATATATATAATATTATATAAATATATATATATATATATATATATATATATAAGTAAATAAATTATTCCGATTAACTTGTATGACAAGCATTTGCCGTTTAAGCCTGGCACCGAGATCTTTTATTCACTTGTAGTCATACATTATTTATATAGACTCTAGTATTCTGTACATGAAACTTTAACAACAAACAATAAAAGGTTAAACCATTTGCAAAAATATTTCCGATGCACGTCAGCGATCCAAGAGCGTGTTATTCTCCATTATTACAGATTTTTTTTTTTTTTTTTTTTTTGTACATTATGAATCACTGTGCCAAAATATGTACTTGTGCGAGAGGTTAGTTTTGTGGTGATTTTTTTCTGCAGTCGATGATAATGGATGATTTAAGGAGGGCCACTTTCGAATCTTTAATTGTCACCGTTTTCAGATATTTTGATGATTTATGTATATCTTATCAGAACCTCCTTCCCTCCTTTTTCTTTTTCTTTTCTTTTTTGTGTTTGCTTTCCTCTCTTTAATCTCTCTTCCTTTTTTTTTTTCTCTCTCTCACCTCCTCCATTTGTTTCTCTTTCTCTCCTTGTCTCTCCCTATCTTCCCTTTTCTCTCCCTCTCTCTTCCATTCCCCCCTTCTCTCTCTCTCTAATGCCTTATCCTTCTTCCTTATTCCTCCTCTCTCTCCCTCCCTCCCTCCCTCCGTCCTGTGCCCCGTCCTCTCTTCCCTCTTACACTCTCCCTCTTTCCCCTCCCCTCCCAAGTCTCTTCTCGCCCCCTCTCCCCCCCTCCCCAACCTCACTTCTTCCCTCTCCATACTCCTTTCTCTCTTGTTCTATTCCCTCCTCTCTTCACTCTTCCCCCTTCCTCCCTCCTCTAATCCCCTCCCTTTCTCCCTCCTTCCTACTCACCTCTCCCCGCCCCCTTCTTCTCAACCTTCTCCCCTCCTTCCCCAATAAACCCTCCTCATTCCCTCCCCTTTCCCCACTAACCCCCCTTCACCCCCCGCCCCATCCCCGCTAAACCCTCCATCAACCCCCTCCCCATTCACCTCCCCCTCCCCCTCCCCTTATCCCTCCTATACCCTCCTCCCATTACCCCTCCCTCTTATCCTCTTATCCCCATCCCCCCCCCCTATTTCGACATACACTCACAAATATCTCCCGATCGCTCATATAGCTTTCCCTCACCCCCCCCCTCCCCATTCACCTCCCCCTTCCCTTTATCCCTCATACCCCTCCCTCCTCATTACCCATCTCCCTTATCCCTCCTATCCTCCCCCTCCCTCTCTCTCTCCACATACACTCACAAACATCTAATCGCTCATCTAGCCCTTCCGTCCCACTCCTTTATCCCTCATACCCCACTCCCTCCCCCCCTTATCCCTCCTATCCCCCCTCCCTCCCCATTACCCTTACCCCTTATCCCCCCTATCCCCTCCCCTCCCATTACCCCTCCCCCTTATCCCTCCATCCCTCCCCTCCCCTACCCCCATCCTCTCTTCTCCACATACACTCACAAACATCTAATCGCTCATCTAGTCTTCCGTCCCCACACTCCTTTATCCTCATACCCCTCTCTCTCCACATACTCCCCCAAAATCCCTCCTATCCCCTACCCCTTATCCCTCCTATCCCCTCTTCCCCCCCTCCCCTAATCCCTCTCATTCCACATACACTCACAAACATCTCCTAATCGCTCATCTAGCCTTCCGTCCCCCATTCCTTTATCCCTTACCCCCTCTCACTCCCCCCACTACCCCTACCCCCCCTTATCCCCTCCCTAATCCCCCCTACCTTCCCACCGCCGCATTAATTCCCTACTCATCCCCCCTTCCACATTACACTCCCAAACTTCTGCCTATCACTCACCAACTTTACCCCTCACCCACTCCACCCCTTCACTCCCTTTTATCCCTTATCCTCCCTCCCTCACCATTAACCCTCTCACCTTATCCCTCCTACCCCCCCCCCTCCCTCCCTCATCCCTCTCACGCCACATACACTCACAAACATCTCCCGATCACTCATTCTAGTCAGCCATTACAGCGGGCCCACGCGACCGAAATGGCTTAATAAACCTCGCCATACTTGCAGCCATTTTTATCAACCCGGCGAAATGAGAGTCGTAATAAGACGCACACAAGGATACAAACAGGATAACCTAAGTGCGGTGCGGGAGAGAGGTAAGGGTAGGGGGGGTGGGGGGTGAGAGGAGGGGGTGGTGGAGGGTGTGGAAGGGAGGTTGAGAGTGAGAGGGGGGGAGAGTGGGGGATGGGGGAGGGGTGTGTGAAAAGGAGGAGGGGAGACTAGGGGAGATGCATGGTGATGGCAATGGTGGTGGTGGTGATGGTGTTTGCTGGGGATGGTGCAGGGTGGTGATGGTGATGTTGATGATGGTGGTGGTGATGTAGGGGATGGTGAGATGGTGTGATGGGTTGGTGGATTGTAAAATGTGATGTAGAATGTATAGTAAGAGATGAAGGAGGAGTAGGAAATAGCAGTTGGAGGAAGGAGGAAGAAGAGGAGGAGGAGGAAGAGGTGCAGGGAGGAGGGAGAGGAAATCAAGGATGAGGAGGAGATGAAAGGAAGGATGAAAGAGATGAAGAGAAGAAAAATGAGAAGAAATAATGAAGGAAGGAAGGGAGGAGGCAGAAAAAGAAGAAAAAAGCAACCATTACGCTTATTGAACGAGCGCTATGGCCCGAGAGCTAAAATCCCCCCCTCCTTCCCAACACCCACCTACCCTTTCTTAAAATTCCCCCCCCCCCTCTTTAACTCCCTCTGGCGATATCGAAGGCGTGAATCGTTACCGTTAAGTGTTGGCCGTGATGGTCGCCATTGCAGAACATTTTACGAATCACAGTTAAGACGGAAAAAAATAAAGATGTTGTTGAGGGAAAAATTGAGATTTTTGAGGTCCTTTATGTGATTCTCTCGTCTCATCTCTCTCTCTCCTCTCCTCCTCATTCTTTCTCCTACCCCTCATCTATCTGAGCTCTCCTCCTCTCTTCTCTCTCTCTCTCTCTCTCTCCTCTTTCTCTTTCTCTTTTCTCTCTCTCTCTCTTTCTTCTCTCTCTTTCTCTCTCTCTCTTCTCTCTCTCTCTCTTCTCTCTCTCTCTCTCTCTCTCTCTCTCTCTCTCTCTCTCTCTCTCTCTCTCGCTCTCTCCTCTCTTTCTCTTCCTCTCTCTCCTCTCTCTCTCTCTCTCTCTCCTCTCTCTCTCTCTTCATCTCTCTCTTTCTCTTCTCTTCTCTCTCTTCTCTCTCTCTCTCTCGCTCTCTTCTCTCCTCTCTTCTCTCTCTCTCTCTCTCTCTCTCTC
>NW_020869630.1:526035-536035 GCF_003789085.1 Penaeus vannamei | reverse complement strand
GTGTGTGTGTGTGTGGTGTGTTGTGTGTGTGTGTGTGTGTGTGTGTGTGTTGCCTCTGTCTGTTCCTCTTCCCCGGCCCTCTCGCCCTCTCTTACTCTTTAGTCTTGCACTGCACTCACTCACACACACACACACACACACACACACACACACACACACACACACACACACACACACACACACACTCTCTCTCTCTCTCTCTCTCTCTCTCTCTCTCTCTCTCTCTCTTTCTCACACACGTATATATGCGTATACTTTTATTTATGTGTAAAGAAATGAGTAAATATATAATGCATATATTATATGCTTGCAAAAAATATATAAGCATATACACATATTTATTTAAACACATACGTATGTATGTTTGTACGTGCGTGTCTGTGATACAAGCTTCCAACTGAAGACGAATTGCAATTTTCCTTAATCACATTTGAGATACATCACACACACTCTGCAAATCTCAATCGAAACAGAGAATCTCGCAAAGAAAATAAACACCCGATGATAAAAAAATATGATCTTGACCAACCTAGGATATAAATACTGGATCCACAGAACAACAAACAGTTTAACGAGCCAGTTCTAACCCTGAACAGTCCCTCTTTAGAAACCTCTTGTGTCAGGAAGCTGGAGTGGTAGTTCTTGTTTTCCCCCAGTGACCTAGTCTTGTATTTACATTGTGTTTGGCTGGACCCTGGAGAAGTGTCGTTGTCATGGATAAGATTGTCGTTTTTCCTTGGGACAAACTTTTCCACAATGAAGAACCTGAATGCCCTAGGATCGCCTGTTCAAGTCTGAGCGATGATGATACTGTGTATAATGAGTCAAGAAAGTGAGTATTGAGTATTAGCAATTTGGAATATAGGGAATGTGGATTGTAATAATAAATGTAGTGAGAGAAGCAGGGCTTTTGGTATTGTTGTCAGGATATTTGTATATGAATAACTTTGTCATCATGTACAAGTTAAAGAGACCGACGCGCGTAGATAGAGGGAAATGGACACCGCCATGTTATAGAGCGGAAGAAATAAAGTAGGATAGAACATAGTTTAAGCTGCAGCCGCCTCATAGTCACCGCTAAATAACGAAAATATAACGTGCAGTCGCCGCTCAGATTCTGTCCCGCATCTTGTTTACCTTTCCAGGAATAACAGCGCAGACCGCCTAACTCATTACTGCGATGTCCGAAGTAGTTCATGTGTTACTATATGTGTTACTCTGCGCTTGTCAAAACGATATTTGGCTAATTATCAGTGGATGCTGTTACACATGGTATTTGTTACAGAGAACGACACACCCTCCCAGAGATCGAGAAAAAATGATGTTGTTTCTGCTGAAAATGCAGTGATCTTATGGATCCTTGAGTTTTCTTCTGCGAATGAATAGTTCAGGATATCAAGTACCATATCTTCATCGACGATCTTGATACGATAGTCCCGTTAGCAGGGGAGCGCAAGAAGTATATCAGGGCAATAATGGGTAAAACAGGCTTAAATAAGAAGAATAGCGATAAAAAATGAGTAAAACTAGCACAAAAAATGCTTATAATCGTCCAATGAAACTCTACGGACGTTACCGCCGTCTTTGAAATTCTACGGACTGATGCACCAGAATTCAAACACTCTACGGGAACCCAACCCACCTTTCAGCAAAACTATGGGAATTCACACGTTCCAAACCCCTCAAAAAACGTATTTACCAATAAAACAGCGTAATATAACAATTTAAGTTGCCATGACATGGCTCCACCCCCAACTACCCCCCCGGGACACATTCTTTTCACCTCGGTATGTATGGCAAGATAGACCTGCATTCACACCGTAAAATAATAAACCAAATACCTTTATATCTGGAAACACCAACTTTTGTTCAGTTTTTTCTACCGCCTGGATTACTTCGATTTTAATCACTTCTTTCGGCATTTGGAGCTCTTGATGGACCCAGGTCACTGGGATCATTACTGAAGTCTAATTTATCTTCTTTGCCACTGTATAGTAATAATAACCAAGAATCAACACAACACTGGAAACGCAACATTTTTTACTGCCGTTCCACCTCAAAATGAGCGGGCCAATGAGCTGTCAATCTGGCGACTAGCGAAAGGAAGTGTGAAACGCTCGATGCACACGATTCTAAATAAGGCTGTAAATCAATTTAAAAACACGTAAATGAAATATAATAATAATAATGAAAGACTTTAAGAGCATAAATGTGTAACAGCATATACTAATAATTAGCCAAATATCATTTCGAAAAGGGCATAGTAACACGTGAATTACTTTTTAAGCGGTCAGTGTTGTTTTTCTTGGCAAGGAAAACAAGATGATCAACTTAGAATTTGAACGGCGCGCGTTGTTTGTCATTTAGTGGTAAATATGAGGCCGCTGCAGCTTAAGCCATGTTCTATCCCACTCTATTTCTACAGCTCTATAAGATGGCGGCGTCCATTTCCCTATATCTACGTGTTGGTTCATATCCTTACTATATGTATTGTGTAATTTTAATAAATGTAGCATTATAATCTTGATTGACCCATAGTGACTTTCGATACAGAACCCAGCTATCTGTTCTAGCCAAATCCACTTGAAAGTCGATGATTTATATACGATTGAAGACTATAGTTCGATAGTAGCCATTGAGGGATTTTTCAGTTTCACACAGCCATCCAACCTTGCAATTATTATTCTGGAAATTATTTATGAAGTAACTGCACGACTTCAGCCACTCCTGGGAGTCCACACACATCTCCCTGGACCTCTATCCGATCGCCGTGGATAGTCGTGATATATTTTCTTTATTTCTGACGATATTATATACCTGCTCAGGTTTTTCCATGCATCAGTGTCTGCAGTTACCAGATTTGCCTTAGATTTTCCCCTATATTCGTCTTGAAATTTTCAGGGCAAGATGGGCGAAAATCGCCGAAAAAAGACCAGACAGTCCCCTTAAATTGTTAGATTAGGTTGGTTTATTGGTCAATACGTTTTTTTTGAGGTTTGGGACATGTGAATTCCCGTAGAGTTTCACCGAAAGGTGGGTTGGGTTCACCAAAGGTTTTTCAGTTTAGTCCTTTATTTACCACCCTGGCTAACTGCACAGGTGTGGGCAAGCTGTCGATCATTTAAAAGAAAAGAACAATCAATTATTTATCTACTCATCTATCAAGCCGGCATACGGCTTGGGCGTGGAAAGGCAATGTAACATTTGATATGTGGTCATGTGATACTACATTCCAAATTTAGGATACAACATAAGTATATCTTTCAAGACGTCAGATGATAAGAAGAAGTTACATAGTTCTCCATACCTCATGCTAGGTGGTCTGAAAGGCTGTATTACATGGCACTCTGAGATATAATGTACAAGTGTTCGCTTATATTCTTCATTGCATAATTTACACTTAAAGCGTTTTAAGCAGGGAAAGTTCTTGCCTGAAATCTCAAGCGTTTTTCTTGCTAACTCAAGCATTTCGCTTGCTTTCTCAAGCGACCTCCGTAGATGGCTTGACTTGCGCTTGCTAAGTCAAGCGGTGTACCGTCACCATGGCAACGGCGTCGGTCGCGTACCGTACTGGTCACGATCCTTCGAATGCGGGCGTTGGCCAGGAACTCCGCTTAATATCTTATCAGATAAATAATTTTTTCACGGTATCTGATTCTGTAATTTTCTTAAAATCATATTCAAAGAAATTGAAATTAACTGAAAACGAAAGGAGATAATGGAGATTATGGGAATAAAAAGTTTTACTTATGAATAATAAATGATTATAAGACGAAAAATTTTCCTCTTATTGTTAAACTTCTCGTCTTTCTAAATCGAGAATATATCTGCTATTTTATGAAATAAAGAATATTTCAAGTGAAAAAGTCTGAGAAATTCTAGCAACATTCTTCTGTTGATATTATATTCGATGATTTGTTATATTTAACCTCATAAAATCGGATATATGGGAATGGGTAGGCCTATATTTTAATTCAGGGATATTCATTTGTTTTGATAACGCGTCAGAATGAAAGGGCTGTCAATCGGAAGTGTGTGTCATTGTTTTAGAGGCACTTTATATGAATATAGGAGAAAATATAGCGCTTTGTTAAGATGTTTGGGTAGATTTATTTACTTCTCTGCCATCTTGATGCGGCGCTAGCTTGTCAGTTGTTTTGAATTGCGCGCTCAAACTGTTACCAACCGCAGTGAAATAAACTCCACCCTCGACTTGTGCATAAGTTATCTCTTTCCGAGATTGTTGGTGGGAATATTGCTTTTAAAACCCAAGTATGTATATTTCGTGTGTTATTTTGATATTTCTATGCTCATCAAGGACTGTTATGATTTGTACTTTATAAAAGACATTTCCACATGTCTGGCATCACTGAAGAGGGCCTGCCTGCCTTGGAAAGCGTTTTAAGCAGGGAACGGTACAGCGCTTGGCAAGAATTCTTGCCAAGCGCTCCCCTGCTTAAAACGCTTTTAGTTTCTTCAACATTACAGGCTGTACTGACCTGCCAGTACAATCTATATTCCAGCCTGATTCTTCCAGTCACAATATCACACACTGTCTTGTTCTTGTTTTGCATAAACCATAGATGAATACATCTTGCATAAATCGGTCATAGTGCTTTATGCTACAGCTTTCAGGCCGTTGAGAATTAATCAAGTCAGACAAGTCCTCTTTGAAGAAAGTTTTAAATATGTGTGAAATCCTAGCAAGAGGTACTCCAAGATCTATATCCACGCTTTGCTTGTCACATGCTGATTTTGCTAGGCGGTCAGCATGATCATGCCTGGGGATTCCAACATGCGATGGTACCCACACAAAACGTATATCATGTCCTCGTTCTTTTGCACGATACACATTTATCCTTATGTCATTTGCAATATTTCTTGCACCTTTGTCTAGTGCGTTCAAAGCCAGGAGAGCACACTGTGAGTCGCAGAAAATTACCCCTGAGCCTTGACTTATTAGAAATTCGGTGGCTATGAGCATTCCTGCCAACTCAGTTTGCGTAGTGCTAGCCCAGTCATGAACCCGCCTACAATCCTGGTGCTGCAAAATAGAATTTCAAAAATGGTGGTAATGTCTGTAGAGCTTCATTAGCCGATTTTTTTCTATTTTTATGTATTTTTTTATCGTTATTCTTATTTAAGCCATTTTTACCCCATAATTTCCCTGATATACTTCATGCCCTCCCCTGCTAACGGGACTATCATATCAAGATCGTCGATAGAGAAATGGTACTCGATCTACTGAATGATTCATTCGCAGAAGGAACAATGCCGAGAATCGATGAAATCATTGGATTTTCTGCAGGAAAACATAATTTTATCGACTTGGTCTCTGTGGGGGGGGGGGGATGCGTAGCTATTGGTGACAATTACCATTGATAATACATGATTCCAATAGGAACACGGAAATTAGTTAACTTAGTCGTTTTAAAATTGAGATCACGAATGGGCACGTGACGCTTGATTAGCTACAATGAAAGGTAAGTTACAACATATTTTTTCTACAGCCAGCAAATTAAGTGATAATATACACTACACACACACACACACACACACACACACACACACACACACACACACACACACATATATATATATATATATATATATATAATATATATATAATATTTTTTTTTTTTTTTTTTTTTTTTTTTTTTTTTTACTGAATTTCGAAAAACGTTCTCTAGATTGTTGTTCTACATTTTAAGGAAACGACAGGATCAGTCTATCTACCTATCATGAACACACACACATACACACACACACACACACACACACACACACACACACACACACACACACACACACACACACACACACACACATATATATATATATATATATATATATATATATATATATATATATATATATATATACACATCAGGTTGCTGTAAATTATACAGAATTGACAATTGGCAACTGGGACTCTTATCGACCCGAAGATAAAGTTTGGTGTGGTTGGTACTGATAGCTTCAGTAGAGGCAAGAACATTCATTTTACCAAAGTGCCTGGAGGGAGCGACATAAATCCCATAGATAAAGTGGGTGTCTTTTCGTAGTCCCCTTGGTATTAGTTCATAGGTAAGTGAGTATAAGGTAGGTTAGTGAGTTCTGGCTATAAAAAAAAGAAAAGGAAAAACTGTTATCAGGCAAATTTGGGAAGTTATAGTCAGTGGGAATCAGTTTGGGATGGCTTTTACAAATATTTCTATTGTGCTTTCTATTTTGTATATTATGGAAGTGTATATGTAGGGATTGCATTAATTTAGTCAGAAGTATTTTGATGAAGAAAGTATACAGTATGAATAATGTAAGTATTCGTTGTTTCTTGCAAATATCATATGATTTATATTTTTCATGGCTGCAGAGTTAAGCAGCACATGAAAAAGATGGTGAATCAACTCATCACGTGTATCTGTTGATATCATATGATTATTGCTGTGCATGGATATGCGAGTTTCACAATAATAACTCGTATGAAGTATGTGTTAAGCAGTATGAATCTGTATGAAAGTGAGGTAGGTCATTATATTAGTAACATTTAAAATCCTTTTAGCGTTTTTTCCTTACATTTCGTGTTCTTAAACATGTCACGAAATATTTTTTTATCGTGTATTTATTTATGGTTGTTTAAGGATGAGTGAAAAATTTAGACATTTTTATTTTAGTTATAGCTCAATTATTGTAAAGAAAGAAAATTAGGACGTGATCTGTCTGAAGGGGGCACTAAAGTAATGGAAGGTAAGGCCGCATTGTGGTATGAGAACAATTTGGTTGCGTGACACTTAGGTCAAACTATTCTTGTTGTTACATGGAATGCGGATAAAAAAATGTAATAGATCTTAGACCCATGTGAATCCTCCGATATCTCCACATTTGCACGAAGGCCCAATAGCCTTATCACTTTCACTGTTATCTCACTCTTCGCAGAACGAGTCAGCCCCCTGAGTGTAGCGAGGAGTGCCACAAATGGTCGAAGAAAATTCGCATCAAGAGGAGCGGTAAGGACAAGGCCAAAGAAGCCCTCCGGAAGGACCAAGGTGTCACCATGGCGGGCCAGACGAGGCCGACGCCCCACAAGCCGTCGAACAAACTCAGCGAGGAGGAGAATCAGGCGGTCTTCAAGATGCTCGACCTGCGGTGTCTGGTGAGCGAAGGGCGGCCCGTGGGGGGGGGGGGTGAAGGTATAAAGAGTCGAAAGGCTGGATTGTGAGGCAATATTTAAGGTTATTGGCTCTATAAAGTGGTTCTGAACAATTCGGCTGTGAGCTATCATAAGAAATTTTTTAAAGTACCACCGTTATCAGGTGTTAATTGAGACTTGGATAGTTATTCATGTATTAATTGGGTATTGATACAAGCAGGGGCTCGTATAGATAATTACCCGAGTCTGTGATTCGGCATTCTATCCATACTGAACTTCAAAATGAATGACTATTATACTGCACTACTGTTTGCCAAAATCAGCTTTTAGATATCAACAAATATCAGCCGATGCCTTCCCGTAAAAAAAAAAACGGCTTCATTCGTTCCTCGGTGATTTTAACGATTGTATGCTTCAAAAAATTATGGAATACACTCTTTGAAGCACAAAATCCCCTACTAAGGAATAATACCGCTAGAAATCAACTGATATATCAAAATAACGTAAGAGGATTAGAACATTGTATTTTTGAAACTGAGAGTCCGAAAGTTAGGTTAAGACTTCCTACAAACGTGAAGATTCTAGCATAAGAAAATTGTGTTAAGAACTGATTTGCATTGCAATAATTTCCTTAAGCACAGATTTGCATTGTATAATTTCCTTAAGCACTGGTTTGCATTGCTTAATTTCCTTAAACATATTGTGTTAAGAACTGATTGGATTGCATTCCTCCACACAGGCACAAGCAACGGCTGTGGTGCAGATGTACGGACGGAGCCACCGCACCATAGCAGCTGGTACAAGATCCACTGCGGGGTGGCCACCTTTACCAAAGACAACATCCGCAAGTCCTTTTTCATCCAGGCGAGTTCGTTTCTTCAATAGTCGTCAGTCATTCTCCCTTTTAGATGTGTATTTTATTCAACAATACGTCCCTCTTCTACTTTCCCTTCTCAGAAATTGCCTTTCCATATTATCCATTTATTATCTACCTTGAGTAACAATTATTTCAGATTTTGAGAATGAATGGAACTTTTTAAAACGTTCGGAACTTCATTGATTTTTTTAATGATTTCGAGAAGAAATTGCTTTTAAAACTTAAAAATTCTCTTTCTTATGGAATAATTTGTTCAGATTTGGAGAACAAATTGGAATTCGCTCCATTATTTTAAGACTTAAACGTTTTTCTGGTCATCATCTTCCAGGTTTACGACTTCGCGACGGGCCAAAGGGTCTTCGAGCAGGAAATCTACAGGGAGTTTTCTTATCACGATTCTAGACGCTCATTTCCATCAATTCGAATCTGACGTAAGTTGTTATTTTTTATTAGTTTATTGTGCTTGTAATTCCTGTATTACTTGCGCTTTTTGAAACTATGATTATTACTGTCATCGTCGTCGTCATCGTAACCATTATTATTTCTTTTAGTTATTGACATTTTCTTATCATTATTAGAGGCAAACACAGGCACAGAAAGGCAAATGAACATAGACAGTTAAACAGAACTCACACACAGTCTATGTCATTATACTGTACTGCTTGTGGTCGGCCCGTCTGTCTGTCACATGTATATTTAATGCCTGAAATCATATTTCGTTTGACTAAGAACTTCAAGTTTCTTCGTTCTGATGTAAAATAGGCATCTACTGCTTGGTATCCCATTCCATGTTACTTCGAAAATCAAGTCTATTAGTTTTGGTGGATTATGGGGGGGGGGGGTGATACATTATTGACAACATAGATATTAAGGAATGCCCACATCATGAGTCCATGTCTCTGTCCACGTCCATGTCTGTGTCAGTGTCCATGTCTGTATCCTTGTCTGTGTCCTTGTCCATGTCTATGTATGTGTCTATGTCTTTGTCCATGTCTATGTGTCTATGTCCTTGTCCATGTCCATGTCTGTGTCCTTGTCCATGTCCATGTCTGTGTCCTTGTCCTTGTCCATGTCTGTGTCCTTGTCCATATCTGTGTCCTTGTCCTTGTCC
The DNA here is from genome assembly GCF_003789085.1 of Penaeus vannamei. Classification (NCBI taxonomy): domain Eukaryota; kingdom Metazoa; phylum Arthropoda; class Malacostraca; order Decapoda; family Penaeidae; genus Penaeus; species Penaeus vannamei. The sequence goes on along the minus strand of NW_020869630.1, from coordinate 526,897 downwards.
ATGGCTGTGTCCTTGTCCATGTCTGTGTCCTTGTCCTTGTCCATGTCCATGTCTGTGTCCTTGTCCATGTCCATGTCTGTGTCCTTGTCCTTGTCCATGTCTGTGTCCTTGTCCATGTCTGTGTCCTTGTCCATGTCCATATCTGTGTTCTTGTCCATATCTGTGTCCTTGTCCATGTCCATATCTGTGTCCTTGTCCATATCTGTGTCCTTGTCCATATCTGTGTCCTTGTCCATATCTGTGTCCTTGTCCATGTCCTTGTCCATGTTCATGTCCATGTCCATGTCTGTGTCCTTGTCCATGTCCATATATGTGTCCTTGTCCATATATGTGTCCTTGTCCATGTCTGTGTCCTTGTCCTTGTCCATGTCCATATCTGTGTCCTTGTCCATGTCCGTGTCCTTGTCCACGTCTGTGTCCTTGTCCATGTCCATATATGTGTCCTTGTCCATGTGTCCTTGTCATGTCTGTGTCCTTGTCCTTGTCCATGTCCATATCTGTCCTTGTGTCCATGTCCGTGTCCTTGTCCACGTCTGTGTCCTTGTCCATGTCCATATCTGTGTCCACGTCTGTGTCCTTGTCCATGTCCATATCTGTGTCCTTGTCCTTGTCCTCCACGTTTGTGTCCGTGTCTGTCATCATCATCATCAACAATAATCATTCATTTCTTCTTGGAGGAAAGTGTGGAATTCATGTTGAACAAATTGCAACAGGAAACAACGAAGGGAAGGGCAAGAAAACACACGAATATGTCGAAGGCCTTTTCACTATTGATGCCCTGACGAAAGCAATATTGAAAAGGCCTTCGACATATTCGTGTGTTTTCTTGCCCTTCCCTTCGTTGTTCCTGTTGGAGGAAGTA
>NW_020869630.1:520344-525935 GCF_003789085.1 Penaeus vannamei | reverse complement strand
GGAAAAAAAGTCAAACTCCCTTACTCTCTCTCTCTTCTCTCACTCATTCATGTCTTTCTCTCTCTTATGTAAATATGAATCTATCTATCTTTTTTCTCTGTGTGTACCTATCAGTCTCTCTTTCTCTCTCTCTCTCTCTCTCCTCTCTCTCATCCTCTCTCTCTCTCCTCATCTCTCTCTTCTCTTTCTCTCTCTCTCTCTCTCTCTCTCTTCCTCTCTCTCTCTCTCCTCTCCTCCTCTCCTCTCTTCTCTCTACTCTCTCTTCCTCCTCTTCTTATCTCCTCCATCGGTGACTGTCCGTCTCTCTTCTTCTCTCTCTCTCTCTCATTCGCTCTCTCCCCCCGTCTCTCACGCTCTCTCTCTCTCTCTCTCTCTCTCTCTCTCTCTCTCTCTCTCTCATCTCTCTCTCTCTCCTCCCTCTTCCCTCTCTCTTCTCTCTTCTCTCTCCTCTCTTTCGCTCCTCATTCATCTCTCTCTCTCTCTCTCTTCTCCTCTCTCTCTCATCTCCTCTCTCTCTCTTTCTCTCTCTCTCTCTCTCCTCCCTCCCTCTCCCTCTGTCTCTCGTCTCTTTCTTCTGCTCTTTTCTCTCCTCTCTCTCCTCTCTCTCTCTCTCCTCCTCTCTTCTCTCTCTCTCTCTCTCTCTCTCTCTTCTCGTTTTTCCTTTCCTGTTGAATCTAATCTCAGGTTTATATTTCGTTCTGATTTCAATTCTTGCTATTTTTCCATATCAGGTTTGGGATGGAGTTGGTTTCTTCCACAGAGAAAAGTCATGTATTCTTGCAAGCTAATTTTTTTTATTTCTTTCGTTCTTGGTTTCTTTCTTTTGTTTTCCATTTCTCTTGGATTATTGTTGTCTACGTTATCTTTACCATTGTTGGTAGCATTATTGTTATTATCATTACTATTATTATTATTGTTATTGTCATTGTTATTGTTATTATCATTACTCTTACTGTTGTTGGTAGTTTTTATTATTATTAATTTTATAATTATTACTGTTATTTCTATCATTATCATCATCATTTTCATCATTATCATTATTGATATTATCATTCTTATTTTCATTGTTATTTTTAATATCATTATTACTACTATAATTGCTTATACTGTTATTATCGGTATCATCCTCATTCTCATTATTATCATTATCATTTCCTCAAATATCGGATATATTTGTTTTCTTCTTTTTGTATATTTTATTTTTTCTAATACACATGAAAAGTAGAATATCATAAAATTCTACAAATGTTAAAAGTGGAAAAAAATATAGACAAAACAAAACTAAGATAAATAAATAACAAGTAACTTTTTCCCTTTTACATGTGATATTATTTATTTTTCTTATCATCACGTTCTTTTCAACTAAAAGTCAATAGAATTAATATCAAATTCCTACCAATAGAAAAAAAAATCATGAATCAGAAAGCATGACAAAGATACCATAAGAAATTTCCTGTTTTAATATCAATAAAGAATGGCGATCGAAAGGAGAGAGATAGATAGATAGATAGATAGATAGAGAGAGATCACGTACATTAAGACCTTAGGAGATAGGGAGAGAGAGAGAGAGAGAGAGACGAGCCAGAGAACTAGAGAGGAGACGAGTAGTGCAAGCGTAGATGAGAGAGCAGCGAGAGAGAGTGAGAGACAGAGAGAGAGAGAGAGAAGGAGAGAGAGCAGCTAGACGGGAGACGGAAAGAAGCAGAACAGGAGAGATACTGAGACAGAAAAAGACGACAGTAACAGGCTTATCGTGCAGATAGACAAGTATAAACGGATCATGTACAGACAGAACTCCATATACAACGCAGTCTTACGCCAGAACATCTCGAGCGGCTTACTCGAAAATCTGGGCAGCCTATACTGAGAACCCAACCGTCTGAATCACACCCATCATTCTGAGAGATAATAAAAATAGTGCTCAATCATGATCAATAACTACAACAACATCAGAGCATAAAACCAAATAAACAAATCACATTAATCTCACTACACATATGCGTTTATCAAGCGCGCTAAGTCACCGTACTACTCAATATTTTACTTTATAATGTTACCCGCTGCAACGTACTGGGGCAAGAAACACGCCCTGGACTACACCAAAAAACCTCCATCCAGAAAGCGACAATAGGAGTTTTGCTGCGAACAGCGCGTGTGGCCTCGCATGAGAACCCGACGTCACCCCGTTAAGGAGGGATAAGGAAGCAAGGAGGAACGAGGAAAACGCGAGGAAGGAGGAGCGAGGCAGGACACGGCACGAGAGGAGATGACGAACGCGTAGCGCAGGAGGAGGTAAGGCGGAGAGGAAGAAGTGAGGAGAGGAAGGGAGAGGAGAGAGAAAGAGGAAGGCGAGGAGGGAAAGAAGAGAAGTGAAGGAAGAGGAGCGCTTAGGCTCGCCCCAACGATGCGAGGAGGAGAAGAAGGCAGGAGGAGCGAAAACTGAAGACTGATGATGAGGAGGCGGAGGAAAGGGTAGGAAGAACGAATCGAGGTACGGAGGAGGAAGAGGCAGAGGGGAGAGTCGAGGGAGGGAGAAGGTCCAAGCGAAGTGGAGAGAAGCGACGCGCAATAGATGCAGAAGTCAGGAAGACGGAACCAAGTAAGAGCACAACATTCAAAATGAAAAAGCAAAATGAGAACAAAAGTTCGTCAATCAGTCAGTCAGTACGACAAAAGAGGAAGAATGAAGAGCAAGAAAACAGGAGGAGAGAAGGAAAAGAAGAAGAAGAAAAGACAGGAGGAGGAGGCAAGAGGAAAGAGAGGGAGGGGGATCTGGAGAGGAGGGATCGCGGTGGGTAATCCGAGGGGGACGGAAGGAGGCAGCGCAAGCACAGGTAGCAAGGAACCCATCTGACGCCTTGCGGCAGGGCGGACTCACCTCGCTGAGGCCACTGACAGTGCCATTGAAAAGAAAAATGATAAAGAAGGTGTATAAAACGAGACAAAGAACAAGCGGGAAGATGTGAGCACAAGAAGCAAAATCAAAAAAGGAGCAAGCAGCGAGAATGAGGAGAGACAAAATGAAAAGAAAAAGAAATGACAATAGAAGCCGGAAAGTGAAAAAAAATAGTTTCTTAAAACAGGATGGTAAGTGGAGAAGAAAATACAAGAAAAAGAAAGAAAGAATATAGACAAGTAAGAACAGCAAAAGATGACAGAAAGAAGACAAATACCAAGCGAAACAGCCTCGTCCAGCAAAACGGAGGTAGCCAAGTAGAGCATACAGATCAAGGGACATCGGCGAAAATTCGACAGCATCAGAAGTCGCACAACGACAGTCCCCGGCGCATCCGCCGCACGTCACCGAGCGCACGATAGCGTAAGGACGTGGCACCGTCATGAGGGCAATGCATGCACGACGACAAGCGAGTCACAGCGAGCAGACAAGCAATTACATTAACCTCTAACGAATGATATCAGACTACACAGGCAGAGGAGCCAGAGAGAGATAGAGAGAGACGATAAGAGATGATGACGATCGGAGAGAGAGAGAGGACAGAAAGAGAAGATGGAGAGAGACGAGAGAGAGGAGAGAGCGGACCGGTAGAGAGATCATTGAAGGACGAGGAGAGAGAGAGAGGATTGAAGAGACCGGAGAGGGGCACCGTGCGGGGCGGAGCTAGCGGAGCGTGGAGAAAGAAACCGGAGGGATTGTGAAAAGACGGCGCCCGCACACACGACCACACCAGCAGGTGACACAGAGGAGGACTGCGGAGGACGGAGGGGAGACAAGAGAGACAGACGAGTAGAGCAGAGAGAGAGACGAGACGCTACGAGAGACGAAGACGAACGAGCAGAAGATGGAACGAGAGAGAGAGAGATCGACGAGATACGAGAGAGAGAGAGAGAGAGAGATGACAGAGAGGACAAGATAAGAGAGAAGGACCGACGGAGGAAGACCCTGAACGAAGAGAGAGAGAAGAAAGAACGAGAGAGAGACGAGAGGAGGAGAAGAAGAGAAAGAGAGAGAGAGAGAGAGAGAGAGAGGATGGAGAAAGAGGAGAGAGAGAGAGAGAGAGAGACGAGAGAGAGAGAGGAGAGAGAAGAGAGAGAGAGAGAGAGAGAGAGAGAGAGAGAGAGAGAGAGAGAGAGAGAGAGAGGGAGGGCGAGGCGACGCTAGCGACTAAACTTATTTACCTTTCATGATTTACCTGTCCTTGCTGCACTCCTTCCTGATAGCTCGCGACGGCCTGGCTCGGCTGACAAATTCCGGGTGTTTGGAAGCAGCTACTGTATCTTTTATTCATTTCTATGTCGAGACGGATGGATGCTGCTGCTGCTGCCGCTGCATCTCTCCAGCCTCACGTCGCAAGGGCCCCCGCCTGGGCATCTCTTTGTCACCATGCACTGTCATGCAGGCGTTTCTTTCCTGCATTTTTCTCCCCCACACCTCTCATCTCGGGGATTTTACACTAGTATTAGACTTTGGGGCTTTCTAGGCCTATATCCACACCCGCATTTCACTCCCACAGCTCATCAGGCTTTATATAAAGCGATAAAGTTTTCATGATATCTCCACGCACTCAGCCTCCCGAAGCATCGCGTCATGAACTGCCATGCCTGAGTCGGAGATACACCTTGAGCATCCTAGCTACATAAGATATCGAGAGTCTATCATTGCTTATATTTTTTATTTATTTTTTTATATTTGCCGAAGACTCCCTCTAACAGGAATTTTAAGGCCTTTTTTAAAACCGCAAACAAAAAAAAGTTCAGAGGGCGATAAATTTTCGCGTCATGAGTAGGGTGTGCGGCAGGTGGTGCCATCTGTTGGCGGCGGGGCGAAGCTGCCGTGACGTCACTCTGTCTGCTGCTCCACCACCCCAGACTCTCCTCCCGGGGCCACTGACCGGCCGCAGCCCACCGCCGTTTAGCGGAAACTAAATTAAGCGTGTTGCTGCTCTTTCCGTGGCGTTTTAATTTTTCTAACAAAGGCCCAGCAGTACGCGCCAACCGGACTGATACAGCGCATTAAAATGGAGTATTTCAATATGAGGGACAGGCGGGAGTGAAAGATAGAAGTGGGTTCAACTAAACGGGTGGCACTGGAAAGAGAGAGAGAGAGAGAGAGAGAGAGAGAGAGAGAGAGAGAGAGAGAGAGAGAGAAGAGAGAGAGAGAGAGAGAGAGAGAGAGAGAGAGAGAGAAAGGAGAGAAAGAGCATATTGGTGGAATGGTAAGACACCATCTGGAACCATCGTCGTGATCTAAAAAAAAAAAAAAAAAAAAAAAAAAAAAAAAAAAAAAAAAAGATCCACAGAGTAAACGAAGCTACATTTTCAGCTCGGAACTGCTAATGGCAGCTGTCCCAAAAAGCAAATTAGGGATAAATTATGAGTTTAATGGATATCAGCGCGTCCCGCCCCAGCCATAACTACGGAGTTTTGTCAACCCGGTGCGGGCGGCCACGGCTGGTGGTCGCTCGCCCGCCCACCGCCCACCGCGGTGACTCACGTACCCCGCCCGTACCTCAGTGTACCGTGACGTCGCAAGCCTTACTCCCGTATTATGCCTCGGGTCTTTCTTATTCTGTCTGTGCCTTCTCTCTCTATCTCTCGTTCTCCTTCCTCTCCCTCTCTCTGTTTCTCTGTCT
>NW_020869630.1:500554-503054 GCF_003789085.1 Penaeus vannamei | reverse complement strand
AACTCCACCGCATATCGATGAAAAATAAACGTTTATGATGCTGAAAACAGGCTAGCAATAAAAGATTCATGATAAGTGTCCCTACGGCCGAGCGCTAATGGTCGTTGCTCTTCACGCCCCTACACAACCAACCTGTTTCTGCTGATGGCTCTTGATGTCGTTCGGTTATCTGATAAAATATGGTTTATTTGATAGTTCCTGGGCGTCTACGTGCCTCATAACTTCATTATTTATTGTACAGTTGTGAGTTTGGCACAGCTGGAACTACATGATAGTCGCATTTATCCACAAGAAATACAAATTTGCTCCCCGTGTATGACGTTGAGTTTCACTGTTTTCTCTCGCGACAAATGGCTGTTTCTTTGTTCATTTATAGTTGGGTCACGAAGATTTTTTTTCTTTTTTTCATTTTCAGTTACACCTGGTAGTAGGCTTACAGACTGAATCATCAGACTAAAAAGATGAGTAGAATAAAACAAAAAAGAGTATGATAAAGTGTATACAAACATGTTTTTTCGTTGTTTATTAACTTTTTAGAATAATGAACGCAAGCGAAAATAAAAGGATATTCGTTTCACGTTCGATTTGAAATTTACAGCCTGTTTTTTGTGATCTTTGTATGGAGACCGGTTATCTTTTTGGATCTGTGTTCTACATCCTCGGTTAGTTAGGGAATGGCGGCGGTGGTGTCGGGAATGTGGAGGACGTCTGAGGAAAGAATATATTTAACAACATAACCATATTCAGTCTATAACGATGGTCTGTATGTATATACATATAGATATATACAAATAGAAAGATATATACTGCATAGATATATTTGTCTGTGTGTGTGTGTCTTCAGTGTGTGTGTGTGTGTGTGTGTGTGTGTTGTGTGTGTGTGTGTGTGTGTGTGTGTGTGTGTGTATATAATATATATATATATATATATATATATATATATATATATATAATGAACACATCTGTGTAAGTGTATTTATCTCTAGATATATCTCTAGATATGTGTCACACACACACAAATATATATATATATATATATATATATATATATATATATATATGTGTGTGTGTGTGTGTGTGTGTGTGTGTGTGTGTGTGTTGTGTGATATATATATATATATATATATATATATATATATATATATATATATATATATATTATATATATATGTATATATATACACGCATACATAGTCATATAGACATTTATATATATATATTTCTGTGGGTGTGTCTCGTATATGCCGGCGTATAGGTCGACGTACGAAGCCTGGAAATATATTTCCAAACCAGGGGTCGGTTTGTTTCGCCGAATATAAAATGTGAACCTGTACCTCTGAGAGACAAACAAGTGAAACCGTCTGCCTAACAATCGTTATACATCACTTCCCATAAATCTCGCGGCTCATCACGAATATTCTCCTTCCGAAATTCGTGTCTGGTAAGTCTATTTAACGTAGAGATTATAATAATATCAATGACCTAACTCTAAGGGTTAGGGTCGTTTCGGTTAGGTCTGGCTGGCCTAACTGTGAAGAAAAGTGTCTTGGAATTGTTTATGAGATACCGTAGTTTTCTTCTTCTTCTTCTTTCCAAACAATAAGGATGGGGAAGTGGAACTGCTTTCTTTTAAGGGTCGTCTTATCCGGCGAATATAGGCCTAAACCTGAATTGCAATTTATGCGTCGGGATCGACTGGTACGCCGACACACACACACACACACTCACACCATCACACACACACACACAACACACAAACACACACACACACACACACACACACACCACACACACACACACAGTATACATACAGTATATATATATATATATACATATATATATATATGTATATGTATATATGTATATATATGCATGTATGTATGTATATATATGTATATATATAAATATAAATATATATATATATATATATTATATATGTGTGTTGTGTGTGTATGTGTGTGTGTGTGTGTGTGTGTGTGTGTGTGTGTGTGTGTGTGTGTGTGTGTGTGTGTGTGTGTGTAATACTCTTGTTCCACTGCAGAACTCTCCTAACTCATATCAGTCAATATTGTTGGTTTATGTTTTCCTTATCTTTTTCTAGGGGTCATCACACAATACACAGGCAGATATTCGAGAAAACAAACCCTCTGCACACACATTCGGACAACCTGGAAGCGCCAGCGCTGCACTCAAGCAGGACGGACTCTGGGCCGCTTCCCGAGCACGATTCCCAAGTACCATTTAACACAAGACGAGGCATGACTTGCATACACCTTGACACAAAATCTAATTAAAGTTCTTGTAACAAATTTGCACTTGATAAAGGATTCATGCTGTTTTCCTGTCGCGATAATATCGGCGATGATATACTAATGCTTATAGATAATGAGGTGATTAGTGAGTGTTGATAACAGAGGGATAAGTAATCATTAGATGAGAACATGGATGATAAAAGAATGAGAGTAAGAACAGGAGGGGGAAATGGACAGGGAAATTAAGG
>NW_020869630.1:480554-485554 GCF_003789085.1 Penaeus vannamei | reverse complement strand
TTATTGTATTACAGTATAATATATGTATTTTTTAGGACATATGTATAGTCAGTATTATAAGGGTATAGTTAATATGTGTGTGTGTTGTGTGTGTGTGTGTGTGTGTGTATGTGTGGTGTGTGTGTGTGTGGTGTGTGTGTGTCTGTGTTGTGTGGTGTGTGTATTAAAAGCATACAGACGACGAACTAGATGTCTCATCGCAATTACGAGCGACAGCCACTACGTTTCAGTTAATGTTATAGTTTGTTAGTGGTTAGGGTTGTTGAGTGTGTGTGGTGAGTGTGTGTTGGGTGGTTGATGATGTGGGTATAGTAGTGTTGTTTGTTATGTTATGAGTTTATTTAGCTGTGTGTTGTATTTATTGAGTTGATAATATGAGTTGTATTATGTTTAGAACGATATGTATGTATGTTAGTTATTAATATTTATATATGTTGTAGTTTTACTATTATTTTTATATTATTATTATATGATATATAGTAATGTTATTATGGTATGAGTTGCCTATATGGTATATATATGTAGTAGTGTTTGTATTATATGTGGTTTTTGGTATAATATTGTTATAAGTCTGTAGTATATTAGTGATGATTGTAATATATTGTAGCGATGGTGAGGTAGGTTACAGTAGGTATGGGTAGTTATCATAAGTATGATTAGATATATAAGTTGTGGTTATTGTAATATATAGGTATTGATTGTTTATTTGTTGTTTGTATGGTTACGTATATTTCTATATGCACTTGTAATATGCGTTGGTAGTCAGGTTATGCATCATATCGAGTTATCTGACTCGACCATGGTCAGCAGATAGTGCTGTTTTACGGGATTTTGGTTATATATGATATAAGTGATGAGTATAGATAGTTGATGTATATTAATCATTTATGACTGAGTGATATTATGTTATTATTATTGATCTGTATATGTAGTGTTTATTGATGTATATATGGTTGATAATTTAGTTATGTTCAGTGAGTGGTAACATGGGATTTGGTGTGATATTTATTTGTTGATCGATTAGGTATATATATATGTACATGACACTATCTGACGCTCACTCGACACATACACACACTCACTACACTAGCGACACATTCTGCAACTCACGTCACATACATCGATCGACACACACACAACACGACCACGTATTCACTACACCACTGTGTGTTTTTTATATGTAGTATATTATAGTTATTATCTCTGATTATATCTAGAGTATCATTTCGGGGTTATTTTCTGTATAGTATGTTGTTACAGTACTTCGGATATCATATGCACACTCCGAGTCATCACTATCAAGTGTGCACGGATCGAGCGCTGTACACTTCACTACATACATCACGTATCGATCACACACCACACGGATATATATATATATAGTATTATATATGGTGGTTGGGTAATAATATACTATATAGTACTCAGCAAGCAGACATGCTACCACACACAGCCACACACACACACACCACACATCACACACGCACACACATCACGTTATTATTAGTTTATTAATAATTATATTAGTAAATGTGATAGTATTATATGATATTAGTGTAATATATTAGTTAGTATATTAGAAATGGTGATTAGTAAGATTACGGACACAGCACGCATCCGAGCGACATGATATATATGAATAGTGGTATAATAGTTATTATATATAGTGTATTTTAATTATATGTGATTGGTGATTACATTTTATTAATATAGTGGTATTCGGTTATATTATATTGCATGTGTGTATGTGTGTTCGGGAACAACAGGTGTTATGTTCTGCGGTCCCAGTTTCTGCTGTCTCTTGCCGTTTACTAGACTTTCTATTCTTTGTTGTCTCAGTTTAAGGCTATGATTTTCAAAAAAATATGATAAATTCCATACCTTCTTCTCATAGCAACACTAAACACATCAGTTAAACAGATTAAATCTTCTCAGGCGCTAAGACTGGCGTGTAGGTCGGAAAATATTTTCATGGTGCAAAAGCCTTAGCCCCTGAATGGCGTTTTAATTTCGCGATCACACAAGGGTAATCATGTCATTCAAAAGAAAATTATCTGACACGGACAATGTGTGATTATTCACCTCACACACGTGCACACGCATGCAAATGAATGCACATACACATACACAAACCATCTGTGATTCTAGCTAGCTGATGATTTAACCAAAAATTCTTTATTTCGTCTGTCGGCAGTGGTCGAAATCATCCTTGGCTTCCCTGCGCTCGAATTATCTTATTAGTGCGTTTAGAATAGCGAGAGAGAGAAAGATGAGGAGAGAGAGAGAGATGAGGAGAGAGAGAGAGAGAGAGAGAGAGAGAGAGAGAGAGGAGAGAGAGAGAGAGAGAGAGAGAGAGAGAGAGAGCAGAGAGGAGGAGAGCGTTTAGCGTTAGCGCTTGTAAGTGCGTGCGTGTTTTTGTTGTTTTTTTTAGTGCCAATGAAAGACCTGTGAAGAGACATGCGCTCGCCCCAAGGAGTGGCGTTATTCTATACTCTTACACACGTATTAAATGAGAGATAGACATAAATTGCATTTACTACGACACCTTCCTCGCAAAACAGAATCTATAGAGCGTCAGTGATAGCATTTTCCTGACAAATTGTTAGACGGTGAGATATAATGGTAGAAAAACCCACAATGCACAAACGAGATTTATCGAAGTGAGATATAATGCACCTCGCATCCGCGTCTTCATATATCTCTAATATCAGCATCAAGTGTAATGCTTCCCCTTCAACACTAAATTGAGCTTTCTACAGTAATTTCTAAGTTTGCTGTAGACGTTAAATGTGAACCCCAAGAAACTGCTCATGTGTCTGCGTTCTTTCGCTTTGTGATAATATGGGATATCAATAAATGTGGTGGTATATCAGATGGAAAGAAAATCTAGTTCTTTTATCTCATGAAACGAAATTCAAAGTTTGAGATGCAGGCAGCCTTTTCCTGACAAGTTCATTTCTTGTGATGTGATATGATTATATGATTGTCTGACGTAAATGTGGGTGGCGTGTGTGGGTGATTATGGGTGTGGTGGGTGCGATGTGTGGTGTGCCTGTACGATGTGTGTGTGTATGTGTGTGTGTGTGTGTGTGTGTGTTGTGTGCAATTATGAGTGTTATAGTATAGTATGAGTATAGTATTAGTTATAATATATACTAGGTTATATAGGATAGTATATTTATAGTATATAATATATTTGTGATAGAGGTATAACATATAATATTATGTATATATATACAGATAATATATATTAGATAGGTATAATATAAATATACATGGGACACACACACAATCATACTCACACACGCCGCACTAAGTACAATAGCATTACACATCACAGAAATGTATATGTAAGTGTTATAATGTATTATGCCATATATAGTAGGATGGAGGTATAAGTTATTATTATATTGTGTTGTGTGTGTGTGGTGAATGGTGTGTCGTGTGTGGTAGTAACAGTATAGATATGGAGGTACGACGTGTTGTGTGTGAGTTGAGGTGTGTGTGTTGATGCCTTGTGTGTGTGTATTAAAGATATTATATATCATTTATGATACATGAATACGACACCTCGGCAAAACAGAATCTACGTCAGTGATAGCATTTTCGCTGACGAATTGTTAGACGGTGATGATATAATGGTTAGAAAAACCCGCATAGCACAAATTAGATTTATCGAAGTGAGATTATAATGCATTGCATCGTAGTCCGCGTTCTTTCATATATCCCTAATATTCAGCATCAAGTATATGCTTGCCCCTTCAACACTAAAATGACTTTTCTACCGTAAATTCTAAGTTTGCTGTAGACGTTAGATGTAAACCCCAGAACTGGCCTCATGTGTCTGCGTTCTTTCGCTTTGTGATATATATCAATAAGTTTATATCAATGGAAAGAAAATCTAGTTCTATTATCTCATGAAACGAAAATCAAAGTTGAATGCAAAGCCTTTTCTTGACAGTTCATTTTGTGTGATTATATCACATTATATGTTTTCTGACACGTAATGTGGGCTGCGTGTGTGTGTTTCTCTGTAAGTGAGATGTGTGTGTGTTGGCCTGTAGGTTGGGACTTGCTATTATGTGTGTGTGAGCTTGTCTGTTGGTCCATCCTTTGCGCTGTGTATTGTGTGCTGCTGTCGTGCGTGCGTGTGTGCCCTTGCTTATAATATAGTGATATATATATTATTATATTATATAGTATATATATATATATATACTATATGTATATCTCTACACTTCGTAATAACATATATGTATATATAAACACTGTATTTTCTATATACCTCACCTTATATAAACTACTATATGTGATATATACTCTCGTATACAAACACACACACACTCTCACACACGCCACGCCACATTACTACACACACAGAAATCATTACATACTACTATACTTATACTACCTATACCTACCTCCTATCTCCATACTATAACTCGTCTACTATACCACCTTCTCATTATGTGTCGTGTTATGTTGTTTCTGATGTGGTGTTCGTGACCCTCGCCTGCGTGTGTGTGCTGTGTGTTGGTGGTGTGGTGTGTGTGCTCTGTGTAGTGCGCCCCTGTGCGTCGTGTGTGGGTGTCGCGTGTGTGTGCGTCCTCTCCGCTCTTGTGTGGCGTGTCAATCACTTCCTTGATTGTTGTGCTGTGTCTGTGCTCCGTGATGTTGTGTGTTTGTAAAATAATAATAAATAGATCCCGTCTTTAGCATAACACGACACACAGCACTCACCGACCCTGCTACGACTTAGTATCGTATTTATATATTAGTCTATGTTACTTATGATTTTAGTACTTAGTCTGTTTAACTTTGATTTATTAGTTTAATAATATGTATGTATGATATGTATGTTATTATAGGTGATATATATATAATTGTATATATAATATAATATGTCATGACTATAGTGTTCAGTATATTTATGTATTTATATGTAAACCTTCCTTTTACTATGCGAATATTATTACAATTAGTACTTTTGTTGTTCAACT
>NW_020869630.1:453054-475554 GCF_003789085.1 Penaeus vannamei | reverse complement strand
AATACTTCGTGTTTACCAGAGTTTCTCTGTATTTGATGCCCACGTGGTTACTCAGTGATCCAGTCACCCGTGGATGGCATTCACAGGTTGCAACTCTAAGATCTTGGGGATGAGATCGTAGCATAGGCGGAGTAACTTGAGGTCTGTGAAGGTCATCTCAGGAAAAAAAAAAAAAAAAAAAAAAATGTACTTCAGATGTCGATTCCGAAAACATGGGATTCGGAGACGGTTATCATATGCTTCTTGAAGTTCGAATGTTGTTCCATCGGCGATGCGATGACAGGATTGTGGAGTAAATGCAGTTCTTCGATCATAATTTTCGATAGACATAGTTTTTATGGCAGAGTTTTTAAAACTTTTTTTTATGTGGCTTTGTTTTTTGCAGTTTTTATAGCTTCGTTTTTTTGTATATTTTTTAGACTATTGTAATTGCCGATATATACACATACACGTACACGAAGAAAGAAAGGAACCATCTCTTAGACAAAAGTACCGCAACCTAGCTTATATCAGCTGACACGTCTTCAACAAATCATAAATAAAAAATGCAAAAGAAGCAATCATTTCTCTACTCTTTATCGCCGATATTTTATTCAGTGACATTCAGTCTCAGATTTCCATAAGGGGCGAATGTCTTCCCATGCATACTGATCAAGCTGATGTTTCTTCACAAGGCACTGTGGCATGCTGTTCGTACAACCATATTTCACGTTAATATGGCCCTAAATCACGTGTCTTGGATTTTAGTAGAAGACCAAACAAGCAACGGGATAAGTGGGTACATAGCTCGTGTTTTTTTCTGCTACATGTTAATGATTTAAAAATACCACTAAAAACTACTTCTACGACGTGGCGACCACATATCACCTCCCTTTTAGCGCTGGCGTCGGAATGCCGCCTCGCTCACTACATCATCCGGCCTCTAAAGCTGCTAGTGTGCATTACGTTAGGGTCACACTAGTCTTCTCTGCCCTGGGACCCCTAGAAAGCCTCGCCGAAGTCAGGTCAGCTACAGCTTTTGACTTGTCAGCTGAGCTGACTTCGACGAGCTGAGCTGACTCTAGGGATCCCAGGACAGAGAAGATTAGTGTGATCCTAACTTTGGACAGGGGAAGAAGAGGAAAAACGGATGATGAAGAAGAAAAAAAGAAAAGGAACAAAGGCGATACAAAATTGAAATATGATAACAAGAAGAAAAGAAAAGAAGGAAAAGAGTAGGACGAAGACCAGAAGGAGATAAATGAAAAAAGAATGACACTGGATATTACTTATACCCGCCTTTTATTCGTTGTCTAAGAAAATTAAGAAATGCAATGACTGCGTTTAGTATTCCAAGCATACGTCAGGAACTTTCAGGTCACCTCGTCCCATGGGCTATCTCGGAAAACTTCAAGGTCATCCCACGCCCTCGGGGAGACTTCATGTCTACCAGCACCTTCTTGACTGCCTTGGAAGTTGCCCATAGCACTTACACACTTTTCAGCCATTGGAAACATGGCGAAGCAGTTGTAGATCTCTCAGATTGTTCGCGAAGACCACGAGATACCTTGGGGGACAAACGAGACACTCCTTAATGAGCGGGTGAAGCCAGGGGTTCCAAGAGGACAGGTGAGGGAATATTCTAAAGGGTGTGTTGCAGATCAGTGACTGACAGTCTTCTTGCCGTAAGTACATCTGCATCTACATCAGCACAGAAAAGTGTTTATAATTCTTGTCGGGATATGACAACATTATCACCAGTTTTACATTTTTATTACACTGGATGCCTCAAGGCAATGTTCGTGTACTTAGCTTTGTATAATCGAAATATCAAATTGTTAAGAACTGAACGAAAAAAGTGTTTGGTTCTTTGAGTAAAATATCGCCACTATCAACATTGTGGTTGGGCAGGACCAAAATATGAATAAACGTTTATTGTAGTAAATGAGTTTTATTTCCACTTGTAAAAGTCGTCTCGGAAAATTGGAGAATGCATCTAAACCCAGGGAAATTCAGGCCGTGAGACCGGAATGTGTGCCTGGAGCAACGTTCAGCAAGCCTCTCTCTCTCCGCCTTGATAATGGACCTCCGTAGTAACGTAAAAAAACAGCTAACAGTCTCTCCAGTTTTCCTGCCGCGAGACTGACACGATATTTCGGAACGACTGGACGCGCAGCTTCTCCCATGACCTGCATGCGTCGGCCAAGCGGATTCTTTACCACTTTTGCTCACCAAGGAATCGTTCCAGCCGGAGGTACTCGCGCTGCCGCACCCTCGGCGCTGTCAAGATGCCGCTCGCTCGCCTTAAGTGTTTCTGAACCGACTACATTGCGCAAGCTTATACACACACAATTACTCACACATGCACACACACAGATACACACACACACATGCAGAAACACACAGACACACTTACACTATCATATGTGTGTGTGTTTGTGTAAATTTGTGTGTGTGTTTCTGTTTATATATATATATATATATATATATATATATATATATATATATATATATTATATATATATATATATATATTACTTACATACATACATACATATATATATACATGTATACATACATGCATACATATACATTCATTCATTCTTACATGTATATATATATATATATATATATATTATATATATATATATATATATATATATATATGAGTGTGTATGCGTTTGTGTGTGTGTATGTGTGAGTGTGTGTGTTTGTTTGTGTGTGTTTGTTTGTGTGTGTTGTATGCGTGTGTGTGTGTTGTGTGTGTGTGTGTGTGTGTGTGTGTGTGTGTGTGTGTGTGTGTGTGTGTGTGTGTGTGTGTGTGTGTGTGTGTGTGTGTGTGTGTGTGTGTGTGTGTGTGTGTGTGTGTGTGTGTGTGTGTGTGTGTGTGTGTGTGTGTGTGTGTGTGTGTGTGTGTGTGTGTGTGTGTGTGTGTGTGTGTGTGTGTGTGTGTGTGTGTGTGTGTGTGTGTGTGTGTGTGTGTGTGTGTGTGTGTGTGTGTGTGTGTGTGTGTGTGTGTGTGTGTGTGTGTGTGTGTGTGTGTGTGTGACGGAGATATAGGCAAAAGTATCTGTCGGATAGAGTGTACAAACTAGAATGAGTAGAGGAAGGGGGAAGAGGAGAGAGGGGAGAGGAGAGAGGAGAGAGTGGGGGGGTGGAGGAGAGAGAGAGAAGGGGGGAGGAGGAGGGGGGAGGGAGGGAGGGAGGGAGGAGGAGGGGAGGAGGGAGGAGGAGGGAGAGAGGGAGGGGGGAGGGAGGGAGAGAGGAGAGAGAGAGAGAGGGGGGGGGAGGAGGGAGGGAGAGAGAGAGAGAGAGAGAGAGAGAGAGAGAGAGAGAGAGAGAGAGAGAGAGAGAGAGAGAGAGAGAGAGAGAGAGAGAGAGAGGGTAGAAGGGAGGGAGGACTGAGAGACAGACAGACAGACAGAGACAGAGAGTGAGAGAGAGAGAGAGAGAGAGAGAGAGAGAGAAGAGAGAGAGAGAGAGAGAGAGAGGAGAGAAGAGAGAGAGAGAGAGAGAGAGAGAGAGAGAGAGAGAGAGAGAGAGAGAGAGAGAGAGAGAGAGAGAGAAGAGAGACAGACAGACAGACAGACAGACAGACAGAGAGAGAGACAGAGAGAGAGAGAGAGAGATAGACAGACAGACAGACAGATAGACAGACAGACAGAGAGGGACAGACATACAGAGGGGGTTAGAAGGGAGGAGGACTGAGAGACAGACAGACAGACCGAAATTAACGCTCGAGAAAATTACCTCTATCATTATTTCAAATCGTGCAGCCCTTTTAAAACAAAGAGCAGCGTCGAAAACTGAAAGTCTCACATTAACCGAATATGCAAGTCAACCTGACCGCACTCATTAGCGTACCTGCCTGTTAGTGTTCCCTCATCTCCCATCAATCATCCCATACAACCTGTGTGTCCATAGGGCTCTTAGCTCAAATGGCAGAGTTGCCACCTCGTTCTTTTCTTAGATTTTCCTGTCTCCTTCTCTCTCATATTTACGAGTCTTTGCAGGCTTCTTACGTAAATCAGGTGCATGATAACACAGTCGCTGTGAACCCTGCTGCCACAGGCGCCGCCGCCGCCAGTTGAAGACCTTGAATTCGAACTCTTGTTGCCACGTGCCGAAGGATTTGTCCTTGTACGATTGGTCAGCGAGCGGCTACTGGCGGCAGGTTCGCGTGCTCGGTGGCGCGCGCTCATTGGCTGGCTCCTACCCGGCCACGGCTCGCTATTGGTCGAGTTCGCGTGGTCCTAACTTGCCCTCTTGCTAGACTGCTTTTACGTCAGTCATTATTATGTTTCCTCTTTTTTTATTTCTTAGAATCACTTTTGTTCTACCTATAAATTTCGATCTTAATGTTTGTTTTTTCTCTCTCTCTCTCTCTCTCTCTCTCTCTCTCTCTCTCTCTCTCTCTCTCTCTCTCTCTCTCTCTCTCTCTCTCTCTCTCTCTCTCTCTCTCACTCTCTCTCTCTTCTCTCTCTCTCTCTCTCTTCTCTTCTTCTTCTTCTTCTTCTTCATTCTTCATCTTCATCTCATCTTCTTCTTCTTCTTCTTCTTCTGTTTTCTTTCTCTCTCTCTTCTCTCTCTCTCTCTCTCTCTCTCTCTCTCTCTCTCTCTCTCTCTCTCTCTCTCTCTCTCTCTCTCTCTCTCTCTCTCTTCTTCTCTTCCTCTCTTCTCTCTCTCCTCACTATATCTCTTTCCTTCCCTCTCTCTCTCTCCCTCTGTATTGCTCTCCCTTTCCTTCTCCCCCTTTCTCTCTTCATCTCTACCTCCCCCTCCCTCTCCCTACCCCTATCCTTCTCCCTGTCATCGCCCCTTTCCATCTCCCTCTTCCTTCTTCCTTCCTTATCTCCCTATCGAGTCCTAATGAGCAAAGCTTTCCCCCGTTCCCTCCCTTCCCATCTACGGAGACTCTCTCCTCCGTAAGCGCCAAGCAGTCGCAGCAGAAGACGGACTGCGACGTAAAACTCATTGGATTTCGCGATGTCTCGGACTTCAGGTTAAGCTTCGTGACCTTCGCAAACTCCTCAGTCCTGGACACCTGACTCCCACACGAGCCCAAACGCACAGCAAGAAACTGTGTTCAAACTTAAAAAGATAAGAAGGAAAAAAACGATATGCATGATAGAACTGAGTTTTCAAGGTTTTCGACAAAACCAGTCCCTCTTTTAAAATGGTGTTGATGTGGAGGGGGGCGGGGGTCTGGTTGATCAAGGGGAGATGGTGGGGGGGGGGTGCAGCGCAGAACAGGAGGGGGGGGGTTACTACGTCCGCTTTTAACAACTGTTGCTCTTTGATGCAGATAATTAGCATACACACTCCTCTCTTCAACTTTTTTTGTTTTGCACATGTAGTAGTTTTTTTCTCATTTTATCAGATGTTTTTTTTTTTCCTTTTTTCTCTTCTACTTTTTTTTTTTTTTGAAGAAGAAGAAGAACAACAACAACAACAACTCGTTTATTCAACTTTTGTCTTGTATTCTTATACGAGTAGTTTTAAAGTGATTTTATCTATATTCATTATCTTCCTTATATTTTTTCCGGTTCTATGTTTCCGGATTTGCTCTTCATTTATGACTATACAATACCATGTTTTGTTTATATCATTATTCTTCTTTTCCTATTTGCTTTCTCTCATTAATGCCCCCCCCCCTTTTCCATTTTTTCCTGTATGTTTTTGTTTGTTTTGCCTTACTTGCATATACTTTATTCAGATTTACTCATATGACTGTGGCAACTAAAGGTAAGGATTAGAAACGATTATATTCTGTTTCCTAAAAAAAATCAGATCCACAGCAAATGTCCATTAAACCTTATCAGTGCTTGGAAATTTGAATCCCGAATGGCGTACTGTAAAAAAAAACGTTTTTTTAGCTTCGTAACCGACCAATTAGCATAACAGAACGAACAGCCTTTGTTTTTTGCTTTTTGCTTTTTCTCCCTCGTGCGTTAATTCAACATTTAAGAAATAATAAAACGTGAGGCTTTCAGTGCCGGGAGACTTTCGGAAAATATGAAATCATCAAATTTGCCTTCTCTCTTTAATGAAGGGGGGGGGAAGTTAATTTTAAGTAAATTGTTACTAATAACCCGTGAATATTAAAAAAAAACACGATTTTAAATAAGAAGCGTACACTTTGTTGGAAAAGACATTCAATTTACATATGCAAAGTAATATGCCGTGATTATTGAAATTTGGTGTAGGTTGTTGGGATCAAGTTATCGTTTTATTGTCATTCACCCCTTTGCACTTGTGCGTGCGTGCGTGCGTGTGTGTGTGTGTGTGTGCGCCCATGCGTTTGTTGCCGCGATGTTCCAACTCAAATCCCCGCCGCGGCAGTTGCAGAATAACTTCCTACTGTACTGTTCCTAATGCTAGTTCGAGTCCGGTCTCACGGCGAGGAAACGACATATCGCCTTCAGAGTTCAAACGCACGTGTAGAAGTCGTCGACGGGGTATAATTGGTAGTGTAAGCAAGAGCTTTTTAGTAGCTCATGGTGGGGTGATCCTGCACACACACACACACACACACACACACACACACACACACACACACACACACACACACACACACACACACACACACACACACACACACACACACACACACACACACACACACACACACACACACACACACACACACACACACACACACACATATATATATATATATATATATATATATATATATATATATATATATATATATATATATATGACCGGTTTATATAAATACATCTGTATTGTGAAGATATTAATCCTCATTCATACCTTTTCTACATCGGTCAACATACGGTTCACGTATGTATATATATATATATATATATATATATATATATATATATATATATATATATATATATATATATATATATATATATATGTGTGTGTGTGTGTGTGTGTGTGTGTGTGTGTGTGTGTGTGTGTGTGTATAAGTAAATAAAATATAAATATATATATATATATAATATATATATATATATATATGTGTGTGTGTGTGTGTGTGTGTGTGTGTGTGTGTGTGTGTGTGTGTGTGTGTGTGTGTGTGTGTGTGTGTGTGTGCGTGTGGGGGGGGGGGTGAGTGAGGGTGTGTGTGTGTACACACACGTTTATTTACTTAAATTCATTATTTTATCAATTTATCAGTTTTATCATGACGTCCTTTGTCATACGGCATTTCTACAGGGTTTTAAAAATCTGATTTTACTTAGAAGTTAAAGGTTTGATGCTTGATAAGCGAATTGATTAAAGCATTGAATCCACCTGCGCTGACCTGTGGCGATCGAGACGGCGCCCTTGCTCTCCTAACGCCCGCGGAGAGAGAAAGAGGCAGGAAACATTTGGTCGAAAAGCAGCGGGCCAAGATTCTGCAGCCTGTGTGTGGTTCCTTTTTCTTTTTATTGCTTATCTCTTTATAAATATTTTTTATATAAATAGACAGATATAGAGACAAAAGAGATAAACATATAGACAGACAGAGAGGTACTCATTCAGATTTAAATGTCAAAGTCTAGTTCATTAAAATCTAAAGGGTTATTATTGTTAAAACAAACCGATATTGTTGCTCAATCTAATTAAATATAATGTTCTAAATCTTTTCTGTCCAGTGTTCGTACACTTTCGTTCACTGACAGCAGCCAACCTAATGTGAAATTCTACTCAAGTATAAAAATATATTATTGACTCGGTTTATCCTAAATACTTTACCGAGCACCTGCCTCAGGCGAGCTGTCATCTGGTAGGTCGTACAAAAGATAACTTTCTGCACGCTTTTTGTGCTTGCTACCAGGCGGTGCCAGGTACACCCTTTCAATCACACTGAACCGCAGGAATATATTACACAAAGATAATATTGTGACTACGTTCTGGCGCATTTCTTACCGGGTTAGTATGGCTGTGGCCGAGTCGTCGAGAATCACTGATATCGACTTTTATCACAGATGCGCATTCCTTAGCAATATCATCACCATGTATATAAGCAAATTGATTTTTGAAAATTATTCTCTCGTCCCTGTCGAGGAGCCATGAACTGATTACGAAATGCGCCAGGGATCGCGACCTCGTATGACCCGAGATCAGATTGTGCGAGTCACCTCGGCACAAGCGACAGACAAGTTCAAAGACGTTTCTCAAAGGAATCTCAAGGGTCTGCTGGCCCTGGCTGCGCTGGCTTTCCCTGGACCCTTAATGGCCGGTGCGGGCGACACGGCATGAGAGGAGCAACAAAGGCATTCCAGTCATGCCGGCTTTGTGAATGCACTTTGGAATGAGTTATCTCTTTCGCTCTTTCTATCTTTCGTCTGCATCTTCCTCATTTTTTCCGTGTTTTTTATGTACGAATTGCTATCTACATTTCTTCCTCCATCATCTTGCAGTTCTCTTTTCATTATACTCCTATCTTGATCAACATAACATTATCTCAGATATTTCTTTCTGGTGCTTATTTACAACACCATCAACAAAAATACAGTTATTTGATGTACCAGTTATCAGTACAAGTCAGTTTAAACACAAAATCGTTTGCATTATCACTCACCACACCTACAGCAAACTTTTCCTTTTATACAAAAATGGTATTCTGTTGACGACTGCAAACTACTGCGTGTCACCATGATTTTTCTTTTTTTCTTTTTATTCCTTTTACTCCTTTTTCTTACAGCCAAGTTTGGCGAACTCCGTCTGGACCATATCTACGATTATGGATGAAGTGGTACATATTTCTGTAGAATGCAAAAAAAAAACATTGATTTCCGCAATATTCTAGATACTTAAACATTTCTCTATTCAACATCTTATGGCAGTACTTTTCTTCAAAATGTATATATTTTTAGCTAAAACAAGCAGGTCATTGATATTTGTACGAGTTTACCCTTGACCTTTATCTCAAAATTGAACGCATTCGGGATATATAATCTAACCGTGCACAGTCTCATCCTGTAATGGTATGCAAAAAGCATAACAATTTCCACTTATAGCCTAAAATGCACTTCTCTACCTCCAGACGCATCACAAATAGACGCCTCCACAAATAAGCAACATAAACACAAATACCCGCAGGCACAGAGATAATCACGAACTGGCAACTCTTCGTACCCTTGAAAGCAAGCAATGATAAACATAAGATACTTGAATCCCCTTCTATATACAACATATATATCTATATACCTATTATATTTCATTTCTTAATTAAAGGTCAATCATACGTTTATGTTTTATTGCTCTACCCTATTATTATTATAGCCTACCATCTATAAAAACTCTGTATTGCAATTTAAAACTGTCCTCTTATTCCGTTGCTGTGTATAGATCAACACCTCTCTCAACATTAACAAAATCACATTTATTAGTGTGATAAAAAGGGCTTCTCGATACAATAATAAGCATCCAGTTAATAAGCGAAATCAGGCCACCTATTATCACTAACGAGGTACGTACCTATACACGGTACCTGCCCGGGAATGCCAAAGCCTACGTCTCGCATAAACAAATACGTGCTGCTATATATAAACGAATGAATAGGTTTCATATTCACCAATTCTCATAGGCAGCATGATAAGCATTCCTGTTGGTGCCTCTTTTATTGCTCTTTCTACTATTCTATTATCATAATCGCTTTCATCATCATGATTATTATTGCCATTGCTACAATGATAATGCATGTTCATTACTGACTTGCCATGTATTACAGTGGCCGCTTGTTGAATTAATGTTCCAGCAGCATGATAAGCATTGTTATTGCTCTTTCTACTATTCTATTATCATAATCGCTTTCATCATCATGATTATTATTGCCATTGCTACAATGATAATGAGTATAATAATTATTATTCATGTTATGATTATTTATATTCATTACTGACTTTTATTATAATTATCATTAGCATTGTTATTATTATCATTATTATCATTTTCACTCGTATTACAGTTATTTTCTTCAACATAATTAAAATCATTATTAATGTTATTATCATTATCATTATTATTATTATTATCACTATTAATATTATTATCACCATCATTATTGTTACCATGATAATTATTATTATTTTATCATTATTTCATTATTATCATTAATTATTATTATTGTTATCTTTATTATCATTTTATCAACATATCACCATCATCAACATCAATATCAGTATTACTATTATCATCCTTTTTATTATTATCTTTATCATCATAATTATCATTATCATTATTATCATTATTATTACTGTTATTATCATAAGCATTTTTACCGTTATTATTACCATTGTTATTATTACTATTACTATTACTAAATTATTATTAATATAATAATAATTATTATTATTATTATTATTATTATTATTATTATTATTATTATTATTATTATATTATTATTATTATTATATTATTATTATTATTATTATTATTATTATTACTATTATTATTATTATTATTATTATCATTATCATTATCATTATCATTTTCTTTTTATTGTTTTTTCGCCATTATCATCATTGTAGTAGTATTGTCATTATCATTATTATCACTATTTTCTTATTATTATTGTCATTATTACTATTATGATTATATAGAATTGTTATTAGCCTCATTTTGATTATCATTATTGATTATTATTATTTTATTATTATTATATTATTATTATTATTATTATTATTATTATTATTATTATATTATTTATTATTATTATTATTATTATTATTATTATTATTATTATTATTATTATTATTATTATTATTATTATTATTATTATTACTGTTATTATTATTATCATTATTATTATTATTATTAATTATTATTATACCATTTCATAATTATTATGACTCTTACTGTCATTATTATTGCTATTAACCTATTACCATTATCATAATTATTATGACTCTTATCACTGTCATTTTTATTATTGCTATTATCATTATTATTATTTATTATTGTTATTATCATTATTATAATCATCATTATAATTATTATTATGACTATCGCTATCATCATTATTATTATCACTATCATTGTTGTTATCATTATTATTATGATTACTATTATTATTACTATTATCATTATCATTACTGTTATTACCTTTATCATTATTATTATCATTATCTCTATCATTGTCATTATTATCAACGACATTATTACCATTATCATAAGTATTAGTCATTTATTATATCAATATCATTTCTATTGTCATTGTCATTACCATTATCATTATCATTATCCTTGTCATCTATCAGCATTATTATCATCATTACCAATATCATCATTATCATTATTACCATTATTGCTACTAATTTCATCATTGTTATTGTTACTATTATCATTATCATAATTATTATGATTATCATCTTTATTATCATCTTTATTATGGTGATGATTATTATTATTATCATTATCATTATTGTTATTATTATTATTATTATTATTATTATTATTATTATTATTATTATTTTGTGTTGTTGTTGTTGTTGTTGTTGTTGTTGTTGTTGTTGTTATGTAGTTATTATGTAAAATGATAAGGAAATTCATAAAGAATGTTATATAGTTAAGTCTAAGGTGAATTAACCGTTTTCTTTGGTCACGTTGATTGCGTTTTCGTTCTTCTGCATTCGTAAATGCTTATATAGTCTATTGGAACATATTATTGCAAATGTGAATGGTTTCATAATTATCTGGGATAAAGTAAAATTACTTAATTTGAAAGGCGTTAGTAATTGCCACATTGGCGTAAACAAAGTCTAGTTGGTTTTGATTTAAATCTTTGCAGGTTGTCAGTTGATCATGGCGGCTTGGGTTTGACGTAAGATTTGTATCTTATTTTATATTGTGTTTCATTTGTCGTGCATAACCAGTACTCCAGCAGAATAGTTGAAAGTCTCAGTGATATTTTCATAATACATGTGTGGATATTGTTTTGACATTCATTCAATGAAATGTGCTTTAAACATGATCACGTGTCCTGACAAAGACTAACAATATTGTCGTGATATTCATTACTGCTTTATTAATTTTATTTATACTTTTGTTTCATATTATTATATAAGCAGGATTTGTGTAAGGAGTTTTACGTTATATTTAATGGTTTAACATTAAATCTATAATTGTTAACATTTTTGTAGTTTTAATTATCTTTGCTGAAATAAGTCATTTCTCAAAAATGATGTAAGATAAGTTAATTAACCATGGAAATACCAGTGGTGCTTTAGTTCATACTCCTCTGGATATCCCTAGACTGAGTAAAACCAGAGGAAAGTTGTATGACATTGTTATTATTATCATCATTATTATTATCAACATCGTTATCACCATTATTATTTCTGTTGTTGCAGTTTTCATTAATTACCATTATAACCATCATTACTTCTACCATAATCATTTATATTAGTATTATCATTATTGTCATTATTATCATAATTATCATTATGTTATTATAATTATTATTATTATTATCATTATATTATTATTATTATTATTATTATTATTATTATTATTATCATTACTATTATTATTATTATTATTATTATTATTATTATTATTATTATTAATATTATTATTATTATTATTATTATCATTACTATTATTATTATCGTTATTATTAATATTATTATTATCGTTATCATTAATATTATTATTATCGTTATCATGATTATAATCAGTAATGTTATCGATATCATTAATAGTAATATTTCATTATTATCATTATTACTATTATCATTATCACTATTATCATTATCATATTATAATTATTATTATCATTTATTATTATTATTATTATTATTATTATTATTATTATTATTATTGTAATTATTATCATTATTGTTGTTGTTGTTGTTGTTATCATTACTGCTACTGTTATTGTTGTTATTGTGATTTTCATCATTACTATCATTGTTATTACTGTTGTTGCTATTGTTATTGTTAGTAATTATCATCCTCATCATTGTCATCGAGAGCACTTTTATTATAATAATCACTACAATCATCAAATAATCACCAATAATTTCTTTTGAACCATCAAATTTCGCTTCAAATGCAATTCTTTCACCTCCTACCATGCCTTAGAGATACGCCATTTACCCCGTTCAGTAAATATTGAAATTCGTCCCGGCTTTTGTGCCGTCTCTTCTGCGAATTGTCTTGCGCCAAGACTTCCTTTCTTAGGCCGGTAGGAGGGGCCAAGACAAGCGACCTTTTACGTGATTTTTCTTGCCCCGCTCCTCGAAGCAGAAACGTTGTGGGTTATACAGCGAGGGGAAGGGATCGTGGGGACAATAAATCTTCGCAGGGGCCGTTCTCCAGAAGTGTTCGATCAGTCTGGAGCAAGAAATGTAGGTAAAGGTTGAGGCAGATAAAAAAAGGTCTATTGGGTTTATTTCGTCCATTTTAAGTATTATTATTATCAGTGTTGTTATTGTTGTTATTATTATGTTAATTGTTATTATCATCATCTATATAACATCGTTCGTTCGCTCGTCGTACACTTTAATATTGCGCATGAAATCATATTCATGCGCTTCGTTTTGATATAAAATGGAGGGAGAGTTGACTACATAAATATTAAAGAATCACACGCACACGCACACACACACACACACACACACACACACACACACACACACACACACACACACACACACACACACACACACACACACACACACACACACACACATAAGCACATACACAAGTGCGTGCATAAAGACATCATATTACGAATCCATTAAAATCCTATTCTTATTTTATTATTATCATTATTGTTATCATTATTATTATTATACTTATCATCATTATTACTATTATTATTATCATCATTATCAAAATCATTATCATTGTTATCTTTATTAGTTTTATTATTGTTACTATGGGTGGATACTTTACGCACAGGGTGATGTGAAGCGATGGTGTAGTAGTCTAGTACTTGCAGCTGCCACAGCTGGCTAGCCTAGTGCGTAAAAGGGAGCAGCTCTGCATGTCTCCCCCTGCCAGTGCACAGCCTCTCCATCATCGAAACTTCTGCAGTGGCTCCTCCTGGCCCCCCATGGAAACTGGGTACCTTGCGACCTCAGGCTAAACTGTGGAGGATCTCGGAGCAGCAGGAGGCCCCAGAGGTACATGATCATGGCCCAGCGGCGTGTGGATACGCCCTGTATCAACTCCAGCCCCTAAGCCCTCTGGTGTTAATGGGAGGCTCGGGGGAGGTGGGCCTTGTCAGTCCTCCTCCCCCCAGATGTTACCACTCCGAGCTGGCAGCCGCCAGCTCGGAGCCCGGAACCCCCTTTTATATAGGGCAGCGTCGGCGGGGGAGGCAGAGGTAGCGTCCACCCGGAGTGACTGCCCGAGACTAAACCTCAGGAGGGGTCAGGGAGGGGGTTGGAACATCCATTTGGATGATCAGTTACCTCTACGGTCAAGGGAACTGGGGATGCTGAGAGTCGAGGTAGCTGCTCTCTCGGAGGTGAGAAGACCTGGCAACGGCACGATCAGTGAAGGTGGCTACACCTATTATTGGTCGGGCCGCAGCGATGGTCACCATCTCCAGGGAGTAGCCATAGCCATCTCCAGTAGACTTCAACACTCGGCAGTAGAGGATACTCCAGTCGATGAGCATATACTGAAGCTATCTTCCTGTCTCTTATTGTTGTGTACGCTCCTACCGATGTTTGTAAACTCAGCGTGAAAGAGCTCTACACCAAACTAACATCTGCGGTAGACAGTTGTCCCTGGCAATATATTCACATTGTTCTGCGTGACTTCAATGCGGTATCTGGCTGTGATCGAGCTGGCTATGAGATGTCTGTCGGTCCCTATGGTTCAGGAACTGATGCTGGTAGCGAGAACAGACTCCTTTTCTGGCACTTTGCTAGGTCCCAGAAATTGAGGATTTCTGGCTCCTGGTTCCAGAGCTCAGACCCACATCGCTGGACATGGTACAATGATGTGGGTAACACAGTCAAGGAAATCGACCACATACTCGTTAGCACTCGGAGGATCCTCCAGAACTGCAGGGTGTATAGGAGTACCGAATTCTTGGGTATTGACCATAGATTGGTTGTGGCTACCCTTCGGGTCCACTTCAAAATTCCCCAATGGTCCAATGACCACCCTAAGGTGTTTCATTTGGAAAGGCTGAGGGAGAGGGAGTGTGCCTGGGGGTTTGCTGAAGCAATCCCTGGGCGTTTTACAGCGCTCGACAATCTGATGGACCCTGTACTTTTGTGGGACACCTTCAATCGCGAAATGCTTGATGCAGTTCAAGAATCGATTGGTGAACGCCCGAGAGCAAGACAGAATTTTATCGCACAGGAGACACTGGACGCCACAGAAGCTTGTCGTATAGCTCGTGTGACAGGGGATTGGTATTTACACAGATCTCAGGTGCGCAGAACTCTGTCACTGTTAAGAAGGGACAAGGAACAGTTTATTAGGAGTCTTGCAGAGGAGGTAGAAGCACATTATTTGGTAAATGACCTTCGTCCTGCACACCAAGCCCTGAGAAAATTGAACTTCAAGCCCTCTTCATAGGTGATAGCGGCCCGCTTAGTAAGTGGCCAGATCATCTCAAATCCTGTTGCGGTGCGGGAGCGTTGGGCTGAGTATTTTGAGCAGTTTTACCAGGTTGACCCACCAACAGGTAACTTGGATGCAGGAAATGCCGAGATTCCGATGCCAGACTCACCCATCAGTGAGGATCCAGCCTCCATAACTGAAGTTACGGGTGCGATCTCCAAGCTGAAGAGTGGTAAATCAGTAAGTATCTGCGGCATACCAGCTGAACTGTTAAAGGCTGGTGGTGAACCTATGACGTGGGGGTTACTTGCTGTCCTGGCTGCCATCTGGAAGCCCTTGGGTCTAGAGGTCTCCTGGACCAAGACCAAGATCCAGGGCTTTGGGGACTTGCTAGGAGAACCAGTTTGGTCAGTACGTGCTTGCAGCGAGGACATTGAAGTCACAGTTCATAACTCTGGGCTGTCAGACATGGAAGTCAGCACATGGATTGGCCTGGCACCAGGGGTCATGAACTCTCGACTCTCTTGTCGATGCAGAAGGACCAAACCATGCGTAATCTAGTCCTTGACAATGCTAGTTTTGCTATATGGTAGTGAAACCTGGACATTATCTAGCGCCTTGCGCCGGATCATGGGGTTCTGTTGCCGGGACCATGTGTCCAACCAACGACTGCACCGTGAGACTGGCACAGGACCTGTTATCTGCACAATCCGTGATCGCCAACTCAGGCTATACGGTCACCTGGCTCGCTTTCCTCAGGATATTACCAATAAGGTTGTCTCTGTTCGAGACAACCCTGGGTAGAACAGGCCTGTAGGACGATGTAGGAAATCGTGCTTTTGGGCAGATCGAGGACCGAGCCCCCTGCCTGGCCTTACCAGTGTGGGCGTCTGCGCCCCTCGCGTTAGCTCCTGGATGATGATGGTGATTGTTACTATTATTATCACTCTTCTCTTCGAAGCAAGTAGACTGCACTGAAATAAGCAGACTGTTATTTCCGCATATTTATTTCCTACACGATTATCCGAGGGAGAAGGTTAAGAAGGAAGGAGAAAGAAAAGAGACACAGAAGAAAAAAAAGGGAAGGGGACTTCAAGAGGAAAGGCAAGGAGAAAGGGAGGGGGAAGTGAGAAGAAACTCAGAGAGAAAACAGGGATGGGAGAGGGAGGGAAGGGAATAAGGGAGTGAAGGAGGAAGAGGAGGGAAGTCGGAGGGGGCAGATGGAGGGCTTTAGGTGTTCGTGTGTGTGTGTGTGGGGGGGGGGGGTGAATTAAATGAAGATTTGAGAGTGAGATGGGCGACGGACGCATGAGGTGAATTTCTACGGGTCTCGTTAGTTAAAATCTTTGTCATTAATATTTTTATCATAAATATTGTCATTATTATTTCCATTACTATGATTATTATCATTATTCTTATTAATAGTATAATTATCATTATCAGTGTTAATACCATCATTATCATTATTAATATATAATTATCATTATTACTGTTTCTGCTGTTGTTGTTGATATTGTCATTATCGTTTACATCATTATTATTGTTGTTATCATCATCATTATCATTATCATCATTGTCATTATTAGGATTATTAATATTGGTATAATCATTATCATTATTATTTTTTATCATTTTCATTTTCATCATTATCATTATTACCAATATTATTATTATTATTATCGTTATCATAGTTATTGGTAGTAGTAGTAGTAGTATCATCATTATTATTGTTATTATCATTATAACAATAATTATTATCATTTTGTATTACATCATCATATTATCATTATTATTATCACTATTACTATCGTTGTTATTATCATTATCATCATTTTCATCATCATTATTAATATTACCATTGTCATTATCATTTTTGTTATTGTTATTATAATCATTATCATCATTGTCATTAATATTGTTATTACTATCATTACTATTATAACTTCTACTACTTTTATAACTACTACAGTAATAGCAGTACAGTAATAGTAGTAATAGTACTTATAACTGCTGTCATTATTATTATTACCATGATTTAGCATCAATACTGTAATCTTTGTAGCTGTTCTGTTAGCTGTATTTCATGGCAACACATCTGTACTGATAATTTATGACATTTATTTATTTTATTATTTTCCGTCAGACTGATTGGAAATGCTTCAAATTCAATTATGGACAAATAATGAATCGAAAAGGTGTTTTCACTACTGTTAAAAAATCCTCTTGTTCTGGAATCGACTCAAAGTCATTGTAAAGTAGACATTATTGCGATTAGCGGTTGGTTATTGGTAGTTGCAGTAGCGTGTATTGGCATAATTATTATCAAGTGACAAATTAGCCTGGAATAAAATAAGAATAAAAAAAATAAAAATAAAAAAGCAATAGCAGCATTCCTCCAAACCATTGATGTCACCCTTCAATAAACGTTTTCTTTGTGTGGGTGTCATTATCATAGAAAACGGACAAGTTGTAGCAAAGACTCATGCATTTAACATAGTTATATAAAATCGCCATCACCCTGCCAAATATATTATGAATTAAACGGGCATTTGCACCATTGCCAATAGCAAACAAGATAAAAACATGACCAGAATTTATCCTTTCAATCAAAGAAGATCGGGTGATGAAAGCTGAAAACAATGACCCGCTAAATCATTTTTATTATATGAAGTACAAATATCAAGAGACCTGAAAGTTAATGTAAGCCCAAGAACACTTCATCATTAACTTCAACCTCGCCCTGACGCCTATGACAATACGAGTGCCATGTGACAGAGGGGCCATGACGCCTATTTCAGTACAGGTTTATACAGCCCTGGGTCCTGGCATAGAGTAATTGCGGGGGTTCATACTAGTTTTAAAAACTCTCTTGGTATCTGCCCTGTATCAATACACAAAATATTTAAGAATACATAGAGGTTTTCCATTTCAGGTATGATGTCCAAGTCAAAAGGCTATTTGAGACTAGTGTTAAATTTCACCACTGATTGACCTCTGGTTTGAGTAGTCATGCTTACATTCATCTTGTAGCTTACTTCCAAAGCTACAAAATGAGTGGCCGCATATGACTATATGTTGTTTAGTTCAAACGTTATTATTTTAATTTCCCCTACCTCCAATTTTTCATGCATCCGAGGGTGCTGACTTTTCAGACAAAACACTGAATAGCTCCATTACTGCATGTCCACCCTCGCTGAAAGGTTATTTTCCTCCATTTTTTGTATTAAATCATTAAATGTAAACAATGAGAGAAATCAGAAAAACGCTCTCAAAATCATGTCATCTCTCGCTTCGTTAGTTCCGAGCCGATGGCGAGAAAAAATAACATTCTAACGCTTTGTATTATGCATTCCATATAATTTTAAATAATAAAATGATTTTCGTGTTTCAAAAATCAAATCAGAAAAGTTTCAGGATCAGGGGCTACGTGTGAAGCCTTAACAATTGGCATCGTGAGATTCGATCCCCCGCTTGCTCGTTCCTAATCAGAGACGATGCCAGTGAGCTACATGGGTGGTTAAAGACAAGGGATCATATACATTTGAATGTTTCATTGCTCTACTCTCTGTCTAAGGTGTTTAAGCGGAATTTATGTTAGTCTTATTGCATTCGTGATAGGCCTGCTTTTATTGTTATAGTATATCAGTGCAATAATGAAAAAGGTTATGTTACTTACCAGTCTCTCTCTATCTATCTATCTATCTATCTATCTCTCTTCACCTCTCTCATCTCTCTTACTTTCTTATTCTCTCTCTCTATCTATCTATTCATCTGTGTGAGTATGCCTGATTCTCCATTTCTCCTCTCTATATTTATCTATCTATCTCTTTCTAGCTGCCTGTAAGTTCTTTTTCATTTGATATGCTTGTTGAGCAGCCACACATTCAGTATTTTCTTAATACTGTACACATCATTTTTCCTTAGCAATATGTAGTGTAAGAAATAAAAACATATTCAAAATTGATGCACGTATTACACTCAGAAAACGATAAATTAAGTTCAGTTTCTGTACATCCTTTTCTTTTCTTAAGTGACTGTTTAAGATGACAGCTTGCCACTTCCTCAGCATTTATCAGATGAAGTTATTTTGATTTCACAGCCTCTACTACGAATCATAGCTTTATATTTAAAAAAGCTGCAAAGAGATTACATTTTCAATATCGTTGATAATGTTGTATGAAAATAATGATTGTGAAAAGTATTATGAATCACTGTCTTACTCACACTCACATGTTTACGTGAATATTGTGTTGTAAGTGACTAACGAGTATGAAGAATACCGTGCCCCATGTCAGGTGCTCGTACCAACCCAAGCACGCCTTGGAAAATACCTCAGGGTATTCGTATCATGAAAAATGAGATATGATTTTCATTTTTTGATTAAGAAACATCGTGCATAATATATACAATAAAAAATTACCTCTTTTAACCTTTATATATATCTTACATAAAGTAATCAGAAGGGAATCTTATATATATCAATCCACGGACACTATCTATCTTTCTGTTTGTGTTTTTCTTTCTTTTCTTGCTCGCGCTACCAACAGTGTTGCTCAAGAAGGCATGGGAGTCAGTCTATCTCCTCTTCATCTGTTAGAAAGGAAAGGCTTTTTCATACTCTAAATTTACGCATTAAGTATCATCAACACACCCGTCAGTTATATTGTAATTGTTACTGTGGCGTAGAAGTCATCAGAACATCCACAAATGATTTTGAAGACTTTTCTGCTGCAGTCACCTTCTACAGTGCCTATGTTTCGATATTTTCCTACATTAAAATATTGGCGATGCGTGTATTGGTATCGATATGGTTTTGACTGTCTTCGAAGAATCGATGTGTCGGAATCTCTTTAGCCAATTTTCAAGTATCGGTATCGCCTTAGACAAGTTTGTGCATCGATCCCAATCACTGTGTACATGTGTGCTTAGAGGTGAGCTTGACAATACTAAAGAGCAGTATTTGCAAAATTACCTATGTCTCCAAAATATTAACATATATGAAAAGTGTTATGAATCACACTCACATGTTTATGTAAATAGTGCCTTGTTAGTGGCTCACCGTGTCCCATGTCAGGTGTTCGTGTTACAGAAGTACTGTCAGTACTTCTGTAACAAATTATCAGATGTGTTATTAGTTTACTTCTTCCCACTTTCCTTCGATATTTTAATAACTGCCTTATCAGCTTCGGGAGAGAAAACGAGAGATTTGTTATTAATCTGAAATTTATTCATTTTGACGTGGAAAAATATAATGCGCAATTCTTTTATTTTACAGAAAGAATTTTACATATTTCGCTCTATTGAATTATGAAATTAGTATGATTACTCAGTCAGAATAAAAAGATACAGTTTACCATAGGTCAATCCGTAAGTTTTTTTTACAGATTTTTTCACGCCATCATGAGCAACATGATTAGTATTATTTTTACTTTGTTTTGTCTTTGTGTTATTAGTTAGAAATAATTGAAAACATGAAAACTAATACGAAAATACTTAGACAACTATCTGAGTAAGGAAATTAGGTGGAACATCTTTCAAAGGGTTACGAATTGGTGATTGGGTGTGTTAAGATATTTGAAATACAACTAGATAATTGTTATGAGGAAAATACACAAGATAAATCAAATTGATAATAGATAAGATAATGAAAATAAATCTTTCTACGTGATTCCCACTTCATTCAATGAGAAACAACTGGAATCAGAACAAAAAAAAATGCTTCCTCTTTCATTTCGTTCATGTTATTTTTGTTTCGATTGGTTTGTTTTCTATTTTCATTCGACCTTGCTATCTACTTTTCCCTATTTTTCTCCATGTTGGCAATGTCTTTGTATTACATTAATAGATGTAAAGAACAATGAGAGAAATCAGGAAAAAACGCTCATGCATTTTTTTTCTCATTCATTCATCTCGCATCGTCAGTTCCAATCCGATAATGACAAGAAAACATTGTAGAGAGGCCTCCAGCGAAGTAATCAAGAGCTAAGGCCTTGAGTGGTAAGGTGACGTAAACACTAAAGTGCAGAGAAGTCTGTGAAGTGTGTTTATTTTCGGTGGAAAATGCGGTATAAATGAAAAATGGGCAAAGTAACAATGCTGGGTCGTTTTGCGGCTGAGTGTGCTGATTGGGCGACGTCTGCATCCTTATCTCTCGTGTCGCGGCGAATCAGCGCCGCGGACCTCGGCTTGCTTGCCTGTCGGCTGACTCGTTGTAGGGGTAAAAACGCCGAGCGAGGCTGCGCCCAAGGTCTATATAAGTACTTATATAGACCTTGCTTATATAGACCTTGGCTGCGCCGATGTTGAGTGCGGTAATTATGCGGAGCGAGGTACCGCCGGTGCCGATGTGATTGTGGCGTCCGCATAACATTCTAACGCTTATATAGTGCGTTGTATACAAAATTTTAAGAATGAAATGATATAGGGCTTTCAAAAAACAAATCAGAAAAATAATAGGAACAGGGGCTACGTGTGAAGCCTTAACACTTGCCATCGTGAGATTCGATCTCACTGTTATAGTATTTAAGTTGAATAATGAAAAAGTTATGAGTTATATACCCTCCCCCTTCTCTCTCTCTTTTCTCTATCTATATATTTCTCTATTTCTCTTTCTTGTTTTTCTTCTATCTCACTCACTCATTCGCTTTTTCTTCCATTCTCTCTCCCACCTCTTTCTCTCTCTCTCTCTCTCTCTCTCTCTCTCTCTCTCTCTCTCTCTCTCTCTCTCTCTCTCTCTCTCTCTCTCTCTCTCTCTCTCTCTCTCTCTCTCTCTCTCTCACCCACTCTCCCTCAGCTCCCTCTATCTCTCTCTCTTTGTCCCCCTTCTCTCTCTGTCTATCCCTGTCTTCCCTCCTCCCCTCCTTCCATCCCTTCTTCGCTCCCTTCCTTTTCCTTCTCTTTCTCTTTAACTCATTCTCACTCTAATTCTATCTCACTCCTCTATATATCCCTCCCCACCTCTATCTTTCTCTCCCTTCCCCCCTCTCTCACCCATCCTCTCTTTCACTGTCACTCTCCATCTCTATTTTT
>NW_020869630.1:423054-430554 GCF_003789085.1 Penaeus vannamei | reverse complement strand
ACAATATCAGCCACTTCTTCTGTCATTGTTCCTTTATCAAGCCTGAGTCTCCCCTTAGTGAGGGGACCTGTTCCAGTGAGGAGCATATCTCTTGAGCTCTTTGGTTTATAGTTGGGCTGCCCATACAGCACTTTTAGTTCATACAAGTTGTTATCTAACTGCAAAGCTTCAAAATCAATAGACAGTGTCTGTGTTTCACTCTCTGCATACGTAACATTCTGGGGAAGACTTTGGCTATCACTGACAGGGGATTCTCTCTCTCGTCCAATTTGATCATCTGACTGACTCGAACTATTACTGGTCATTGATGGTGTGCGTGTGTGTTTCTGATGTCTGCGAAGCTTGGGAACAGCACCAGTATGAGCTTGAGGTCCTGAGTTATCATGCACTGTCTTAGCTTTTCTATTTGAAAGTTTATTTTCCCTACTGTCCTTTTCCTGATTATCCCATGAAGTGACTCCTCCTTGGACTGGCTCCCATGACACATCACTGGGTTCCCCATTTGAATTTGAACTCCCTTCTTCTCTCAGCCATTTCAGGGGATCACCAGCTGCTCGTTTCCTTCTACTTCGACCGGGCTTAGAACACTGCTCATCAGAATCACTTGATTTACCTTTTTGTGATTCCCAGCTGACAGAGCTCACCCCTGCATCTGGATCAACACACTCCCAAGAGGTAAAACTTTCCCCTACTGTTGTTGTATCACTTCCTGGA
This sequence comes from Penaeus vannamei, assembly GCF_003789085.1. Classification (NCBI taxonomy): domain Eukaryota; kingdom Metazoa; phylum Arthropoda; class Malacostraca; order Decapoda; family Penaeidae; genus Penaeus; species Penaeus vannamei. The sequence continues at coordinate 429,840 of NW_020869630.1, read as the reverse complement.
GTTTGTAAGGTTTGTGTGCTTTCAGAAGATAAAGTATTGCTGAGAGACTTTTCTTGTTCACTATTTTCTACTCTGTTTTCAAGTTCAGAAAGTTCATTTCTATCACTGTCCAATAAATCTTGATACTGATTTTCCGTTCCATTTTCTAAAGGGATATTTAAATCTACATACTGTTTACTTTCATTATGACCTGCTGTTTTTATCTTATCTTGCTGGTATGTTAAGCCAGTCACACCTCCACTCTCTTCTAACCCAGTCTTATCAATACTAGATAAAACAGATTTATTTTTTGTGTCAACCTCTCGTTTCTCAAACTGCACATTTTCAGTTGCTCCTGTAGATGAAACCACTGCCTCACTCATGCTAATCAATGAGAATAAACTTAAATCTTGAGAATCACTTGTTCTATTCTCAGATATCTGATCACTTCCAACAGAAAGTAAAGCAGAATAATCCTCTGCATTTCCTGGTCTCACTAGTGTGGAAAGGGGTTTTCCAAGTCTCTCTTCTACATTACTACAAAATTCATACATAGCTGAATCTTCTTCATCTAAGTTATGAATGATAGGAGTTTCAGTTCCATTCACCTGGGAACCTCTTTCTAACTGTTGCTTTACTGCAGATCCAAAACTTGTCACCAAATCATTAAATTTTGTATCATCTACTTCTTCCTCACATGATGCTTGTAGAGCCAAGTCATCCCAGTCAGTTTCAATATTATCAACATCATTATTTGCTTCCTCAATAAGGAATTTTATTCTGTCTTCATCTGTCATATCAACAAGACCATTTTCATCAATATTCATATCATTTTCTATATCAGTATTTTCTTCCCCAGTTGTTTTCACAGTTACTTCAGGTCCACTAACATCAACATTTTCTCTGCCTCCTTTATTTCTCACCTGACAATCTTCCACAATCTGGCTATTTTGTTGATTTTGTACAGTGCCAATTTCTTCCTCATCTTCATAGCCTTCAACAATAACATCAGCATCCTCATCTTCACATCCTTCCACTACGTTCTGAATTTTCTGACTTGGAGAAAGGTGCAGATCCACTTGCTTGTGCACAACAATTTCTCCTTCTTTCAGAGGCAGATTAGGATCAACATTTTTCTTTTCCAAGGTATTATCACAGTTTTCATTTTTAATGGTACTATTTGATTGGGCACTTTTCAAGTTTGAAATAACATTCAAAATCCTACTGTTACTATCATAGTGTTCTTTCATTTCTGAGATCTTGTACTTCGGGACCCCATGTATATTCCGTTTTGCAAGTTCTTTGGGGCTGAACTTCCAACCTGTCTCTGGCTCTAAAATGTCAACTTCATAACCATGATGCAAAGCCATTATTATGTATGGCTTCATTTCCCAAGCTTGTACATTTGTATTGTCTATGATTACTGGTGTTCTGCCTTCCTGTACCTTCACAAGAGCCCGGTGTTTATTCCAACCATGTGCTTCTGGGAGCCGATGCGGATCATACCTATACACACCTTCTTCATTACAGAAAAAATCATCTGTAGAGAGAATTACACCTGAACGGCCTTTAATAATTTTGGCTAGAGTTGTCTTTCCACTGCCTGGCAAACCACGCATCAAAACCATTATTTTCACACCACTCACAATCTTATTAACAACCTCTTCTCTCTTGCTGATCTTTGCTCGAACTGGTGACTGCTCTTTCACATTAGTCCAAGGTTGGGCAGGAGGTGTCATACTCTGATTTACTGGCACCTTCAGAGGCCAAATCCCACTATATGCTGTTTGTGTAAAAGCATTGGGCACGAATTCTGGGGCTAACACCCACTGCGAGGTATCTTTGATGCAGCTGCTTTCATTGCTCTCAGCAGCATTAATCTTGAGCGGGGAATTAGAAGGTGATGAGACATCACTTTCTATTTCTTTTTCCCTTCTGATTTTGGGTCTCACCGACGGACTTCCAGACTCCTGCTTTTCCCGATTCCTCTCACTGCTTTCTCCTATGATTGTTCCATGTGCCCAAGCTAGGGGAGTCAACACACTTTTGTTTCCCATTAGTCCATTCAATGAGTTACTCCTGAGTAAATTTGGTTCCACTTCCTGTTCTTGGGAGACGCTAGTATTCACCTCTCCCTTGTCCTCAGGCACTTCCTCAGCCCTGACCTCATCCTGTGGCGCTGGTTCTTTGGGCTCAGATGTTCTCCTGACCACATTGTCAGCCAGGACAGCCGCGAGGATGTGCGGCGGCAAATCATTCTCGTCTATCATGGTCATCAGCGTCTCCGAGGCCTTCCTCGTCTCCCACTCGCACCCCTGAAGGACCATCTTGATGACCTCATGCTCCACCAGCGTCCCGAAGACCTCCTCGAACCTCGTCAACACTTCGCCGTGATCAGTGGTTCCCTCCATGGCTCATCCTCCTCTTACTCGACTCTCGCTTTCGAAAACCACAGAATCCTTCTCACATGTATCCCTCTTCTGCTGCAGATTGGCCCATTACAGATGCCACTTTGGTCACTGCATATGAATGGGCTCAATTCTGCAGTCCTTTCCTGTTTTCCTGCTACGCATTCTTATCACATGACGACAATAAACGCAGAAATTCTTGTTACCATAACAAAGTGTAGACTCACAAACTCAAGGAATCCGATACCCTTTCGCTCTTTTTATGGCTCCGCCGATCCCCTTAAGCACTAGCTTTTAACTCTTAATCCTCCTACATTCACTCCCTCACTCACTCATCGCAAATGTTCACCTTAATTGTACACGCTCCTTTCAACTGGGCTTATTTTCGTAGGCTGACGAGTGAGGCTGGAAATAGTAGCTCAGTGTAATGGCTGAGGCCGACTTGTGCGCGTTTCCTCTCACTCATACACATGGCTCTGCATGACGATTTTATATGCGCTTTGTTATCGTATTTTGCACATCATCTAGATATCCCTGGTTATTTCGGTCATTATTACAAAACAGGTGTTCGGCAGCGATAGCGGCCTTTGTGCTCGGTCCCATCTTTGTTTGACGAACACTTGGTGATAAAGGAAAATGAAGATTTTTTTATACAGATATACACTACATATATATATATATATATATATATATATATATATATATATATATATATATATATATATATATATATATATATATATATATATATATATATATATATATGTATAATATATATATATATATATATTATATATATATGTGTGTGTGTGTGTGTGTGTGTATAAATATGTATGTATATACATATATAGATATGGATAAAGATATATGTACATATATGTATATATATGCATATATATATATATATATATATATATATATATATATATATATATATATATGCATATATGTGTGTGTGTGTGTGTACGAGCGTGCATGCGTATATGTGAGTCTGTGTGTGTGTCTGCGTGTGTGTGTGTATGTGTATGTATATATGTATATATGTGTGCATATGTGCATATATATATATATATATATATATATATATATATATATATATATATATATATATATATATACACACAACCAAACGTAAACAGTATATGTATATGCATATATATTTGTGTGTAAATATATATATATATATATATATATATATATATATATATATATATATATGTATATATATACATATATATGTATATATGCACGTGCATCTATGCATATAAACACCAACACACACAACACACACACACACACACACACACACACACACACACACACACACACACACACACACACACACACACACACACACACACACACACACACACACACCACACCACTCACCACTCACTCACTCACTCACACACACACACACACACACACACACACACACACACACACACACACACACACACACACACACACACACACACACACACACACACACACACACACACACACACAATATATTATATATATATTATATATATATAATATATATAATATATATATATATATATATATATATATATATATATATATATATATATATATATATATATAAGCATCATATATTTGTATGCATAGATAGATAGTATATATAGATACAGACATACGTATAAAGGTCTGAAATTCTTACCCACCTCCCGTCTCCATTCCACTCAAGGGCGATCCTCCTTTGTGCGAACGAAACCCGCGCAAAGCCTCGTCGGTCAGTGACGCAACATTCGAGCCAGATCAGGCGCGCATCTCAACTAACCTTGTGGTCATGTCTGATTGTTTCTTTATCCCACCTTTCTCTTTCGCTTAAGCAAATAACTTGGCAAAACTGGATATTGTTTCTTGGTTTTGGATTTTTTTCCTTTGGGGGGAGGGGCGACATTTGGATGAATAGGATTCTATTAAAGGCAGTGATGCCAGTAGTAGGTATCATATAGATATTATATTCGTCATGACAGAAGCATTATTACCATCTGTATCATCATTATGGTTATCGGTCTGGGTATATTATAATCAACATTTCATTGTCATTATTATTGTTTTATTGTTATTTCTATCATTGTTATTATTGATATCATTATCATTGTTATTATCATTACTATTATTATTGTTATCATTACTATTATTATTGTTATTATCATCCTTGCTAGTAATACTATTATCATTACCGTTAAAATCAATATCATTATCACTATTCATTAGTAGGTTTATTAGCTATTTCGTCATTATCATCAATTTAATTTTCATCATTATCATAATTGTTATAGTTATTGTCATCATTCTTGATATCATTATCATTATAACTTTATCATTGTCATTGCTATTTTTGATATTAGTATTATGCTTATCATTATCGTTATTAGTTATTGTAATCATCATAACTATTATCATTCTTATCATCATTATTTTCATTATTGTAATCGTTTAGTAATATAAACGTTTATTACTAATATTGCTGTTATTATCTTTATTATCAGTATAGTTGTTGTTATTATTATCATCATTCCAGCAATTGTTACTACTTTTATTATTATCACTACTTTCTTGTCATTGTTAGACCTTGAAAGAAAACACGATTTCAGCAGAATTACAGACATACATGCGGTCTACATATTTTTTTCTCATATCCTTACCAACCCCAAGTGACATTAATAATTCATATTTAGGTGGTATTTGCTCTAAAGTCGACTTGATAATATCCAGTAATTATTACTGGTTGTCATAATAATGAGGATACCTTCGGTTACCTATAACATTATCATTGACTTTCAACGTTATGATACTATCATCATTATTATCATTATCGTCATTGTCACTATTATCAGTATTGTAGATATCATTATTATTATCATCATTATTATCATGATTACTGTTTCTATTGCTGTTTTTATCATTTATATTGTTACTATTGATATTATCATATTATTATTGTTATCATTATTATTATTACTATTATCATTAATGCTAATCAATATTATTATCTTTATTATTATTATCATCATTATCATTATTATCTTATTATTATTATTGTTGTTGCTGTTATTACTAGGTACTCTATGCCACCGCCTGACATCATTTTATTGTTTTTTCTTTTCATCAGAGCCTTTTATAAAACTTTTGATAATATAAAGATGATAACAGCTGGGATAATGGAAGCATAATCATCTTTATTTTCATTTTCATTTTAATGCTATTATTATTTTCACCATTACCATAAATTATCAATGTTAACATTGTTGTGGCCGCTACTATCACCATTATCACTGCTATTTCTACTATTATCCAATATTAGTATTCGTCATCATTTTTCTGCTGCCACTGTCATTTTTTTCATGAATTGTTATTCATAGTATTCTGTGTGTCATAATCAAATGCATAATGGTCAATTTCATTGTTATTATTCTTTTCTCAAGATTACTATCATTACCATTTTGTTATTGTTTACACTTGGCATGTCATACACATATAAAAGCTGTAGAATGTAAAGAATGATAGTGTAAACAAACAGTTGAAGGTGATTGGGAGAAAAATTGCATGAGTCATATATATGGATAATTGTATGTAAAGTTCGATTTCGAGTTCACAAACTTCGGAACTATAAAATGATAATGACGTCGCTAATGGGTATAAGTATACCAGCGGGGAAAGAAAAAAATGTTATAGCGCAGTTTCGCAATTCTGCAAATGATCTAGATGATAACCCAAACATCTATATATACAACTGTTTAAATACAGATCTAGATGATAACCCAAACAACTATATATACAACTTTTTAAATACATATTTTGACGGAAAGTACCTAAAGGCTATGTGTGATACTCTTTTGTCCCGTTATAAATACTTTGATATATATTCACACCCCCTAACTATAGATATTGCAGTTTATAGAATTGAGCGCTGATAAAGAGTTCTGAGATAGTCTTTTGTCACCACCTGATGTCCGTTTTAATCTAACCCGGCAAAGAATGAAAATATACTATTAAGGAATTCGAATGTTTTATTGTCATAAAAAGAACTCCTAGAGGTCAGTGTCTTACTTTTCATTGAAAATTAATATATCAAATGAATAAAAACGTCAATTACGACGGGAAAAGTCTTCAATCTCAGGTACCCGTACTGCGATCCTCCCTGTAAGAGAATAGAGGACGTTTTAAAGGAAATCGGAACCCTTTTGGCTCTCCTATAGACACCACAATCCCCTCTTCACTGTATAGACACCATGATCGCTAGAATCATCTGTTTACAAGGCGTTGAAGTAACTGGAAGTGCTGAAGTCCTGTCATGTGAAAGTATACCTAAATTGCCCGAAATCTCCCTCTAAATCCTTCTGATCCGCCAATGGACGCCTGAAAG
>NW_020869630.1:395554-398054 GCF_003789085.1 Penaeus vannamei | reverse complement strand
CATTTTTTCATGTTGTTCACAAAATACAGCTACAAGTTATTAGGTATTGCATTTGATGACCACTTGCCAGCTTTTGAGACTGCAGTTAATAGGTTGAATGACTTGTATTATTATTATGGATAGAAAATAGTATAAAGTAAATTATGATGAGATGCTAGTAAAGGAAATAATGTCATGTGACAAAAAATCTTTTACAGTTTAAGAAGGAACAAAAATGGTTATCTCTTCCAGGTGTACAACTTTGCCATTCGATCAACTTTGTTGAGCACAGAGGTCCTAAAACACTGTGGTGAATATGGAGAAGCTGCAATGATGTTTATTAAACTGACATCAGAGGAAAGTGACCTTTTATCCGCCCTTATGCTAGAACAGGCAGCTCATTGCTTCATCAATGCCAGAAGACCTCTCCCAAGAAAGTATGCATTCCACATGACTCTGGCCGGCCATCGGTTTGGTAAAGCAGGGCAACGGTCTCACTCGTTACGAGCATATAAACAGGCTTTTCAGGTTCGTTATTTTTTGTTTTTGTTTTATCAGCAAAGTTCAGTAGATTATCTTTTTCAGATTTATACTTGGATTTATTTATGTATTTGACTTATGCTTTATTTTGACTTGTTAACGCATTGGATCCCTTTGTGTCACGGAAATCACGGTGCTGAAAATATTGGCAGTGACTTACAGAAGTAGCCAACATCCTGGGAGTGTGGTGCGTAGGCCAGGCGTGCGTGAACACCCATGAGCATTGACAAAACTTTGTGCCTCCCTTGTGCAAAAAATTTTTTGTGTAAATTTTTTTAGCTTTTTGCCTTTTTTGAATATCCATATTTGTCTTTTGAAATGCTTTATTCAGATGGTAATAGCTTCTTTTCCGTGCACAGACTCCATATCATCAGTGCAAGAAAAAAAATAAAAATAAAACATTTGGTTATTTGTGTGATGTATTATATTATTTCGCAATTTTCAATTTTGTGTAAAACAACCTGTGCCGCCAGTCTCAGCGGCCATGAATATGGTGTGCAGCATAGAAATGGTGTCCTCCTTGGAATCAGCATTCTTCCAGTTATGGCTTACACCCATTACATTCCACATTCGTTTATTGATGGGAATAATGTTAAAAGCCCCCTTTTAAGTGCCAAATGAGTCAAATCACACTCCAAGAGGTTTGTGCACTCATAGCAAGTCTTTTCCATCACCCTGGCCTTCGCTCATGACAGCAAGTTTGTGTCACCCGGCCCATGGCCAGATGACCTGGCTCTCAACTCAGATTTTTCCATGACAGGACTGTAACATCATCCGGATCTTAGGGGTTAAAAACAAAATATTGGCTGAATGAAATAGATGATATGGCAATAGTTTGGTGTTTTACTGTTCATAACTCATCCATCTTCCTCAGCCTTTATTTACTGAAGTATAAAAAAATGAGTTTTAGCCAGCTTTGGAAACTTGCCTAACTGCATGAAGATACAGTTCACTCCCTTTTTTACATCAGTAAAAATTACATTTTTATCAGGCCAAACACCCTCTGTTGTGTATATCTTCATGTGTGTCTGGAATGAATTAGATAGATATAGGTATATATAACTACTGGATTTCACTCAATATCTCTAAGATACAAGAGTGGAAAAGCATTTAACTACTATTTCATCCCACAGATCTATGCAACTCGTGGCTGGGTACTCGCTGAAGACCACATTCACTTCACCTTGGGCAAACAAGCCCACCATCTGAAGCAGCTGACAGAGGGACTGGCTGCATACAACAGCTTGGTGGACCAGCGAACCAAGCAGGCTGCTCCTAGTCAGCAATCCCCTACTCAACAGATGACCTATTCCCGAGAGTTCATAAACACATACCACCAGTACATCCAGCAGGAATGGGACTCAGCATCAGGGCTGCCTTGTCTTCCACTACCTCTGATAGATTCCCAAGCGACAACCATCCTATTGGGGTCCCCTCAAGAGGCACCTACAAGCCCTGGCTGGACTGCAGCCTCACATGTATCTCTGGACAGTGGGGCCATTGCTAATGATAGATGGTTTGCCCTGGAGAGGGAGCTGGTTACAGAGACTCAGGGCACACTACCCATTGTATTTAGGCCAAATTTACAATTGCTTAATAAGGATACTCCAAATACACAGAGTCCCATGGTTCCTGTAAATGAGCCTGTTCTAGTTGAACTGATCATGAGCAATCCTCTGGCAGTAAGTCTGATGATTACTGATGTTCAGTTAGTGTTCACTTTCAAAGCATCTGGTGATCAGGAAATGGCTAGTGATCCTCAAGTCAAACATTCAATGTTTAAGGGATTCAATCTCCCTGCTGGTGCTCAAGAAAAAGTAAGATTAGAGCTGTATCCTGCATGCACTGGCCAGATCCTTATCACTGGGGTTCAGTACAAACTCTCCCTGACCCCTGACCTAGTTGCAGCACCTCCTCCAGGATCAACAGCAGTGCCTGTTGTCATTGAAGGCCAGCAATCATCGCAGGTTCAAGGGACCCC
>NW_020869630.1:377354-379854 GCF_003789085.1 Penaeus vannamei | reverse complement strand
TCTCTCTATGTATCTATCTATCTATGTATCTATCTATCTCTCTCTCTCTCTCTCTCTCTCTCTCTCTCTCTCTCTCTCTCTCTCTCTCTCTCTCTCTCTCTCTCTCTCTCTCTCTCTCTCTCTCTCTCTTACCATCCTCTCTTTTTCTTCATAATAGTGACAATTATACGAAACTCGACCCCCAAAAAACGCATACTTAAGATAATAATAAACAAAATCTCAAAAGATACATTTCACACACAAAAAGAAGTCAGACCTTACCTTCATATTAATGCTGTAGCTGACATATGACAGAATGATGCCCGCCAAGAGGAAGAAAATGCCGAAGACACAGAGCGTCACGTGACAGTTGGATGCCAGTGCCACGCCTTGGATGCTGAGGCCCCCGCCGTCCACGCGCTCCACCTGCGACAGAGTGGATTCGTGTGGATTCGTGTGTTTGTTGTCCTTATTAGACGGGAGGATTTGTTTGTTGGGAAGTGTTTGTTTGTTAGAAAGGGAAGAATTGTTGCCTTTTTTCGTAGAAAGGGTTTTTACATTTTTTTTTTTTTTTTTTTGAGGGGGGTCTTTTTTTTTTTTTTTTTTTTTTTTTTTTTTTTTTTTTTTACTAGGAATTATTATTTATCTTCTGCGTTATTAACTTCCGATAAAATTATTTTACATTTCGCAACACAAAAATGCCAAATTAAAAACGGCCAAATTCTTGTAAGCAAAATTGTGCTTGGCGTTTCACAAATATTATGACTCAGAAACGCAAATTTGACATGAAGACAAAGTAAATAAGAAAGAATCTAAAGAAGATCTGAAATTAGATTAAATCAAAGCAACTAACGGATAGACGAAAACAAACAACAAACAAACGAGGCAAAGACAATAACAGTAAACAACTGGAAATAAGCAACAAACAAGTTAAAGTAAACAGCAGACAAACTAAAGTACAGACATACAAGCTTAAAGAAACCAAATACGTACCAAACCAAACAACATACAAAAGTAAACAACAAACAAAAGTAAAAATTGAACGAACAAAGGCAAACAATAAACAATGAATTAAACAGCCAACTAAACCTAACAACAGATAATGTGAAGAAAACAACAGTCAAACTAAATCAAACAAGAAACTAATGTTAACAACAAACTAAATTAACAACAAATGATATAAAAAACAAAAGACCACCTAAAGTAAACAACAGACAGACTAAACCAAGCAACAAACTAAACGTATTAAAAAAAAAAAGAGAGTAAAAAAACAAACAGACTAAATCAAGCAACAAACTAAACTTATCAACACATAAGCAGCCAAATTAAAACAAAAAGCAAACAAACAAACAAGAGTAAACAACAGAGACTAAAACAAACAACAAACAAGAGTAAACAACAAACAGACTAAAACAAACAAACAAACAAGAGTAAACAACAGACAGACTAAAACAAACAAACAAACAAGAGTAAACACAGACAGACTAAAACAAACAAACAAACAAGAGTAAACAACAGACAAAAACAAACAAACAAACAAGAGTAAACAACAAACAGACTAAAACAAACAAACAAACAAACAAGAGTAAACAACAGACAGACTAAACAAACAAAAACAAACAAACAAAAGAGTAAACAAAAGGCAGACTCAAACAAACAAACAAACAAACAAGAGTAAACAACAGACAGACTAAAACAAACAAACAAACAAGAGTAAACAACAGACAGACTAAAGCCTCACCTGTAACTTCTCTATAACGAGGTCGGCGGTGGACGGGCGGCGTGAGGAGGGCGTGTCTGGGACCGACAGGTAGGAGACGCTGCTCACCTGGACAGGACAGGAAGAGGAAAAGGAAGAATTAGTTTTGATTTCATTGTGTCTGGCTTACGATTTTCAGGATGAGGAAAATGAATAATTAGTTTTATTGTGTCTGGCTTACGATTTTCTGTTTATTTGGCTTGTTGGTTGATTATCTTTGTCTATTTATTAATCCATTTATTTGATTTTATTTGTCATGATTTTCTGTTTATTTGGCTTGTTGGTTGATTATCTTTGTCTATTTATTAATCTATTTATTTTGATTTTATTTGTCATGATTTTCTGTTTATCTGGCTTGTTGGATTATCTTTGTCTATTTATTAATCTATTTGTTTTGATTTTATTGTGTCTGGCTTATGAGGAAAATGAATAATTAGTTTTATTGTGTCTGGCTTACGATTTTCTGTTTATTTGGCTTGTTGGTTGATTATCTTTGTCTATTTATTAATCTATTTGTTTTGATTTTATTTGTCATGATTTTCTGTTTATTTGGCTTGTTGGTTGATTATCTCTGTCTATTTATTAATCTATTTATTTTGATTTTATTGTCTGTCTTATGATTTTCTGTTTATTTGGCTTGTTGGTTGATTATCTCTGTCTATTTATTAATCTATTTATTTTGATTTTATTGTCTGTCTTATGATTTTCTGTTTATTTGGCTTGTTGGTTGATTATCTCTGTCTATTTATTATTCTATCTGTT